>CM030173.1:26553172-26893172 GCA_017639675.1 Aplochiton taeniatus
CTCTCTCTCTCTCTCTCTCTCTCTTGTGGTGTTATGCTTCCATATACTATCCTCTCTTCTCTCTCACTCTCTTTCTCTCTCTCTTTTGTGGTCTTCTGCTTGCTTCCGTAGTACTATCCTTCTCTCTCAGTATCACTTCATTCCTGTGGGCTGGGCAGTGGGCCAAGTGTTGGCTAGGCTGGTAATGAAAAGAGACGGCTGGGATCACTGGCCTTCAGGCTGGAGGCAAAGACTGGGACTGAGGGATTGAGGTGTGTGTGTGTGTGTGTGTGTGTGTGTGTGTGTGTGTAGGCCTATCTGCCTATCCAACACACTGTGCTTACACAGGACTGTCACGACTCATAATCTGTACATCCAAACATGCCAGTCATAACCCACCCTCCACGTGTCCCCTTCATAGCAGTCCCATTGCAACTCCCAACCAAATCACAACCTATTGTTTATCAATTCTGCTTGCCTATTCTCCCCCTCTCATTCTCTCTCTCTCTCCCCACACACACACACAACACACACTTCCAACTAACTAACTAGACACATCTGCTAGGCATGGCCCAGTAGGGTGGACCATATGGGCCTACTAGCTCTTCTCCTCGGCATCTCTCAGTCCCTCCTTCTGGCTCAAACACATTCAGACATCCCTTGGCTGATGTCCCACTGCTGTGTGTGTGTGTGTGTGTGTGTGTGTGTGTGTGTGTGTGTTTAGATTTATGCACATTTGTATCTTCCCGTATGGGTACAAGCGTGTGTGTGTGTGTGTGTGTGTGTGTGTGTGTGTGTGTGTGTGTGTGTGTGTGTGTGTGTGTGTGTGTGTGTGTGTGGGTGTGTGTGTGTGTGTGTGTACACTCCGTTGAGTGTCCCTAGGGGAATAAGCTGTTTAGTGTTATTACTTACCGAGCTCTCCCTCCACCACATGGTGTAGAACTAGCCCGCAGTTACAACATGGCACACACACATGCTCATACACACACACACACTTGCTCATACACACACACACATTTGCACAGCCTGGGCTGATTATGGGGATCAACCAACTGGACCGCCTGGGACCAAACTGTGAAGCAGGCGGTTGGGGAGATATTGCGGTTGTCAGGCTTTCAACATACTCATGTGGAACGCACTCGCAAACACACACACACGCACACACACACGCACACATACACACACGCTCACATGAGGCCTCTCACTTGTAATCAGTTACGCAGCACAAACTTCTTCACACTTTTTTGGGGTGAATGTTTGTGTCACACACACGCACACACACTGCGGCCTGGAGGCCAAGTGTCTGTCAGCGCTGCACTCCCAGAGGGTTAACTTACACCCCTGATCCTGGAGGCAGGGGGACATCTGCAGCCCCTCACCCAGCTACACACACACACACACACACACACACTAACCGATTACACAGTCTCACAAACCCACACATACACACACATGCAACATACTACTGGGATTCAGACAAGCGAACACACACCGGTACGTCCCCCCTCGCCCACAGTGCGGCTGTCCTTCTGTTCCCCACCACCCAGTGGTTGCCGAGGTCATCCGTCAATCATGTCACAGTTGCCACGGCCACCTGTCATCCGACCCAGCATGCATTGCGTGGCCGCTCCTGTAGTGTGCCCTGGGCGCCGCTGGTGGCTGTCACACCAGGCTGGGCGGAGAGAACATGCCACACACACACACTCACGTGCATACACACACACACACACACACACATAAGCTGCAACTTTATCTGTTGCTGGGAAGTGACATGAATAGGATTTCATAATTGCTGTGTGTCTGCGATGTGTTTGTGTTGTGTTCACCTCGCTCGGGACACTAAATCCCTCTCCTCTCTCTCCCTCTGCCCCCTGTGCTCCTCCAGGTGACCAGGGTGCCCGTGGAGAGCTGTGAGCAGTACAGCACCTGTGGAGATTGCCTGGGCTCCCGGGACCCCCACTGTGGCTGGTGTGTCCTCCACAACGTGTGAGTACTCTGAAGCCCCCCCCCCCCCCCCCGCACGCATGCACCACACACACACACACACACACAGCACACACACACACACACACCACACACACACACACACACACACACACACTCTCTTCTGACGGTGGGCCCACTTCAGCAAGGGTAGGGTTCAAAGTCTGCCATGTCAGCTCCTCCCTAAGGCTACGCCGCTCCTCACCTGCCCTCAATAGATCGGCCATACCAATGTCCGATTTCAAATCCTCCTCGTCAAATGTTTAGATGCGTTTTGTTCAGAATTTGAGTCAAGAGTTGTTTGTGAATTACCGCCAATGAAGAGAGGAAGCTGACTGAAGTGTCCGGATGACTCGTGATGGGAGCTTGGCGAGCCTGGACTTGAGCGTCCTCTGACGAGCCTTCGCTCCCTGTCTGCCAACAGGGACACGTCGGTTGTCGGGGGCGACGCCTGTGGCAGCGGTTGCCAGACCTGTGGAACGGTTGCTCGGGGGCGGGGGGTTGAGACCTCGCCAGTATAGCATATGACCTGGCGTCATATCAGCTCGATGTGTCTGCCTCTAATGAGCTGTGTGTGTGTGTGTGTGTGTGTGTGTGTGTGTGTGTGTGTGTGTGTGTGTGGGTGTGTGGGTGTGGGTGTGGGTGTGTGAATGAGTGCAACTTCACATCAGACATCCCTTTGTCGTCTTGTTATTTTTCTGTCTCCTGCAGGCTCACACACCTGAGTTCCTGTGTGTGTGTAGGTGTGTTTGTGTGTGTGTGTGAGAGTCTCTAAAATAAGACATTAGGAGAAGGTTATGGAGGCTACATCCCACTCGGAACACCTCAAACTTTGGCCACCAGCCAATCCTCTCTGCATTAATTAAACACTACGATAAAACACACACAACACACACACACACACACACACACACACACACACACACCAAACATACATACACACACACACACACAAAGACAGAAGTCCCACTCCGCTCTTTCTCCGCCAGGCAAATTCAGAGCTGGGCTGTCTTATTCTAAGTGGAGAGGCACACGCAGAGACACACACTCACACACTTACCGCACGCGCGTTCCAACACCCCCAGCCGCCCGTGTTTCCGACCTCAGTCATGTCGGCTTTCGACCTTGGGTCTGCCATCGCTGCCTGCTCCTTTCCTGTTGGTCAGTGTTGCTACGTGGAGGAGGGACCAGGAGAATGGGCAGGGGGAAAGAGAGACTGGCTGGCTGGTTGGCTGACTGGTTGACAGGCTGGTTGACTGGTTGGCTGACTGACTGGATAACTGACTGGCTGATTAAGTGGCTGACTTGCTGGTTAGCTGACTGGCTGGTTGGCTGACTGGCTGACTGGTTAGCTGGCTGACTGGTTGACCGACTGGATAACTGACTGGCTGGCTGGCTGGCTGGCTGGCTGACTGACTGACTGTTTGACTGACTGACTGGATAACTGGCTGACTGGATAACTGACTGGCTGACTGACTGACTCACTGACTAAATTGCTGGCTGGCTGGCTGGATAACTGGCTGGCTGGCTGACTGACTGACTGACTGGTTGACTGACTGGCTGGATAACTGACTGGCTGACTGACTGGCTGGCTGGATAACTGACTGGCTGATTGGCTGGCTGGATAACTGGCTAGCTGACTGGCCGGCTGGATAACTGGCTGGCTGGCTGGATAACTGGATAACTGGCTGGCTGGCTGGCTGCTGGATAACTGGCTGGGTGGATAACTGGATAACTGGCTGGCTGACTAAATTGCTGGCTAGCTGACTGACTGGCTGACTGGCTGGATAACTGGCTGGCTGGCTGACTGGCTGGCTGGCTGGATAACTGGCTGGCTGGCTGGATAAGTGGCTGGCTGGCTGGATAACTGGATAACTGGCTGGCTGACTTGCGTTCGCCCGCTAGCGTTCTGTGGAATGTGGTTATTAGGAAGGAGCGTTAGACATGCTTATCAGGCAGGACGGAAAGATGACTGGAGGGGATAGAGGGAAACAGGACGCGTGCACATGTCTCTCTCTCTCTCACACACACACACACACACACACACACAGGAACACGGTTTTCAGTGTGAATGCTGAGAGCAGAGAGAGGAGAGTCGTGTAGGTCAAGCGGTACCCTGTTTGACTGAAAGGAAGATGTCTGAACAAAGCTGCCTGTCTTCCACACACGCAACACATGTCAGTCAGTGTGCTATTATATTACACCTGATCAGAAGGATTTGAAAGTACTTGATCTTGACTTTATGCACTCTCCCTCTCTCCTATCTTTCTTCTCCCCTCTCCCTCCCTCCCTCCATCTCTCTCTCTCTCTCTCTCTCTCTCTCTCTCTCTCTCTCTCTCTCTCTCTCTCTCTCTCTCTCTCTCTCTCTCTCTCTCTAGGTGTTCCCGTAAGGACCTGTGTGAGCGGGCCAGTGAGCCCCAGAGGTTTGCGTCTGACCAGAGACAGTGTGTGGAGCTCAGTGTCCAGCCCCGCAACATCTCTGTCACCATGTCTGATGTCCAGGTGTGTGTGTGTGTGTGTGCACGTGTAATGTGGTCTGCTCCATGGCCAAACGTGATCGTGACAAGTGTGTGTGTGTGTGTCTTGCAGCAGAGCAGCACACTGTATAGACAACACCCTCCGCTACAGACACTCACATACACATAACAGAACACACTGCAACCTTTCAACCCTGACCCCGAAAAAATTAACCTTGCTGTAACAACCCCCATTACAACACATCCCACTCTCCCTCTGCACACACACACACACACACACACACACACACACACACACACACTCTGAGACACCCATTAACCCCACCCCCGCTGTCATCCTATCCCATAATATCAGCCAAGGAAAAAAACTCCTTGCCTCTCGTTTATCACGCCGTGACCTTTGACACCTCCCCCACACAGCTGGTCCTGCAAGCTCACAACGTGCCTGACCTCTCGGCGGGGGTCAACTGCTCCTTTGAGGACTACGTGGAGACGGAGGGGCGCATCCAGGGCGCACACATCTACTGCCTGTCCCCCTCGGCCCGCGACGTCATCCCCATCACCCGCAACAAGGGTGAGCCTGGGACCCGCCAGGGGAGGGGGGGTGCCTGATGATGATGTCACGCATGCGTGTAGAGGAGGAGGTTCTCCTTCTCCTTAGGAGTGAACTCTCCCTGTCTCTCTCTCTCTCTCTCTCTCTCTCTCTCTCTCTCTCTCTCTCTCTCTCTCTCTCCCTGTCTCTCTCTCTCGTTCTCTCTCGCCATCCGTCGTGCGGCGACGGCCTTGTATAATGCTGCAGTACTATGATGGACAGAACTACGTAGGACTCTTGAGGAGCTAGAGGACTACCGTTTGTTGCCCTGTAGACTGTAGTTTGACCTCCTCTCCCCGGGCCGTCCTAGCCATGTCTCTGGTCAGAGTATCTTTGTCCATAACGGATGCCACTCCTTCAGTGGAGTGAAGAGTGACAGACATAGCGACCAGAATTACAGCTCTACTACAGGAGACCCCCGTCATAGATGGCGTTGTCACCACTTATAATTCTTTTAAGTTCTTCCCCCCAGCCCACAGCACAAATCCCTGCTCTCCAAAATAGCACCGTTTTGGGCCGGGGATTAGCATGCGCTGTCGTCCTCGTTTTGTTGTCCGATAAATTGTCTCTAAGTCATTACTCGGGACATGAAGAAGAAGAAAGTAACGTCCCCGTTATATTTGACTGTCTCTCTGACGCTGAGGCTGTGGCCGTTTTCAAACATCATCCACAGCCATCCGGTCCAATGTATTTCACCGTGATGGGACGCCTCTGGTATTTGTCGTTTGCCGTTAGAAACAAACGAAAGGAGACATCGTGGTTTCGATCTTCAAAGACGCGTCCTTGCAGTCGTTCAACTGGGCGTAATATATTCCATTGTTATCACTTTGAATCTAATGCCGTATCCGCCAGAGCTATTTATACCAGACAGTATCAGCCTGCAGATGACACATACTGTGTTGCTAAGCTACGTGTGTGTGTGTGTGTGTGTGTCTGTGTGTGTGCGTCTGTGTGTGTGTGCGTCTGTGTGTGTGTGCGTCTGTGTGTGTGTGCGTCTGTGTGTCTGTGTGTGTGTGTCTGTGTCTGTGTCTGTGTTCTTCCAGGAGACAAGCGCGTGGTGAAGCTCTATCTCAAATCAAAGGAGACAGGCAAGAAGTTTGCCAGCGTGGACTTTGTCTTCTACAACTGCAGCGTCCATTCCTCGTGAGTATGGCCGCTCCGGAGTGGAGGGGTTTCTCTCTCTCTGTGTCTTTATCCGTTCTGTCTGAGGGGTGGTCTTTCAAACCCTGACCCTAAACCTATTCTTTCTGTCTGTCACTTCCTTCTCCCTCGGGGCTTCCTCATGTTACTGACTGGAGGGGAGGAACAGTTAGGAGACACACACACACCACAACCCAAACCCTGCAAATGAATACACACACAATGACACTAACACACACTGACATTTAAAAACCCACACCCCTACACATGACTACACACACAATGACACTCACACACACTGACATACAAAAACCCACACCCCTAGACGCGACGACACACACAAAGATACACGCCCACACACACATGCTACCCCACCCCACCGTGACCTCCACAGGAGTCTGACATTACCATCGCAGGGAAAAATCTAATCTCCCACGTAGGCGCTGATGGAGATATGAGGTGGACATTTTGGTTCCTATTATCATACGGCCCGTGAGAACGATAAAGAACGATACCGCCATGATTCATATACTACACACTGCCGCCACATGGCCACCGCATGTAACCTTTGACCCTGGCATTTTTCAACGGGGCCGCTGCCCTCTAAGGTGTCGGTTTATGCACTGTGCTGATAGGCTGTACGCTATCCAGGCACACAGGTAGCTCTGCTGTTACAAAAGGCTTCTATGAACCTGCAGCTTAACCACTGGACCCATGGGGAACAAACGCTCCCCCTTTCACACCCTCCCAGTCCTCCTGCATAAACCAGGCCTGTGTCTATAAACAACACCCTCCCAGTCCTCCTGCATAGCCAGGCCTGTGTCTATGAACACACCCTCCCAGTCCTCCTGCATAGCCAGGCCTGTGTCTATGAACACACCCTCCCAGTCCTCCTGCAAGCCAGGCCTGTGTCTATGAACACACCCTCCCAGTCCTCCTGCATAACCAGGCCTGTGTCTATGATTACACACTCCCAGGGCCCCCTTCATTACCAGGGCCTGTGTCTATTAACACATCCCAACACCCCCCAACTCTTGCAGTCTGACCACCCCCCACCCCTCTAGGCCTGCATCGAGCCCAGTCCCGTGCGCTCTCCCGGGGTATGAGGAGCCACTAGCCCCCCTACCCTCCCCGGGGGGCGCGGCAGAGATGAGGCGTCTGCCGGGGTGTTAGCCCGGGGGCACCAGATGGTGCAGGACCCCGGCCTGGGGCTCCCCTCCATGGGCTGCATGAGCTCTGTGTGAGGCCTCTGCCGCCTACAGCCTGAGGGGGAGGAGGCCTCGTAGCCCCGGACACCTAATCCGCCACTCTGAACTCAACCCTAACCCCCCCCCCACCCCCACCCCCCGATCCTTCACGCAGGTCCCCCGTGGAAACCAAACCGCTTTGCTCAGCTGGTTACGGGCGTGGTGGTTACAAATGTCATCGACTGCTCGTTCGAATCCCCATTAGATCCTCTCAATGCAGCCTCGTGGTGCGGTGTTGAAGTGTTCAGGGTCGACACTTGGCTTGAAAGGTACGAACGCTGAGCACCACCAGAGGACACATTAGGGGGAGTTTGACATGAGGCACACCCCTGGATTGGATAGGCCAATTCCTGGAAGTTCACTTGATGCACTTCACATGCTGATGTGGCAGAATAGTACCGGGGGGCGTTTTGAAAGAGGGGGTAAGGACGTGCTTGTGACCGGACCGGACCGGACTGGACTTGGACGAGCTGACACTAGAGGCTCACACACAGGGGGGTCACACGTGGGCCGGGTTAAGCGTCCGTGGCCCATCGCAAACCCAACTCCTCTGTGATCCGGTGTGGTGGAGGCCAACTGTTTGAGCAACTAATGGAGAACGGGGTGGGTGGGTGGGGGGGGGCAGATGTGCAGAGTCAGTCCCCTTTTTAGGCTGGCGTCGCCGTGCCGGTCCACCCACCCCCACGCCCCTCGGGCGTCCGCCTGTGTTGTCTGATGAGATCAGAGCGCTAATGTCGTCCCCGTAATGACTTGCCGCTATTTCCAGAACGCTTGATCGCTGTTTACCCGAGACGACTCCTCTCTCCCCTAATGGGCGCCGACAGGAAAAGTACCGGGGGCCTGGGAGATGGTGGCGGGCGGCGGCACACAAACAAACCCAGGGAGGCGCGCGTTGCGAGGCCTCCCCGCTCCGCCGTCACGCCGCTAGGACCGCTCTGCCTTGTTGCTGCCTCCAGGATGGTGGTTTGATCTGCATCTGCGGAGCCCACCCCCTGTATGGTATCACTCCCTACGCCCACGCACCCCCCACCCCCCCCCGCGTGGCAAAACACACACACACACACACCCTCCTTGTTTATTCAACTGATTACGTCGTGCCCCCCCCCCCCGTCTTTTTTTGTACATTTTTTTTGGGTATTCCATAAATTTGCATAGCGATATTCATCTAATTACAGAGCCCCACTGTTTCAGTTAAGGTTAGGGAGATTGAAATAGAAAATCACCCACGGCCATGATTACTCCTTAATTAAATATTTCCACACGCTCCTTCCTCGCGCCCCCCGTTCGCCATTTATTACGGCGAGGGGGAGCTAGCCGGGCAACGGAGTGGCGTTTGATGTCTATATGGTGGGAAATGAAGCCCCTTTTTTTAGCTGAGGTTCATTTTGTTCAGGCGCTGACTGGGCCATTTGTTTGGATGATTTAGGGTCCTCGTAGACTAATTTGGTCTGCAGACGAAAACGTAGTGTCTAAGTACTTCACTGTGATCTATCTGTGCGTTGGAAATAGCGGTGGGAGGAGGACTTTAGGGTGAGAGGGGAGAAAAAAGGAGAGAGGGATGTGGGTGAAGGTGGGAAGCCAGCCGCCATATCTGCTGGCAGCCAAGTGCTGAGGACAATACTTCATGGTGGTCAGCAAAGGTCCACGCTGTAGTGGCTATTCAAATCTCCTTGCTCCCCCTCATTTTGTAATGACAAGCACTTTCCAAATGGCCCATTTAATTGTGCCATGCGTGATAACCCACCTCGATACGAAAGGGGTTTGTTTTTGAACGCCGTCAACAGAAGTGAAAGGGAGTGTCGAAATCCCCCCCTACCGTGTGTGGGCCGAAAAGGAGGCGCTAGGGTTAGCGAAGCAAAATTAGCATCTCAATGTGAACGGATTAAATGGGCGTTATCATTTAAGCCGGGGCCAGATAGGGAGTGTGTCTGCGTCTGGAGCACCACAGAGGGCCTCAGAGTACCTGAGAACGAGGCCCACCCCTTCTCAGAGCAGACCGGAGTGGCGGGTGTCCCTGGACAACCCTAGGTGAGAAGTAGCCTCTTCATCAAAGGGCCAGGATTCAGTTACCAGGGGGCACAGCGAGGCGTTGTTCTTCCAGGGACCAAAGAGGCTCTCGTAGGGGGCCCATCGCATGGGGCCCCTGGGCAGCCTTGGGTGGGTAGAGCAGCTAAAGAAAGCCCCCCCGCCTGGTACTTGTGTATGGATCTGGACGTCCTCACGGTGGGGGTGCTCAGGGATCCTCTGAGGTGGGGGGTGGGGGGGGGGGAGGGGGTCGTCACACGCTGATATCATAGCTCGTTAGATGGAAGACGCTGGTCCACTAACAAGGGGCCAGTTTTACATGAGTAATGGATGAAAAGAAGAGGAGAGCGAGGGATTAGCGTCAGGGCACAGGCTGATCCACTGGGGTGCAGCTGGAGCCGTCGTCTGGTTCTGACCCTACAGCCCCTGGATACCGTACGGTCAGCTGGAGGCCTCGTCCTGCCCCGATAAGATGGCGTCCCACCGTCTTTCGATGAGCGTGCTTCCTAGCTGGGCCTCCCCGAACAAAGAGATTCAAACCCCCAATTAACGGTGTCCATTGTCACGCTAACGAAAGGCTAACAGGACTCGCGAAGCGCCGACATGGCCGCTTGGAGGTAGAGGCCATTTGTGTGTGTGTGTGTGTGTGTGTGTGTGTGTGTGTGTGTGTGTGTCCCTGACGTGCGTTGGTTTCTTCTTCAACGTCGGACGCTCCTTTGTAAAAGAACGCAGCCACACAGCTCCTCCCATGCCTTCCGAGATGTCATGGCCGCCAATGCTAACGCAACGCGTCCTCTTAATCTCTCCGGCGCTCCGTTTTGTTTTCAACGTTGACAAATCTCCCTCCTGCACTTCCAGGGGATTAACAAGGGCTGCTCTATCCGTGGCCGCCTATCGCTCATTCTAAGTGGACGGCTTCTCTCAGCACAATGCTAAATTGGTCAATTAAAACGGCGGTGGGATTGAATTAAGCCCCGGCCTCAGATCTCCGGTAAGAGGCATGGTGGGGGGCTAGCGTGGCTCCGAACGATCGCTTAAACAGCCCGACGTAACAAACGAGCGGCCCTAATTGATCCGAAGGAATCCCCCATCTTTGTTGATGGATTTTGATCGGAGGGCGGCTCCGTGGTCCGAGCTCATGGGTTAAAAGCCTCCATGTTTCGGGCGCATGGCGGCGACAGGAGAATGCCATTTTACACGGGTTAAAACGTAATTGGGAAGGATCGATTGAGACAGATGTGAACGCGTGCGGCAGCTGTTGTCGAATACAAATCAGGGCTCGGTGGAACAAGTTGAACATCTCCAGCGAGTGGTTTCTCAATCCGTTGTTCAGATTGACTTTGACGCTGAAATAGGGTTCCGCCGCTCCAAACGGATTCGTTTTGTGTTTTTAATTGAAATACAGGATTTTCGTATGTTGCTTGAGGGTTTCATTAATTGCACTTGCTCAGTCAGTCATTGTAAAAATGTGAATACATAATATAAAGAACCATTGTATTTTAATGCATAATACACTATAAACAATTGGTTTTAATACAAAATATACTATTAAAACAGTTGGCTCTTAGTGCATAATATATTGTAAACAATTGGTTTTAATGCATAATATACTACAAACAATTGGTTTTTAATGCATAATTTACTATAAACAATTGGTTTAAATACATAATATATATAAATACACACACACCACAGACAGACAGACAGACAGACAGACAGACAGACAGACAGACAGACAGACAGACAGACAGACAGACAGACAGACAGACAGACAGACAGACAGACAGACAATGTAACCCCTGGCCTCTTTTTGTTGCCTTCCTCCCATGAGACCTCGACCCATGGCTCCGAGGCTACAGCCCCCCCCCCCCCCCCCACACATCCCTCTCGTCCTCCTCCCCTGTCTCTCTCGTCCCCCCCTCCCCCGTCTCTCTCGTTCCCCCCGTCTCTCTCGTTGCCTCCGTCTCTCCCACGATACCTGGCGTCTCCCCTCTCCAGGGGACACCGGCCTGCTTTTGATCTACCTTTGTCTCCCCTCGTCCATCTCACTCCACACCTCCTCCCCTCCTCCCATACCCTCCTCTCTGTGGGGGGGTGGGGGTGGGGGTGCAGGTGAATCGCAAAATGGGGGAGCGCTTCCAGCTGAAGGATGAAAGGGGGCTTTAGACAAAAGACGAGGACAGCTTTTTATATTTATATATCCATATATACGATAGAGAGAGATGAAAGGCAGTGGGATGGATGGGTTTGCAGAGAGAGAGAGAGAGAGAGAGAGAGAGAGAGAGAGAGAGAGAGAGAGAGAGAGAGAGAGAGAGAGAGAGAGAGAGAGAGAGAGAGAGAGAGAGAGAGAGAGAGAGAGAGAGAGAGAGAGAGAGAGAGAGAGAGAGAGAGAGAGAGAGAGAGAGAGAGAGAGAGAGAGAGAGAGAGAGAGAGAGAGAGAGAGAGAGAGAGAGAGAGAGAGAGAAGAGAGGAGAGAGGATGTTTGCCACCTTCCCCATAACTGTTCTTGGGTTAAATGAGAGGAATGCCCTGCTGTCTGGGCCACTGTCCAAACAGTGTTACTAAACAGTGGGTTTAGCCTTAACCCAACCAAGGTCTAAGGCTTAGGTCTAGTGTGTAAAGGGTGTGTGTGTGTGTGAGAGAGAGAGAGAGAGGGAGAGGGAGGGGGGTTAAGACTTTGAATGGATAGAGTGCTGGAGACCAGGGAGGTAGAGGCGGTGGGGGGAGAGCTCAGTAAAGAGTTGAAGAGCGGTGCCAATTGTTAGAGGTGTGCCTATAGAATCCTCTGTAGATGGCTCCAGACGGAGGGAGGGAGGGAGGGAGGGAGGGAGGGAGGGAGGGAGGGAAGGAGGGAGGGTTTAAACTTCAGAAATATCAGGGGATGGACCTGGCAGGGTGGAGAGGGAATAGAGAAGTGAAGAGCGAGAGAACGTTGGCTTGGGAGAGAGGGCTCTGTACATGGCTAAACTAGAAACCAATGAAAAAAAGACAGTTGCTGTGCAACGCTGAGAAAGAAAGAGGGCGGACAAAATGTATCTAACACACTTGTACTTACGTATTCCTTAAACATGTGCCATGTATGCATGTATGTATTTATGTATTCCTTAAATATGAAACGATTGTATTCCTTAAACATGTGACCTGTGTCCTCCCAGTACAGTGTGGAATGCGCGCCGAGGCTTATGACCTTTTTGTCCCTAAACGCTTCCTGTCCCTCCCCTCCCCAGGTGCCTGTCCTGTGTGAATGGGACCTTCCCCTGCCACTGGTGTAAATACCGCCACATGTGCACCCAGAACGCCAACGCCTGCTCCTTCCAGGAGGGACGCGTCAACATCTCCGAGGTGAGTGTCGCTTCGCTTCCTGCCCCCCCCCCCTCGTTTCCCCTGCGCTAGCTCGTACTTATGGAGGGACGTTCAGTGGAACCATGTGAGATGCGACGGGATGGGTGAACATACGGCTTGTTTTCAGGTCTGCACACTTAGAAACAACGCTAGTTGATTCGACAAAGGAAATGGCAATGCTTTTCAGGTTTAACCCTTTAAACCCTGAAACGCTGCAGTCCTATCTAGCTTCATTAACGGACCTCCTCCATTCCCTGTTGTGGATGGCCCAAAACCTTTGCTCCTGGAGGCCAAGCAGGCCCCTCTCTCCCCCACCCCCACCCGGCAGCATGGCTCGGGGACGGCGGCTCCAGCCTCCGCAGTAGTTCGGCTCTCTGGCCCGTTGAGGACACCAGTGGGAAGGAACCCGGACAATGTTCCACACCGTCAAACGCTACGTTAGCATCAAAGCTAAAATCAATCACACTGCTTTACACTGAGGGGAGGATGCAACCCTGTTTGTCCAATGCTGCAAAGCCTGTAGATATCAACACACCGAAATGCAAGGCGCACACAAGCACACACACATTATCCTCTGATATCTTCTCAAAAAGGTTTAGAAATGTAAATCTGCTGTACTCCCAAGTGACTGACAGACATGCTATAGTATAACATTATCAGATTTGAGCAACACACACACACACACACACACACACACACACACACACAGAGAGAGCGCCTCTGTCTTGAGTGTAGCTTGGAGCTTATCTCCCTGCCAGATTACAGCTGCCTGTTTGGCCAGCCAGCAGCCCCAGTCAGGCCTTATTAATTGGTCAACCTCCATCCAATTACGCGGCCCTCGCTCTTTGATCTCGCCCCCGCGACCGTAGCTTTGCGTAGCCCAGCCGTATGCGCGCTAGCAACAACCCCCCCACCCCACCACCACCACCCCCACCCCACCACCACCACCCCCACCCCACCACCACCACCCCCACCCCACCGCCCGTAGAACCACGCAGAGCCGCTGCCTATCACGGCCGGCAGAGCAAATGCTGGGGGATTAGCGATTAGCGCTCCCATCTGTAAGACATGGGGCGAGCGCCAGTTAGCGTGCTCGGAGCTGGGGAGGGGCCGCAGGGAGATGGGCCGATAAACAGCAATGGCTGGGAGCGAGAGAGAGTGGGAGAGGGAGAGGGAGAGAGAGAGAGAGAGAGAGAGAGAGAGAGAGAGAGAGAGAGAGAGAGAGAGAGGGAGAGAGGGAGGGAGGGAGGGAGAGAGAGAGAGAGAGAGAGAGAGAGAGAGAGAGAGAGAGAGAGAGAGAGAGAGAGAGAGAGAGAGAGAGAGAGAGAGAGAGAGAGAGAGAGAGAGAGAGAGAGAGAGAGAGAGAGAGAGAGAGAGGATCACATGCTAGACGTTCACAGCCCACGACCACACACTCCCTGGGTCAGCACTTCGTCTCAGATCGGATGGTTGGTGTGTATGCATCAGAGACGAGACATGCTTATATAGACACACAGCTTCCATAATGGAGAGGAGAGGAGAGGAGAGGAGAGGAGAGGAGAGGAGAGGAGAGGAGAGGAGAGGAGAGGAGAGGAGAGGAGAGGAGAGGAGAGGAGAGGAGAGGAGAGGAGAGGAGAGGAGAGACATTCTGACGGGATGGACTGTCTATGTTCAAAAGGTGTCCCTGATATACCATCCATCATCCCCACCATGACACGTATACACACACACACTCAGACTAACACACGCACACCCTTTATTGTTTTGTGCACATAATTAGACATACTTGTAAACATTCTGGCCTTTTCTTGTACCCTCTATAAAAACACCACAAAACACACACACACACACACACACACACACACACACACACTCACACACACACAGGGTCATTTATCAGGGGAGACCGCTGCCCTTTCCATTAGTTCCACTCTCTGTGCCCCTACAAGTCCTTCTCTTCCTCCCCATCGGCTAGGGTTGTGCCCCCGGTGTTCTCTCTCTCTCTCTCTGTGTTTCTCTGGGAGAGTGTGTGTAATTTGGGTGGCTGTGCGGAGGAGGAAACAGGGGAAATTGGGAGGTGACCCCATCTTCCTCCATCCCTTCTGCTTCCCTCTCCATCTGCCGAGGCTGTGGGAGGAGAATTGGCCTTGGACCAACACACACTGTGTGTGTGTGTGTGTGTGTGTGTGTGTGTGTGTGTGTGTGTGTGTGTGAGTGAGAGAGAGAGAGAGAGAGAGTGTGTGTAAACATCTACATCTGTGCATGTATTTCTGTTTCTGTACATTGAGATTATTTCTGCATTCCACCGTTGTATTGTGCCATTCATAAGCATGAGTAACAAGCGTGTATGCATAAATGTGTTCATCCCACAATCTGCACTTCATTCCCTATCACCGTTACCTGTGTGTGTGTGTGTGTGTGTGTGTGTGTGTGTGTGTGTGTGTGTGTGTGTGTGTTTGTCCAATCAGTGGCCTGCCCGAGGGACAGCCCAGCTATTTTTCTTGGCTCATATGGTTTCATGAGGTTTTAGATTGGCTGGCCAGCCCAATGTGTGACACACACACACACACACCCTTTACACACTAGACCTAAGCCTTAGACCTTGGTTGGGTTAAGGCTAAACCCACTGTTTAGTAACACTGTTTGGACAGTGGCCCAGACAGCAGGGCATTGCTCTCATTTAACCCAAGAACAGTTATGGGGAAGGTGGCAAACATCCCCTCTCTCTCTCTCTCTCTCTCTCTCTCTCTCTCTCTCTCTCTCTCTCTCTCTCTCTCTCTCTCTCTCGCTCTCTCGCTCTCTCTTTTTCTGTCTTTCTCTCTCTCTCTCTCTCTTTCTCTCTCTCCTTCACCACGTCTGTCCGTTGGCGATGTGTGTATAGGGAGAGCTAGCCCAACAAAACGCGGGAAAAGACGTGAGGGGGGTGTCCAAACGTAACGAGTGACATTTCCTAATCTGATGGGCATCAATCGACATGGCCTCCGATGGCACGGCTCTGCTAACAAAGAACACACCAGGAGGAGACCAGGCAGAGCGCTAATGAAGGAAGGTACTTTGAAGAGAGAGATGGAGGGAGAGGTAGAAAAAGAGAGGGAGGACGCTGAGAGAAAGGAGAGGTAGAAGGAGAGAGGGGGGACGCTGAGAAAAAGGAGAGGTAGAAAGAGAGAGGGAGGACGCTGAGAGAAAGGAGAGGTAGAAGAGAGAGGGAGGACGCTGAGAGGAAGAAAAGGTAGAAAGAGAGAGGTAGGAAAAGTCCTGTCGTGGTCTCTCCCTCTCTCTTTCTCCCACCCCACCCTGTTCTCTGGTCAAATCTACTCATGGAGGAATCTAACTATCTCTGTCTCTCTTTCTCCCTCCCCCCCCCCCCCTCTTTCATTCTCCCTCCCTCCCTCCCTCTTCTCTCTCCATTCTTTTTTCCTTTTTATCTTTCCCTCTCTCCCTACCTCTATTCTGTCCATTCAGTAACCGGTGTGTGTGCCCCGGCCCTGAGTCTTCGTATTTGGGGCCACACTCTCTCCTACCCTCTCTCTCTCTCTCTCACACATACACACACACACACACACACACACACACACACACGGCCATGGAATGTTCTGGTGTTTTTGCAGATGAAAAATAAAGTTGGTGTGACACCCACTCCCCAAGGTTCTCATTATGTAGACTCTGCAGGCCAACACTTCCAGCATATAGTCATTACACACAGACACTTTGAAACACTCGAATGTGCAAACGTGCACTCTTACACACAAAGACGTAGCCTGACAAGTACACACACACACACACACACACACACCCTCCCTTGGCCTGGCTGGGTATTTTGCTACAGAGGTGCGAAGGCTGTGGACCGTGACATTCTGGCACAGTTGTTTACCCTGGCTATTTCCCTGACACTGAACAGCACGTAGACCGCACACACAAACACACACACACACACTCTCACACACACACACACACACACACACCCACACACTGGTTAGAGCAAGGCATCCTCTCTCTATAAACTGTTGGCTGAGGCCGTAGAAAATGAGGCTCTTATAGAGTTGGCGTGTATGTAAGTTAGTATATATATATGTGTGTGTGTGTGTCACTGGCTCTTAGAGGCAGGAGGTAGAGGCAGGTAACCCTCTCTGTCCTCCAGCTCTCTCACATCCAATATCTCTCTCACTCCGCTCTTTCTCTCTCTTTCTTTTCCCCCCTTTCCCCCATTGTCTTATCCTCTGTTTTGAACTCCCAATCACTACATTCCTTATTTCCTCCCGTCTAGCTCTTTTCCGTTCTTCCCGTCTTTCCTCCGTCCTTCCATCGTTCTTCCCTTCTTCCCTCCCTCCCTCCATCCCACCATCCCCTGAAGGCTGTTCGGTCTAATGGCATTTAGAAAACTGTTTTAACAGGGAAGATTTTAGTCAGGAAAGAGCAGCTTTGAGCAAACACACGCGCAAACACACACACACACACACACACACACACACACTCGCGCACACGCACATTCACAGAGGATAGGGTCTCATTGCTTTTAATGAGCGGCAGAACGGATCAAACATGCATTACTTCAGCTTTCCATTCTGCCTTTTTTTCTCTCTCTCTCTCTCTCTCTCCCTCCCTCTTGTTGCTCCTTCATTATCTTTCTCCCTCTCTTTGTCTACGCCCTCTTTTCTCCTCTTCCACAGTCTCTCTCTCTCTCTTCCTCATGTTACCCTTTCTGTGCTTCTTCTGTTTCTCCCCCAGACACTGTCGCCCCACCCCCTTCTCTCTCTCTCTCTCTCTCACCCACACACACACACACACACACACACACACACACACACACACACACACACACGACATGCCCACCCTCTCATTAAGCTGCGGAGACATGCCTGGGTCGTGTCTTAATAAAATATAAGCCGTGTCCAGAACACAAAGACATGGCAACAGAAAGAAAGGGAAGGAGAGAGAAGGCGCAAGAGAATGTCCCCCTGCACCCTCTCTTCTCTGTGTGTGTGTGTGTGTGTGTGGGGGGGGGTCCCCCACAATGCAGCTCCACTGACACCAAGGGGAGGGGGAGACCACAGACAGACGCAGGCGCTTAATTGAGGCCAGATGTAAAAAGAGAAAGAGGGAGGGAGGGGGGGAGGGAGGGAGGGAGGGAGAGGGACGAAGGAAAGGAAGTGGGAGGAAAAAGAGAGACTCTCCGGCAGTAACAAGTGCCAGCCAGAGATTCCATTTACGGATTGACGCAAGATGTTTTCCAAATGTTCTCAGAGGGAGAGACGGAGGTTGAGCGGAGGGGAGTAGGAAGGAGGGAGGGAGGGAGGGAGGGAGAGAGGAATGAAGGAAGGAAGCGGAGGCGACGTGCGGCCCGACCACAGCGCCACGGAGATCCAGATGGAAGGGAGGCCGTAGCGCCGGCGGGCCCTAACCTCCAGCGGGTTAACCCCTCCGCGTGCTCCCTCCGTCCCGGCCCCGAGCGCCCGGCCAGCGGGAACGCTCCCCGGCGGTGCCTGGCCCCACGTCTCCTAACCCCGCCTCCCGCTCCCAAAGCCAATCGCGTGGTTTCCCGCCTCTGGCGCTCGCCTCCCTGATTGGTGGACGGAGGGAGGCTCGTGGAGGGGCAAGTGGTGTGTTGTGTTTTGGAGTGTAGCTGAAGGTTCTTGTCAAAGTCCCCCCCCCCCCCCCCCCCCCCCCACACACACACACACACACACACTTTGCACACACTGGCTTCAGTTCAGAGAGAGAAGCAAGTAGGAAACGCAGTTCCTTTTTCATCTGTCCTTCCGTCTCTCGCTCTCTCTCTCTCTCTCTCTCTCTCGCTCTCTCTCTCTCTCTCTCGCTCTCTCTCCGTCTCTCCCAAGATGTACGTCTAGTCATCTCCTCCTCTCCTCCCTCCTTCTCATTCAACGGCATACGAGGCGTGGCGACGAGGCTTCCAGAACACAAGCGCATCGTAAAACTTGAAAGTGGCACTACCTGGCAACCTGCTTCAGCCCACTCTCATCCTGGAAGAGCGGAGCGGGCCAGATCCGGCTGTGTGCCAGAACATTCTGTAAGGCCGCGGAGAACCCGTACGCAAGCCCTCGTTACGAACGGGAACGCAGAATATTTGAAGGGGAGACCTTGAACGCTTGGTTCAAACCTGACGATACACATGCAGATTTTGAGAGACTTGCCCGGGCAGGTTTTTCGTTATTTCTGTGTATTTCTCGGCTGATGTTCTTTCAGTTGGAGCCCAGTGCTGGGCTCTGCCTCAGGCGCTTCCTGCTTTTGGTGATGTAATATCCTGTGGGCCTGTGAAGGGCAGCGGGATGCTACAGTGTAGTCCTGGCCACTGGATGGAGAGGGATCGTGGGAGACTGTCAGGTCTCGGAATGTCACACACGCCCACGCACACACAATCACTGGCACACAAAGGACTTGTGGCATGATGTCTGCACATGGGTCTCTCCAAGCTGTGTGTGCGTATGCGTGTGCGTGTGTGTGTCAGTCACAGATTCCCCATGGTTTAATTATTCAGGCGGTATTAAATCTTCATTTCCACGGGCCTCACAGTCAACCGGCCCTAATGGAAACTACAGATGAATATTGCATCCTCACCGTCAAGAGTGTGCGTGTGTGTGTGTGTGTGTGTGTGTGTGTGTGTGTGTGTGTCACTCAGAGAGGGGGAGTGGGGCTGCTAGCTGAAAGGAGCCCAACAACAAGTCAGAGTGAGCTGGACGCGGGGAATCTGATAGTAAGCCCTGCAGAGAGAGAGAGAGAAAAGGGCAGAGAAGGGGGGGTAGAGAGAGAGAGAGAGAGAGAGAGAGAGAGAGAGAGAGAGAGAGAGAGAGAGAGAGAGAGAGAGAGAGAGAGAGAGAGAGAGAGAGAGAGAGAGAGAGAGAGAGAGAGAGAGAGAGAGAGAGAGAGAGAGAGAGAGAGAGAGAGAGAGAGAGAGAGAGAGAGAGAGAGAGATTCAAATGAAGGCACTAGGGAAGGCACGGGAGGAGAGAGGGAGAACGAGAGACAGAGAGAGAGAGAGAGAATTGCGTAAGTCGTGGATACTAAAAGGAGTCGGGAGGGAGACGGGGAGCTGTTAGGTAACCGTGGCGTGCTCTGCCGTGCCGTGCCAGGCCAGGCCGTGCCGGTCTCCTAGGGATTCCCGATCCCACTCTGTCGCGTTCAGGATGTCAGCCTCGGATTCACTCAGCAGGACAGGCTCCTCTCTCGGATGGGACTGTGTGTGTGTGTGTGTGTGTGTGTGTGTGTGTGTGTGTGTGTGTGTGTGTGTGTGTGTGTGTGTGTGTGTCTCACATCTCCTCCCGTTCCTCATTGAGCGTTCTCCTATTGTTTATTTCCCCCTCCGCCGTCTTAACGTTCTGAAAGGGGAGTTTTGCGGTGACCCGTCTGGGTCAGGGTTTGAGGCCGTGAGATGTGGCGCGACAAACCAGTCTCCCGTTGTCATGGCGCTCCCCGTGTTCCAAAGGAACCCGCGCGTGCCGTTGTCCTTGCAGGAGGGGAAGGCGGAAGATGTAACGTTTCAACGGGGAGCCGTGGAGAGGTGGAACCGTGGATGTGCGTCTGGCAAGGAAAAGATGGCAGTGTGAAGACTTTGATAATCCCTGTTAGATTGCATGCATGTCACATTCTCCCCCATCCCCCCCTCCCTCCCTCCCTGCCTCCCGCGCTGCCCTCATTCGTCGGGAAAAACGAGGGAGTGGGCGGACACTCTCTGAGTCCCTTTCAAGGTTCAAAGTCTCTCTTTCTCCGGCGCTCCCTCGCTCCGCTCCCCCCTCTCCTCTCCTCTCCCCCGCTCCCACCTTCCCCCCCGCGCTGCCAGCTTATTAAGTTGTTTCTCCGATCTTCGTTTCTCTCTCTCTCTCTCTCTCTCTCTCTCTCTCTCTCTCTCTCTGTGTCGCTCTGCCTGTCTCGCCCGTCAAGGAGCAGCTCCTGCCTCTTAATGAGGCAGGCTCAGCTGTTCAGCTCTGAGGTGCACACGCACATACACACACACACACATATTTACACCCCCACACACACCCACACCCACACACAGGAACGTTTGCTTGTGGACAGACAAACCCATCCACGGATGTTTCTGGAGCCTAGGAGAGTTGTCCTAGATGACGGCTCTCTGTGGGGAGGAGCGTTGCTCCGTTCCCGTCCAGGCCGTCCGTAACCGGGAAGCCTCGGCACCGCCGGGGCGCCCCCCTTCAGGTCCTCTCTTTGATCAGGACAAGCAGGCCTGCGCCCGGGAGACAGGCCGTGTTGTCACAAAGCCCAGCATCGCCCAACCCTTTGTCCAAACTGTAACCCCCCCTGGGTGACCGTATAGGGTCCTCGTTAGTCCCCTAGCATTTGGAATCTCTTTATTACATTATTTAGCATGTTATTTTTCCCCCTCCCTGATCCCTATTCAGCACATCAAGAGCTGCTCATTCATTATGGATGGGCCTGGGTCTTCAAAAAAGAATCCTGCCACGTCCAGACGCTCATTGCGTATGCACAATGTTTTGGGAGCATTATTTATTTAATAACGTGTCAGCCAGACGGCTTTAGAAGTAGCGTTTTTTTTCGTCGTCTTTTTTTCACCCCCAAAAAATAGATATATGTATCTGTCTCCTCCGTATCTCTCTCTTCCTCACTTTGCGATTTCAATCGCGGGAAAAGCTCCCGCGCCCACCCCAAGTCGCGTGGCCCCCGCTCTCCTATCCTGCCCGGTTACATGCGCTTGCCGGGCGTTAAAAGGTGTTTTGCTCACCTGGCGCGGGGAGATTATCTTATCCTGCCCCGACACTTGTTTTGTTGCCGTCGACTGGCAGCTCGTGGGCGGAGGGGGGGGGGGGGGGGGCAGGCCCGCCCGCCGACATCAGAGGGAATGGCAAAGGGAGGCGGGCGTGGTGTGAATCTCGTTGACCCAGAATGACAGCTGCCTGTTTCCCTGCTCCGCCACTTAGCTGTGTTCATCCCACATGCATGGGGTTGAAGGAACCGGCTTATCAGGAACGGTACGGAAGAACAGAACCTGTTTTGGTTTTTATAGGTGAGGCACTCGTGCCGTTGAAGCCAATTAAATGAATGATATGTTGGGGAGGAAGTGGACTTTTTATGGGTGTTACACAATATGACAGACATGCTCAACATGGGGAGACACATTGATTTTATATACCCGTGGAGTCTTTCCCTACTTTCCCTGCAGCCCACGACAACCAAACAGAGAGGCCTGCAGTTTGGCAAAGGGCAGCAGAAGTTGGAAAACATGGACATTCGCCACCAAACACAACCATTAGCCCTTACACAACCATTAGCCCATACACAACCATTAGCCCTTACACAACCATTAGCCCATACACAACCATTAGCCCTTACACAACCATTAGCCCTTACACAACCATTAGCCCTTACACAACCATTAGCCCTTACACAACCATTAGCCCTTACACAACCATTAGCCCATACACAACCATTAGCCCGTACACAACCATTAGCCCTTACACAACCATTAGCCCTTACACAACCATTAGCCCTTACACAACCATTAGCCCATACACAATCATTAGCCCTTACACAACCATTAGCCCATATACAAAGGCCTTCCTGTGTGTTAAGACCAGGCCGTTCACCAGCTCTGTCGTCAGCTGCGTGGGTTTTCTTCCAAGATGGTGGAAAGTAGAGGTCATGTTTGACAACGAGTGGACCGTGTGCTGGTACCGACAGGCTGTGGAAAGAAAGAGGGCGTTCAGCTGCTTTGAGTTTCAACTGAAGAACGCCTGGATGGTATTGGCCTATAAAGCATTAGGTCATTCTAAAATCTCCCTCCAAAAATACCATATAAATATTCACATTCACATTCCAGGGGGAACCTAAGTCTCACTCCAAGGCAATGCCAAGGGGCTCTGTAAGGCAGAAAAACAGGGCGCTTTCCTTTAACTGCTTACCCGATACCTGGCACACACACACACACACACACACACACTCTCCTTTCGGCTTACTTTCCTTGAAACGACCAGATGGACCCCTCTCCCATCTAGGCTAGCAACCGCAGCATCCGACGCCGAAATGAATTGAAAGGAGGGAGAAACACAACACGAGTTAGGGGGTTGAATAGCTTCAAAGGAACCCCCTCGCTCTGGCTAGCAGGTCTCGGTGCATTCCGCCGTTTGTAGCCCCAATGCTTTGAGCTGTTGTGGCACCCGTCAGAAATGCTGAGGAAATTGGTTCTCTTCCTGGCTTTTGTTTTCCTTTCTCGCTCTCTCTCATTTTCTCTCTCTCTCTCTCTCTCTCTCTCTCTCTCTCTCTCTCTCTCTCTCTCTCTCTCTCTCTCTCTCTCTCTCTCTCTCTCGCTCCCCCTCTCTTCCTCTCCCCCCCTTTTTCTCTGAAGCGCTAGCAACCCTGATCTGTGTGGAGGACTGTGTTCCTTTGAGGCTTCATGGGTTCAGTCCGATGCGCCTGCCCCCACTGCAGCACAGATGTGTGTCAGGGAGGTCTTCAGTAATTTCAGACGGAGCGTCCTGGGACTCTTCAGAAGCCGTCCAGAGCCTGAAGCCAGTGGAGGAATCGCAGCAGTATTTTTGAATCTTCTCCTCCGACCCGTAACCAGTTGACTGACCCACACGGTCCGCAAGCCATGCTGGCGGGAAGTACGGTGTGTGTGTGTGTGTGTGTGTGCACGGAGGGGTGACGTGACGGGCCATACTGTTCCCGCCCACTGTTCACGTCTGAATCCGCAAGCCAATCAGCAGAACGCCGCCGCCAGCGCCGCTCTTGACTGCCGGCCCCCTCTTCCCCTGTGGCTGGAACACCTCCAGGCCTGGGCTTTTTCTGACACCAGCCTTGCGTGTGGGAGACGGGGAGCGGGAGCGGGAGCGGGAGCGAGAGAGAGAGAGAGAGAGAGAGAGAGAGAGAGAGAGAGAGAGAGAGAGAGAGAGAGAGAGAGAGAGAGAGATTCAAAAGGAAGCGAGGAAGGACTGCGGTGTCTGATTGTTTAGCCTTCTCTTCTCTCGTTCCCTTACCCCACATTCTCTAACCCCCCCCCCCCCTCCATCCGTAGTGTCAGTGCTCTCCCCAATGCTAATCTCCTCCTCTCTCATTATCTGCTGTGTGGTGTTGAGCCTGCCGTCAGTCGCTCCCACACACACACACACACACACACACACACACACACACACACACACACACACACACAAGCACAGAGGGAGGCTGGTTAAACGAGCGAGAGAACACACATTCTATTGTGTGCGGCCTCGGGGGATGCAGACGTGTTGTTGCGGGCGTGTTGCTGGAGAGCGTGCCGTGCTGGCAAGACCCCACACTGGGGGGGCTACAGTCTCACCCTGGCCTGCTGTGAGACCCTTCACTGGGGGGGGCTCCAGTCTCACCCTGGCCTGCTGTGAGACCCCTCACTGGGGGTCTGTAGTGGATGCAGTCCTGGGGAGAGGTCGAACTGTCAAGGATTTTGACATTTGCCAGTACAGAGAAAGTGAACTCTCACTTTAAAATCCTTCCTGCTCTCTGTAGTTTCATTCGATAAGGTGTTCTGCCTGTTAGAATACCTTCAATGCCTGGTTCAAATGTCGGTGAAGTTTTGGTAGAGTATGTTAGTAGTTTAGACAGCAGTGTACACACCAGCTCTGTAGCCTCTGCTGGTTGTCCTCCTGGATATGGAGAACGTGTCTCAACATGGTCCCATTGTTTCTGGGGTCTTCATTAATGTCCCTGTGTTACTCCACGGGTGTGCTGTGTGTGGGCTGGTCAGTGTGTGGGCTGGTCAGTGTGTGTGCTGGTCAGTGTGTGTGCTGGTCAGTGTGTGAGCTCGCCAGTGTGTGAGCTCGCCAGTGTGTGAGCTGCCCAGTGTGTGGGCTGGCCAGTGTGTGAGCTGGTTAGTGTGTGGGCTGGCCAGTGTGTGTGCTGGCCAGTGTGTGGGCTGGCCAGTGTGTGGGCTGGCCAGTGTGTGAGCTGGTTAGTGTGTGGGCTGGCCAGTGTGTGTGCTGGCCAGTGTGTGGGCTGGTCAGTGTGTGGGCTGGTCAGTGTGTGGGCTGGTCAGTGTGTGGGCTGGTCAATGTGTGGGCTGGTCAATGTGTGTGCTGGCCAGTGTGTGTGCTGGCCAGTGTGTGTGCTGGCCAGTGTGTGTGCTGGCCAGTGTGTGAGCTGGTCAGTGTGTGAGCTGGTCAGATACAGCAGTGTGTTACCCATACCAATCCTTACTAGACGGACAAAGTGCAGCCTCCCTGTGGAGTTTCCCCTGGCAGGGTGCAGTGAGCCAGGGCCATGTGTTCACCAGCCTGGGGGGAACACGGGGGTGAGATCATTAGGCCCCACTGACACACACACACACACACACACACACACACACACACACACACAGTAAACATAGCCCTTTGTGTGTACACACGTACACTCACTAAGGCACCCTCACAAACGGCCGACTATACACAAAGAACTGTGCAACACACATGCACAAACATACAAAACACTCTGTCTATTGTCCCCCCCCCCCCCCCCGGGCTGTGAGGGACAGTAGACAGAGTGTTTCCAGATGATCCTCTCGGTCCTCCTCCTCACCCCTGGCTAATGTACCCCACTCTGGCAGTCAGTCAGCCAATCAGTCAGTCAGTCAGTCAGTCCATGGCCTCCCTATGCCCTCCGCTCCAGGCCGTCCGTAGCCCCCAGGATGGTGAGAGAGCGGCCCACACGGTTCACTCTGGCCGGGCGGGAGGGGGAGGGAGGGGGGCTGCTGCTGACCTGGGACAGTCCATTTGATAATCCATTTCCATTCACATTTCTAGTAGCAGCAGCAATGGCAAATATATGGCAACGCTCTTCTACCTCCATCAAACTCATCGTCTATACGCTGTTGATACTGTGTTTACAACTGTGTGTTTAGGAAGCTATGGGCCCAATGTCCATATAGAACCATCAAAGTAACCCCCCGCCCCCTCTCCTTCTCTTACCCCAGGACTGCCCCCAGATCCTGCCCTCCAGTCAGATCTACATCCCGGTGGGCGTGACCAAGCCCATCACCCTGGCCGCCAAGAACCTGCCCCAGCCCCAGTCGGGCCAGCGGAACTACGAGTGTGTGTTCCACGTGCAGGGCGAGGTACACAGCGTGACCGCCCTGCGCTTCAACAGCACCAGCATCCAGTGCCAGAAGACCTCGGTGAGTACCGGCCTTTGACCCGAGGGAGGGGACGCCATGTTGGAGTGTGGAGGCGGGGGGGGGGGGGGGTTCTGGACGCAGGGGAGCGAGGCCCCGTCTGGGAGTTTAGCTGAAGTGGTAGAAGGCTTCGGACGCCATTTTGGGCCTCGTTGAATTACCTCATGGAACGGTTGAAAAAAAGCGTGTGGTTTGATGGGTCGTTTTTTGGAGGACCGCCCCAAAAGTGTGCGGCGATTGACTTCCGTGCCGCGCCCTGAAAACCCTGCCTCAACCGGCCGTGGAAGAGAGCCGTCGGCGGGGTCCAGTCGAAGCCTCGGGTCCCAGCGTTCCCACCTCGTCCGGGCAGAATGGGTTCCCCGCCCAGGTCAGCGCCGTGGGGCCCACACGACATTAACGATGACAAGGAGCGTGCCGGGGCCGCGGGCGGGCCGCGGGGCGGGCGGGCCGCGGGGGCGGACATCGACCTCTCCGGGCCCCGCACGTTGGTGTGGATGAGCGGGCGTCCCCCTGCCACTGACCTGCAGTTCCATTGCCCAGAGAGATGGCTCCCCGCGCGGCCACGGGTCATCGGAAACAGCCGGCGCCGCGTCTCGGTCACGGACCGGGTCCGAGCTTGGATAGATGTTGCCGTTAGGGCCGGGGATCGATACTGAGCCTTTAGTGCGGGGGACGGGGGGGCCTGATAAAGCTGCCGCTGCAGAGCCCTGCGTGGGGTGGAGCAGGGACGCAGTGAGGTGTGCTACATTAGCTTCAAGGTCTGGGGAGGGTGGGGGGGCGCAGTACTGGATGTTTGCTTAGAGAGAGAGAGTGTGTGAATGTGTGTGTGTGTGTGTGTGTGTGTGTGTGTGAGAGAGGGAGAGAGAGCATCTCCAAAGCAGATAAGAAGCAGCGGCGTTGCGCTTCACTGGGGCTGAAAATGTGGAGAGGTGGTCGGTCTCGGAACCTAGTCAGGATGGTGTTTACACCTAGACTACCGCCTTCCCTCGCTCTTCACTCTCTCTTTCTCTTCACTCTCTGTCTCACTCTCTCTGTTCACTCTCTCTTCATCCTGTCTCCTCACTTTCTATCTCTCTGCTCTCTCTTCACTCTCTCTCATCACACCCTCTTTCTCTCTTTTTCCTCTTGCTTTGTACCTCTTGCCTCTAGCTTCCCCCTCTCTGTTTCTCCCTCTCTCTTTCTGCTGCATCTCCGTCTGCGCTCTCTGTCCTCTTTCATATCACGGCCTTTTCCTGTTCTCTCATTTTTCTTACCTCCAGGTGATGTGCCGTCTGACAATGTGAATTATTATTCAGACGAGAGATGTTTTAAACCTGCCCTTGCAGGATGTTTTGCATCGTACCCTCCTCCACACACACACAAAAAAAGAATGGCCGCCACGTTGCTGAAACAGAGAGAAGAAAAAAAGCCTCCGCAACACGTCGTAGCCTTTTCAGAGAATCCAGCTAATTAGCTTTAGCGCCCTCAGCACTGCCGTCTCCCGCGGCACGTCGATACTCGCGACATGCTACAGATGTAGCTCCAGGTCTGCTAGGCCCTGTAATATGTGCACACGCATGTAGCGCGCCCAGCAGGACCCGGGGCTTAGCTGTCCTTGTTAGCCGCGTAGCTCGGTCGCTAGCGAGGTTTTGACAGCTGGCGTAGCTGGCTGCCGCCGTCTATATCGACGGGTTGAGGTATTCCAAGTTCTGTTTTTATAGGGCGGGCTAATTAGCTAGCGACGGAGCTGTCTCTTCGAATAGGGCTCTTTTTATTGACCGGCCAATGTAGCAGCCAGAGCCAATCAGCAGCGAGTGCAGGGCAGAGCAGGCCCAGGCTGCGTTTCTCCACTTGACGGTCGTTTCAGAGACAGGCTAGCAATTAGCAGTTTGCTGCCAGCAGTCAGCTTGGATTTACCCTGCCCCTGTGTGTCTTAGGAAGTAAGTGGCCTGGTAAGAACTAGTTCAGAGGAGCCCCTTCTTGTGCCGACGTATTGATAAAGGAGAATTTACTGACTGGGCGGTTCAAGGCTTAGTCGATGTTGGATTTGTTAGGTGAAAGTGGTACAGAGGAATATCCAGCGCGATGCGCACCGTCTGGCCTCGCCATCCGGAGTGTGGCCACCATGAATCATGGATGACGCTGCAGTAAAAATAGTCCCTCCCGGTTATCCTGCTAGCCGTGTGCACACAGTGCCACTCTGATGGGCAGATGGCTCGGAGGGTGTGTGTGTGTGTGTGTGTGTGTGTGTGTGTGTGTGTGTGTGTGCGTGTGTGTGCGTGTGTGTGCGTGTGTGTGTGTGTGTGTGTTATGTATGTCTAAGGCTCTGTATACATTGTACAATACCTGATGGACTTGATAGTCTGTGTGGATGCACACCTGTTTGCTTGCTCGCGTGTTCATTTGCTCTCGTGTGTGTGTGTGTGTGTGTCCTCGCTGCAGCACTAGATAAACAGCCTCAGCAGACCAGACTAAAGGGGTCCTGGGCTGATCAATGGAGCAAACACCCTCATGTTCATCCAGGACCTGAGCTCCGTGTTAGATACAGTGTTTACCTGCCTGACACACTCTCACTCTCACACCCAGAATGGGGGTGGGGGGATTGAAGTAGAGGGCGTGTGCAGAGAAGAACTCGGGGGGGGGGGGGGGGCCTGAATGTGTGTGAATAAAGCCGGTGTCCGCTCAAGTCAAGCGGCGACGGGGAGGGTCATTTTAGAGTGACACCAGCTGTATCCGTTTATCACGTTCCGGTGATGTCATGGTTGTGGTAGCGATAGAGTTACCCTGCGGCTTTACGTGGAGCACGGCTGCATACATTGTGTGGTGTTCCATAACAGGAGGCTGTCGATATGCGCTGAATATAGGGGACATAGAGACCCTGGCATATGACCCTGTAATATCAGCCTTCGTATTGAGCTGGGATAGTATTGATTATCTGTATCCCCGCATGGGAAAGACACATTATGGTGCGTCTATACCGGTCCTCCATATCCCTCAGGGAGAGGGCGAAAACATTAAGTTAGACCGTCAGGGTTTCAAAATATGAAGCGTCTTCACTTTCACACCGACTGTAATGAGTCGGCAGAGGTCCTGGCCCCACTCCCCAGTGACTTTGCGAAACGCCGCCATTTTCCGAACCAAGCGGCAGGCTTGTCTTTGTCTTGGGGACAGACGGCGCCCGGCCTCGCTACCTCCCGGACCCCCTGGGGGTGGTCGCGGCGGGTCGACCGTGTGTCCAAACAACCGGCGGACCGGTTTCCCCCGTTCCCCCGCGTGCCCGTTGACACGGTCCAGACTGCTCCGGGGGCGGGGGCCGACGGGCGGCCGAACTCCCGCTCTGGGGGAGCTACAGGGGGTCGTGGGAGACGATAAACAGAGGGTGAAGGAGGGGAGGGGAGGGGAGGGGGGGGGGGGGGCCGAGAGGAGGGAGACAAGACGGACTCCAGGGTCACAGTGGTGGAGGGAACAGCTGGGGGCTGTTAGACGTCCCCGAGAGGGAGCGAAAGAGAAAAGGATGGGGAGGGAGGGAGGGGAAACGGAAAGCGAGTTTGTGTTTGTGGACTTTCTTTCCCTTGTTTTCCTGTCTTCTGGATCCAGCCTCCCTCCCTCGCCTTTCCACCTCCCTCTGTTTCTTCCTCTCTTTCTCCCCCACGCATTTCCCTCCTCTTCGTTCCCCCCCCCCCCCGCTCCTCCGTAGTTCATTCCCCCCTCTCCTCCTTTCTCCATCCCTCACTCTCACTTGCTCTCCCTCGGGGCGCTGGAATGAGAGAGGGAGGAGAGATGATATCAGAGCGGGCCTTACATCATTACCCTCCGTCCGATAAAGGAGAGGGCCACTCCATCACTTGCTTTCTCTCTCTCTCTCTCTCACTCCTCCGCCGAAAAACGAGGGATTAAAGAGGTGGAATAAAGGGGAGAGAAGGTGTACTGGGGGGATAGGATCTGGAGTGCTCTGTCTGCGCTGGTTGTCCAGCAGCTGTTTAAAAGGAAGACCGGGGCTGTCGGGGCCCTGATGGGAGCCAATTAAAACGAAAAAAAAGAAAAAGAAAACATGATTGATTGCACTGGGCGCACGGACAAAGCACCGCCTGACTGGGAGAAGGAGAGAGTGGGAGAGAGAGAGAGAAAACGGAAAAACCGACGGAGATGGAATTTTGTTGATAACTAAAAGCGTCGAAAGAGCCAGTCTTTTCCAGAGGGAGAGAGAGAGAGAGAGAGAGAGAGAGAGAGAGAGAGAGAGAGAGAACGAGAACGAGAGAGAGAGAGAGGGGAGAGAAAGAAAGAGAGAGGAAAGCAAAGCAAAAGAGATGGAGGGATTCAAAAAGATGGGTGAGAAAAGTTTGGAGGAGAAATAAAAGGCACTTGCTCTGCTGCAGATGGGAAATGAACGCGGGAGTGAGGAGGGATGGAGAGGTGGATGAGGCCAAGTGTGTCTGCAGGGGGTGCTGGTTGTTGCCTTGCATCATCGACAAACGCCTTCCAAAGCATAATTTCTGTCTCTTCTCTGTATTCCATCTGAGGTTAACAGTAATCATTAAGGATACTAGTACTATTCCGATCTATATCATATTAATAGCATAGTCCTCAAAAATGTAAAGCTCCACAATTCTCCTTCAACACCATGCACATGTGCACACACACACACACACCCCCACGAACACACACACACACCCACACCCCCCCACACCCAGAGCCGTCAGGGATAATGAGGGTCGGCTGGTGTCCCCAGTCAGGCGGTACAGAGAGTGGGCAAAGCCAGGAAGGCTGACAGCAGGCAGTGGAGCATGGCATGGTCTGGTCTGGTGTGGCCCACTTAATGAGAGATAAACACTGTGCCTGTCTCACACACACACACACACACACACACACACATACACGTTAAGCTACTTTTTAATTGGCCTGCTTAGTAGTTGTGTGTGTGCAAGACTAAGTTGGATGCTTGTTAGTGTTTTAGGCGGTTTTGTGTGTGTGTGTGTGCGTGTGCGTGTGTCTGTCTAGGTCACTGACTGGGTGAGTATGCCTGCCTCCTTGGTGGCTGTCCTCTCCTCCACCTCCCTCCTAAGACCCAGAGAGAGACGGATGCCCCGCTGACGTCCAACCTTGACTCGACCCCTCTTCATCCCTCCGTCTCCTCATCCCTCGCTACCCCTCTCTCGCCCGGTCTCTCCCTCTTATCCTCCTCCTCCTCTCTCTCTCCAGATAGATAAAGTGACAGGCTACAGCTCCCCCTCCCTGTTTGAACGCTAAATAAGACTGACTGGCCACCCTGCAGCCTCCCTCTTTTCCTCCCTCTCTTCTTTCCTTCCCTGTCCTCCCCCTCTTCTCTCCTCCTCCTCTAGTCTCCACCTGTTTTCTATCAGTGACTAACGCCTAGACCCGTCTTCTCGTTTGCTTTTTCGAACACTTTCTCTCTCTTTCTCACCGCTGCACGCTCTTCTCCCTCCCTTTTCTCCCTCCTCCCTGATCCCCAAGTGTATGAAGGTGGGTCTGCTGGCCTTTGCCACAGCACCGAAGGCACAGCACATCACACACACTCGCAAACACATCACAAACACACTCTTTTCTCCCTGTGTGTGTGGGGGGGGTGTGTCTGGTATCCAAGGAGATGGATCTCGGTGCAGTAAGGTTGGGTGTCTGTCAGTAAATCTTGCTGTTAAAAGTTCCAGAGAAGCGGGTAGATAGTAAGAGAAAGAAGTGCAGCACCTAAAAAGACTCCAACTCCCATCTTTATTGGACTCATGAGCATATGGCGGGAGAAACTGTAGGTTTACGCAACCCTCAGCAGGTTTTTCTCTTTCTAGCCTTGATGCACCATTTTTATTTTTCTCCGTTTTATTTCTCTCTCTCTCTTGCTCTCTCTCCCCCCCTATTTTCTTTATCAATAAACGTCCAGTGTGATAAGCCTGCTAACTTGCTGCGGCCCGGCTCCAATCCTGTTAGCCGGGCCCAGGCTCGCCTCCAGATTAGCGGGGAAAGAGGCCTGCGGTATTAGGAAGCCCGGAGTCTGCTAATTCCACACGGCCTGACCCAGCGCTAATCCACCGCCGGATTACCACTTGATCCTTGATTAGACCCCCATATCTGGCTGGCTGGGGAGTGTGTGTACGTGTGAAGGAGCCGGTGTAGGGAGATGGGAGTCATTAACGCAGCCCTTTCGGTTCCAATAGATTTCTATCGGCGGGGAGCGAGAGTATCGACGTGTGTTTATGAACTTGATGACGGCACCTTCTGTTAATAGGTAGACTCATAATTCCGTCTTCTGCTGTAAATTGAAAGGGGTCTGAGTCGCCCCCTGTGCCCTGCGTGAAGCTCCTCTCGACAGGGTCAAGTTTGAGAGACTCAACGGCCCCACCACCCAGTTCTGTCAGCGATCCCATGGAGGCCCTTTTCATTCACTGAGCGATGGATGGGTGTGTTTGGGTACACTCCATGACACCTGTCTCCTAGCACACTGACAACATAGAAATAGATCTATAGAAATAGATACAGAGAAAGAGAGGGGGCAGAAAAAAGAACAGCAGGGGAGGGGGAGACGTGCGAGGGAATAGTGAGAGACCACCAACACAACCTGTCAGTCAGCCAGCCGACCAACCAGTCAGCCATCTCTCTCTCTCTCTCTCTCTCTCTCTCTCTCTCTCTCTCTCTCTCTCTCTCTCTCTCTCTCTCTCTCTCTCTCTCTCTCTCTCTCTCTCTCTCTCTCTCTCTCTCTCTCTCTCTCCCCCTCCCTCCCTCTCTCTCTCTCCCCCCCTCCCTCCCTCCCTCTGTTTGCTTAGCATGGGTCCTGTCCCAGTCAGGATGTTCTTAAAGCAGAGCGGGGCTATCTTCGCCCTCTATTGACCAATCCCATGTTTTCCTTTCCCTTATCTATGGAATTGTCCGAATGAGGGGGAGAGAAATAGAGAAAGATAGAGAGAGCGGGTGCGTAGGTCATCTGTTCTTTCTCTCCCTTTTCTTCCCTATTTTCTTGTTTTTCCTCTTGCTCCATTTTTGTCCTCCTCTTTTCCCCCCTCTATCTCTTTTACTTAGTTAATGTATCTTTTTTCTCTCTCCCTCCTTTATCCTGGCCCGCTGGTATCTTTCTCAGTGTTTTTCTTTGGGCCAGCTAACCGTGCTAGCTGTTTAGATTTTCTCCTAGCGTTTCAACACTCACTCCTTGGCCCCAGTCATCTTCTCTTCATAGAAGACCTTGACGGAATATTAAATCAAATCAATGTTGCGCGCGCGCGCGCACACACACACACACTCTGTCTCACACACACACAACAAACACACACACACAGAGACACGCTCACACACACACACACACCTGTCCTTCTGGGAGTAACCCCTTGTGAACTCTGGTGTTCTTGATTTCTTTTGATATTGGAATTCACCACGAGGCAAATGAACTAAGCAGGTTAAAGTGTGTGTTTGTGTGTGTGTTTGTGTTGGTCTGCAGTGAGGCTGGGGACTATTAAATTTTAATAAGCTTTTTTGCTGCAATGCGAGGATTTCAGAGTCATGGCAAAGACCTAACCTCTCTATCCCTCCCTCCTACCGTAATCCCAAACACACACACGCACAGGCACTCTAACACACACACACACACACACACGTCAACCTATGAATGAATATTGATGTTATATTGTGTGGTGTTCTTGTCCATAATGTGTGAAGGCAGGTCTCAACATCCCTTCCCAACATACCCTCCCCAACTTGGGGTATCCAGGGGGGCCGTGTGTGTGTGTGTGTGTGTGTGTGTGTGTGTGTGTGTGTGTGTGTGTGTGTGTGTGTGTGTGTTACGATACCAAAATATTCCCAATTATACTATAGCAGCACAAGTATCATGATATCGAATAGTTTCACGATACCACTGCAAATAAAGTCGATTATTCTACATCGCAAAACAAGTTTATGTTATATCTAAATGATTTGTGCCTGCGTATGTGTTTCTGGTTAAATAGACTAACTGTGGGGATGGAATGATATGCATAACAATATTATTAATTGAATGATGAAAAGGAAAGGCAATATGAGATTGTCTTTAGCCAACTCTAATCACGTGGGCTAAGTCACTGACAACAAATTTGGAAATGACAACAAAATCTACAAAGAATTTGTAGTGAGTGAGTGAGTGAGTGAGTGAGTGAGTGAGTGAGTGAGTGAGTGAGTGAGTGAGTGAGTGAGTGAGTGAGTGAGTGAGTGAGTGAGGGAGGGAGGGAGGGAGGGAGGGAGGGAGGGAGGGAGGGAGGGAGTGAGTGAAGGCTACTTTGAGAGGCTTGGGAAGAAAAGAGTGAAAGAGCGAGAGAGTGTGGGATTATAAAAATTGTCTCTGCAGAAGCGCCTACTCGCCCAGCCCCATGAGTGTGCCTGTGTTGGCAGCGATTGAGGCGTGTCCGTCTGTGTGTACTGTGGCAGTGTGTGTCGTAGAGGGCCGTTTGGGAGACGCATAGGGACATTTGGGGAACAGAAAGGGGACAGTGTGTGAAAGAGCATCAACGGAGGAGGAGGAGGAGGAAGAGGAAGAGTGTGTGTGCACCAACGTGTTGTGGAAGAAATTGAAAACGCCAGTTTCACTTCACCCCTTCCTAGCTCGCCCCTCGGAGCCCTCCTGCCGCTCCACGCCTAAATCAATAGTCTCCTCAACGCAACGCACATTTCTCCTCCTCCTCCTCCTCCCTTTCTCGGTCTCCTCCTCTCTGATTTTCTTTCCTTCTGTCTCATTCCGGCTCCATCTCTCTCTCTCTCTCTCTCTCTCTCTCTCTCTCTTCTGCTCTCCCTCGGTTCTTCCATTTCTTCCTCCCTCTCCACACCCCACTCTCCCTCTCCCCTCTCACGGCCCTCTCCCCCATGCTGTTTTTCATTCTCGCCCTCCATGCCTGCTTCTTGTTCCTGCCTCTCTCCATCCCTCCTTTGTTCCCTCCATCCCTCTCGCTTCCCGCCTCGCTCCGTACGCCTCGTCTTCCCCCTCTCTGTGCCTCCTCCCGAAGCGAGCTCCTCGAGTATTTTTGGGGCGCGTCGCCGGTGCTACCCTAAGTGCACTCTGCCAGAACAGGGCCACCGTAAGTCACGACTGCCAATTAAGTGGGCTCCTGAAAAGGAGAGAGAGAGAGAGAGAGAGAGAGAGAGAGAGAGAGAGAGAGAGAGAGAGAGAGAGAGAGAGAGAGAGAGAGAGAGAGAGAGAGAGAGAGAGAGAGAGAGAGAGAGAGAGAGAGAGAGAGAGAGAGAGAGAGAGAGAGAGAGAGAGAGAGAGAGAGAGAGAGAGAGAGAGAGAGAGAGAGAGAGAGAGAGAGAGAGAGAGAGAGAGAGAGAGAGAGAGAGAGAGACTTCAAGGAACGCTCAGAATGGCCGGAGAGAGCAAGCGTGTTCTCTTTTTTTCCCCCCTCTTCAAAGTTTCAACCGCGAGGTAATAAGCTGTGGCCTGCCTCGTAGAGCGGCGAGGAAGGGGTTAAACCCCGGCGCTCTGACCCGTTCTCCTCCAGACGGCTGCGGACAGAAACACCCCCCCCCCCCCCCAACCCCCTCCCACCCGCGCATTCCTCACTACTTGGCTGTGAGCGTCGCACCCGATGGTGGCTGGCCTGGGTTCATGTTGGTTCGCCGCCCTGGCTGCCTGGATTGAGTGCCTCAGCAAGCCGACGGTAAAACGGTGTTGTTTTCCCCCTGAAGCCTGATGGGTAAGGGTAGGTGAGCGTTCACGTCGCGTGCGTGCGAGGGCTCGTTCCGAAGTCGAGATTAGATTTGGATTCCAGCGTCTCGTGGAAATGGCGACGCCCCGGGGGAACACGTTTCCCGGTGAGTCGACGCCGTGCCCCATCCCTCCACTTTATTAGGAACGCTGGGGGGGTCTGGTTCAAATGGGGGGACAGGCAAAGAATCATCGCCCAATTGAATTTCACCTCTCCAATTAAGTAGGAAGTTGAGGGGGATATTATTGGGATCTGACTGTCGCTGTTATATTAAAGCCATATTCATTGGCTGGGATGTTGCTGTTATATTAAAGCTCTATTCATTGGCTGGGATGTTGCCGTTATATTAAAGCCATATTCATTGTCTGGGATGTTGCTGTTATATTAAAGCTCTATTCATTGGCTGGGATGTTGCTGTTATATTAAAGTTCTATTCATTGTCTGGAATGTTGCTGCTATATTAAAGCTCTATTCATTGGCTGGGATGAGTGAGTCGGTGTGTTTGCTGATTTGATTCAGACGCTCGTTTAAACCACGGGAGGACTTAAACGGCTCCTCCCTTTGGCGCCGGCGCGCGTTCGGCACACACTCACGCACTCCCCGTTCTTCTTCAAGCGTGCACACACACACACACACACACACACACACACACACACACACCATCTGATCTCCTGGTAAAAAGACTTCTATGAACTTTGCGCGTGTGTTTTTGTGTGTTTCAGTATAACTACGAGGGCAACGAGATCAGTGACCTGCCCGTGGACCTGTCGGTGGTGTGGAACGGAAACTTTGTCATCGACAACCCCTTCAACATCAAAGGTAGGCTGAGTAGAGTCTGCACAGCACACTAGCTGGCCTCTAGTACTGAGAAAGGAAGGCTGATACTAAGTCCACATTGACACACAAACACACACACACACATAGGCACACACACTATAGACAGAGAAAGGAAGGCGGATACTGAGTTCACACACACACACACACACACACTATAGACAGACTATAGACAGAGAAAGTAAGGCTGAGACTGAGTCCATACACACACACACACACACACTATACACAGGGCTGAGACAGGGCGGAGTCCACACACACCAGCTAATCTCCAACAAAGGGGTGTGGTAGAATGAAACTGGTCTACACAGCACAGGGGCTAGCTACCTGGCCTCCAACCCCAGAAAAACAAACCGTTTCCGACCAAGCTCCATTCCAAAGCCAGTTAGACCACAAGTGAGCTCCACGGGCTGGAGAGAAACCGCTATCTTAGCCTGTGGATCCATATATGAATGATATTCTAAATCCTGGTAATCCTACCAGTCAAGAGTCCCAGTTTGTCTTGGACAGGCCTGCTCCCGTGTGAAGCCAGTGGACTGCTGTGTGAGCCCTGGGCCACACACTCCCCCTACCACAAGTCTCTCCATCTGCCATGCAGATCCAGTTTCTTCTGCCTGCTAGGGTGTGTGTGTGTGTGTGTGTGTGTGTGTGTGTGTGTGTGTGTGTGTGTGTGTGTGTGTGTGTGTGTGTGTGTGAGGGAAAGGTGTTGTATTCCCATGAACTGTGTACATGACATGAGAATGTTGCATGTGTGAGGTGCGGGTGGGATTACTGTTAGCTGCAGGAATGTGCTCAAGTGCATACATACATGTTTTTACACACACACACACACACACACAATCTCTCTCTCTCTCTCTCTCTCTCTCTCTCTCTCTCTCTCTCTCTCTCTCTGACACACACATAATTAAGGGGGATCATAGTGTAACATATATGAATATATATATATTTGTGATAGTGTCATCTTCACACACACTTTTGTCTCCCATTGGTGTACAGTATATGAAACCTCCCCATCCACATCCAACAAGGGAACCTCTGGTATTAATTACGAATCACACACACACACACACACACACACACACACACACACACACACACACACACACACACACACACGCACACATATTGGAGAAGATAACTGGGTAGCTAGTGTATAATTACCAGTGCAACCATGTACTCTTTGTCAAGTCTTCACACACACACACACACACACACACACTCTAGCAGTGGGGGATGGTGTACCAGTGACCCCGCTGAGAAGGACAATGTGATACCCTCACCAACATGTCTCTCCCCACAGTGTCCATGGGCCCTAGCGACACTGTGTTCACTCTGAATGACAACATCAATGTTGCAACGCACAACCATGGTGCTAACTCTGCTACAGTGACAATTCATGTCATTAATCATTAACGCAGAATTATCTTCTCCAAAATCCCTCTGCCATTGCTTTGTTTTTTTAGCAATGCCCTCTTACGGAAAAAAAATCCGTAAATGCTGAGCACTCTCAGGTTGGTTTTGACTTTTTAAATGCTGAGCACTCTCAGGTTGGTTTTGACTTTTTAAATGCTGAGCACTCTCAGGTTGGTTTTGACTTTTTAAATGCTGAGCACTCTCAGGTTGGTTTTGACTTTTTAAATGCTGAGCACTCTCAGGTTGGTTTTGACTTTTTAAATGCTGAGCACTCTCAGGTTGGTTTTGACTTTTTAAATGCTGAGCACTCAGGTTGGTTTTGACTTTTTAAATGCTGAGCACTCTCAGGTTGGTTTTGACTTTTTAAATGCTGAGCACTCTCAGGTTGGTTTTGACTTTTTAAATGCTGAGCACTCTCAGGTTGGTTTTGACTTTTTAAATGCTGAGCACTCTCAGGTTGGTTTTGACTTTTTAAATGCTGAGCACTCTCAGGTTGGTTTTGACTTTTTAAATGCTGAGCACTCTCAGGTTGGTTTTGACTTTTTAAATGCTGAGCACTCTCAGGTTGGTTTTGACTTTTTAAATGCTGAGCACTCTCAGGTTGGTTTTGACTTTTTAAATGCTGACTGGGGTGAAACGGGAGACGTAGAGGCAAAGACTCGACGTTGTTTGTTTGCCGTGCGGCCATGCGGCCATGTTCCATGTGCCGCCATATTGTGGCTGACTGGCCTCCCTTCACGCTAACACTAGCGGAGAGAGGGGGGAGCCTACTGTCCCCTACCAGGTCCTCAAGCAACACACTGCATCACAGGGCCAGCTTGAACTGTCTCCAGCCCGGCTACTCAAAGAGCCTGCAGGTTGTCTACAGCCAGATAAGGATATGCTATCAGGCTTTTCTGCTGGATATCATTTGCTAGTACCCACATAAACACACACACACACACACACACACCCTCTCTCTATCTCCAATCTGTCTCCATCACACACACGCACAAACATTATTTCAGGGAGATAACCGTCTGTTGCAGGGGAGCGAGCGATGCCCACCCTAGCTTTAAACACTTCTATGCTAATGTAATTACATCAGTCATTTAGCAGGCCGTAATTGGCGCAGGGGTTACGGTAACAGCGAGAGCGTGACCAATGGGATTTGAGCGAGGGAGAAAATGGAAGGAAAACAGATGATTCCCGCAGGATCCCGGCGGCCCTGGGTAGCACAGCTCCCACTTCCTGACACTGAAAGTGCTCTTCCGAGGAAGTGTGGGAGTTGGCAGCTATTTTGATTATGTCTGCATGTATTGTGTTACTTGTGGTTGCTTTTGTTTTTTACGTTTTCTGTTGTACGTCGTTAAATGTGGTTTCAAGCGCGCTGTGTTGATAGATGCTTTTTTGCCGGTGTGTAATGATCTCTCGTTTGTGGGGATGGGAACATTCATCTTATTTGGTTTCGCCCTCCCTTTTTTCCCCCTCCCATCTCTCTTTCTCCCTCATTGTCTTGCTCTCTCTCACCATCCATCCTTTCACTCTCATGTTTACTCTTTGTATGCTCCATTTGCTCCATCTCTCTCTCTCTCTCTCTCTCTCTCTCTCTCTCTCTCTCTCTCTCTCTCTCTCTCTCTCTCTCTCTCTCTCTCTCTCTCTCTCTCTCTCTCTCTCTCTCTCCGTCCCTCTCTCCAGCCCACCTGTACAAGTGCTACGCCCTGCGGGACAGCTGTGGCATGTGCCTGAAGGCCGACCCACGCTTCGAGTGCGGCTGGTGCGTCCAGGAGAAGAAGTGCTCGCTGCGGCAGGAGTGTGCCCCTCCGGAGAGCAGCTGGATGCACGCCACCACGGGGAACAGCCGCTGCGCCCACCCCAAAATCACCAAGGTACGCCCACACTGTCTCACACACACACACGCTGAGGGGTACACGTGCACACACACACACACACACACACACGTACTCTGAGGGGGTAAACGTGCGCACACACACACACACACACACACATGCACGTACTCTAAGGGGTAAACACACACACACACACACACACACACACACACACGCTGAGGGGTACTACTCTCGGGGGGACTGTCAGCTCACCACAGATGGGCAGGCCAGGGGGAGGCCGGCCCTCACAGCGCTGCTGAACACACTGACAAGATGGCCGATGACGGGCAGCGCTCACACACTGGTCCTACCACTGTGTGTGTGTGTCTGTGTCTGTGTGTGTGTGTGTCTGTGTGTGTCAGCCGTTTTTCAGTGCGTGTCGGAGTCTCCGACACGCTCGGCGAGTCGCGGCGTCTAAACACTGCAGCGGGCCCATCTGTTGCCGCGGGTAACCGTGGCGGTGGTCCTGGTCCGACTGTGACCCGGGTCATTGTCCCTACAGCCCACCACTGTGACGTTCAGCACGCCGCACGCACACACCGGCTGTCTCGGAAAACGAGGCACCGCTGTGCTGGAGACGCATCAGAATTAGGCTGCAGGTCACCTCAACCCTGATTCCATCTTTTTTCTTTGACACGTCTGTTTTCTCTCCTGTCCTCTTTCTCCTCCCTGTCTTTCTTCACACGTCACCAATGTTGCTTTATTCCCTTCCTCTGTGACGGGGATGGCAAGTGGGAAATGGATAGAGGTTTTTCGTGTGTGTGTGTGTGTGTGTGTGTGTGTGTGTGTGCGTGCGTGCGTGCGTGCGTGCGTGCGTGCGTGCGTGCGTGCGTGCGTGCGTGCGTGCGTGCGTGCGTGTGTGTGTGCGTGTATTTGTATGAGCGCTAATGGAGATATTGGGTAATTGGGCCAATGGCACATACATAAATCTGCTAGCTAATGCGCTCCTTCTCTCTCTCTCATTCTCTCTCTCTCTCTCTCTCTCTCTCTCTCTCTCTCTCTCTCTCTCTCTCTCTCTCTCTCTCTCTCTCTCTCTCTCTCTCTCTCTCTCTCTCTCTCTCTCTCTCTCTCTCTCTCTCTCTCTCTCTCTCTCTCTCTCTCTCTCTCTCTCTCTCTCTCTCTCTCTCTCTCTCTCTCTCTCTCTCTCTCTCTCTCTCGCTCGCTTCAGTTATCTCTTTGAAACCAGCACGGCTAGGCAATTGGGTTTGTGTGTGTGCGTGTATTGTTAGGTTATGGATAGATGTGCTTTGGTGTGCGAGAAAATTGGGTTGTTCATGTATGGTTCGGTGTGTGTGTGTGTGTGTGTGTGTGTGTGTGTGTGTCTGGAGGGGTAAATCCTGCCCTGGGGGCATGATGTTGGTGGCAGGGGGAGGCAGCGGGCACGTTCACCAACTTCAAACGGGAAGAACACGCAAAGCACAACAACAACCAGCCAGTCAACAGACAAAGAGAAGAGAAGATGGCGAGAGACACACACATGCAGACACAAAGGAACACGGCATACACACGTTGGTACCGTCGCACCGCTTCCCCCAACCGGTGACATTTCCATCGTGACATTTAACATTAACCAAGCACCCGCACTGGACAAAAGAAAGACTCTCCTGCTCTCTTCGCGATTGTCCCCTCTTTTCCCTCTCAGAGGAGAGCCACATCTCTCTCAAACGGAGTATTACTCCACTTCTTCTTTTTGCCGTCCGTTCTGGGAAAGTCCCCCGTCCCTTCATTTGAACCAATTTCGCTGCTTTGTTCCCGGGCGTTTGCCTGCGCGAGCTAGCCGCCGCGGCCATTAGCTAGCGGATTAGCCGCTAATTTCATTAGAGCTAGGGAGTGAACATTCGGCGGGGATTGACGCACTTGTGAGTAGAGAGAGAGAGAGAGAGAGAGAGCAGCACACACAGACATTACACACCAAGGGCTTTCACGTAACAAGCATGGGTAGTTCAGGGGGCCATTTTCTGGCGTGCTATGGCGCTAGCCGAGTTTGCTGATGCTCAGTAGCGAGCCATGGGGGGCCATTTTGCTAATAGCGCCAGCGCTCCAGTGCCATTCCCTAAACAACGACAGTTATTGCTCTCTCTCTGAAAGAGTCAGGCGGCCATCATTCAAAACATAGTAGCCAACACGATTGATTTTTTTTTTTCTTCAATTTTGATTGTTTTCGGTGTGTTCTCCCCTGAGAGGGCAGGTTATTTTTACTTAGCTAGCAGTCTTGTGTTTTTCTCTGCTCAGTTTCAGTCTTGACACCGTGCTCTGGATTAATTAGTCCTCCGTTCAGCAACACAACAACAACCCGGGAGAGTCCCAGGAGAGAGGCAGCATAACAATACAAGACACTCTTACTAGAACCTCCCCTCCCCCACCCCACACACACACACAATTAGAAACATCTATACATACACACGAGGAAATATTCACACGTACACATTCTTTGCTCATTTTGAATTAGCTTTTTTTTGCTCTCTCTCGCTTACACACACACACACACACACACACACACACACACTGGTTGTGTCCCTTATTCTTCAGTGATGTCATGGCAGTGGCCTTAGCCTGCTCAGTCCTCCACCATCCATCATGCAGGGCCCAGGCCCCTCATAGGGGACGAGGGAGAGCATTAAGACAAGCCCTCGGAAACCAATTAAAACTGTTTGTGTGTGTGTGTGTCTGTGTGTGTGTGGCACTGTGTGTGTGAGCGTTGGCCTCGGCGGTCGGTTGTGAAAGGCCACTGATTTTCTCTCCCCTATGTATTGTTAAGCTGCTACATTGGCCTTTGCCGGACATGCTGGGATAACCTCCCCCCCCCACCACCACCACTCTTTCTCTTTCTCTCTCTCCCTCCACCCCTCTCTCTCTCTCTCTCTCTCTCTCTCCTCATCCGTCCGTCCCTCACCCTGCTCTCTCCATCTCCCTCCAATTTTTCTCCCTCCCTCCCTTCCCCTCCCCCCTCCCTCCCCGCCAGCGCAGAGAAAGATGTCCCTTCCCTCAGCGTGTCTATCGACCAGCGCCGCCCCCTCCCCTGCACTTTGCGGCTGCGTCTCAGCGCCCAACGCCCTCTAAGTGATCGAACCCTCACACACACATACATTATCCAAGTCAATATCCCAGCACCTTACAGGCCAGTCATGTCCAATAATTTCACAGGCTCCTGTCGGACCTGGATGGACCTCATTCCACTGAGTGGCCTATGATTACGACAGCTACCATAGCCTAAAGATTTATAGCACTCGGCTAAACACGTGTGCTTATGTGTACAGTCACACGGCGTAGATATCATAACCATAACCTATTGTTTGACGGTATCTAATTCCATTAAAGCATGTGGCAGCCCCCCCCCCTTTCATTTCTCTGAGGAGCTACTCTCCTCTCTCGCCTAGATCTCTCTCTTTCATAATGGCGATAAGAGTTTGGGCAGCACGCAATCCTGCTCTCTCCCTCCCTGTGTGTGTGTGTGTGTGTGTGTGTGTGTGTGTGTGTGTGTGTGTGTGTGTGTGTGTGTGTGTGTGTGTGTGTGTTCATCACCCAGACAGTCCTCCGTCTGGCTGCTTGCAGATCCCTATCTCGCCGGCCTATCTGCCAGCACAATGGAGCCTCACACAAAGAGCCAGCGACTCGCCCCAAATTGGCCAGGGAGCCAGAGAAAGAAAGAGAGAGTGTGCGTTCCTGAAAGAGTGAGAGGAAGAGTGAGAGGGAACAAGCTCTTTAGTGATGTTTAGTTGTCGTCGTTTAATACTGTGAGAGAATGTCACCTCCCCGCAGACTCACACACACACACACACACACACACAGACACAGACACACACACCTTTCTTTCCTCTACCAGTCTATCAAAGAGGAGAAAGGGGTCACACACACGCACACACGCACCTCTCTTAGCACTAATCCAATTAGCAGAGCCATAATCATGCTAGTGATGAATGATGAGGGGCCAGGCTATTGTCTGGGCCAAAGCTTCAGATGAATGGTGCGGTGATTAGCGACCAGAGGTTAGCCACGGCCATTAGCGCTAGCTGCAGGGTGCGGAGCGTGGAAAGAGGTTTTGGTGGCTAGTAGGAGGAGGGGGTCAGAGGGGTTAAGTGACAGGGATATGGGTTAAGTACACACAAACTTGGATTCCATTCAATTAGCGAGTGAACCGTCTTTATGTCCAAATGATTTCTCATCCATAAGTTGACAGAAGCAATATGTTAGAATCAAATGGGAAACTAACCCCAAAGCGTTTTTGACATTGATTGAAGTTCGGCCATCTGGCTAATGCACCCCTCTTCTGTTTCCCCCCCCCCTCCCCTCTTGGTCTTTGCCGGCCTCCAGTTGTCTCCAGAGACCGGCCCCAGGCAGGGAGGTACCATGTTGACCATCACGGGGGAGAACCTGGGCCTGCAGTTCAAGGACATCCAGACGGGCGTGCGCATTGGCAAAGTGGCCTGCAACCCAGTGGAGGAGCAGTACGTCAGCGCTGAACAGTAAGGCCCTCTTCTTCTTCTATCTCTCTCTATCTCTCTCTCTATCCTCTCTCTCCATGTCTCTAGCGCCCTCTCTCTCTCTCTCTCTCTCTCTCTCTCTCTCTCTCTCTCTCTCTCTCTCTCTCTCTCTCTCTCTCTCTCTCTCTCTCTCTCTCTCTCTCTCTCTCTCTCTCTCTCTCTCTCTCTCTCTCTCTCTTTCTCTATCTCTCTCTCTGTCCCCCCCCCTCAATATCTTCTCCCTTTCTCAAGTGAGCGCTGTGTCATCCCAGTATGAAACCGCTACTTCTCTCCCCCCTCAGACTTCTTTATTTGGAGGAGCCTCTGTTTCTCTTGTCCTCCTCTCGTTGTTCCTGTCACGTCTCACCTGTCACGGGAGATGAGCGTGAGTCATAGACGCACAGACACTCCCGAGGAGTCTCTCTCTCTCTCTCTCTCTCTTTCGCTCTCACTCTCTCACTGACGCGCTGTGACTCAGCTCGAGACACGCTCAGTAGAACCAGACACAAAGCTCCGAGCGGCAGGCCAAACCGCCCGCTCCACACCCGGGGACCCCCCACGCCTACGACAAACGCCGCCCGCCAAAAAGGTGTCTGCGCTCAGTCTCCTCAGACAAGGGCGGCTGCTCTGGAGAAGGGGCGGAATGTTTCGACGGCGGTGGAGAACGTCGGCCCCGCTTAACCACCGTCGCACAGCGCGCCCTCTCTCACCACGTCCTGCTCGCTGACTCTCCCATGACCGCGTCCAAGGTGAAGGCGTCTGCAGCGTTCAGCCCTGTCCACCCTGTTACCCACGCTGCCTAGCTTGTTGCCGTGGCTGCTTGGAGAGGTGTGTGTGTGTGTGTGTGTGTGTGTGTGTGTGTGTGTGTGTCTGTGTGTGTGTGTGTGTGTGTGTGTGTGTGCGCGTGTGTGTGAGATTTGAAGGCCCACACAGAAGCCGTCAGAGTAATTAAAAGTGATGGAGGCCATATGGAGCTCTTAGGAAGGGCTGATTGCCTCCGGTCGTCCCCTGTGACCCCATCAGCCCACTTGGGGAGACAGCGGAGGGCCAGAGGTCGGAGGGCGTTTGGCCTCGCCAGCAGGAGGGGGGGGGGGGGGGGGGGGGGGGGGGGGGGGCGGGAGGCTAGGGCAAGCAAAACTTGATCTGGAGGGCTCGGGAAACGAGGCACTGGACCACGCCGGCCGCTCCCATACACAGGCTCACTATCTTCTCATGCTCGCGGACAAGCTGGCTCTGGCTCTGGCTCTGTCTTTTGGTGCGTCTCTCCTTCTACGTTCTTAGTCAATGTGAATTTATGGCACCGGCGTGATAACGGAACACACAACACACACACACGCACGGGCAAGCGCGTGTTCAAACCCCAGAAGTATATCACATGAACCTGCCCCCCCCCCCCCCCCCCCCCACACACACACACACACACACACACTCACACGGGCAAGCGCGTGTTCAAACCCCAGAAGTATATCACATGAACACCCCCCCCCACACACACACACACCCACACACACACACACACACACGAGCGCCCGTGTCCTTTCTTCCCCACCCCTACTGTATCATCATTATCAGTGTGCATCAGCGGGCCTTAGCGCCGGTTCCGCCAGACACGTCCGTTCCTTAATCACAGGCCGGTGCAGCGGGACGCCGAGGAAATAATAAACCGCTTCGCCAGGACGGCCACGTCATCGCCGCGCCGACGGAGCGGTTGCTGTGGACACCTGCAGAGAGGACAAAAGCATTGGGAGTTAATAACCCATCACATGCAGGCAGAGAGAGAAGGGAGGGAGGAAGGGAGGGAGGGAGGAGGGTGGAGAGGGAGGGAGGGAAAGTAGAGATAGGTAGGATATGAACGTGTTCAATTAATCAGCCACTCTCATTTAAACCCTGCCCCTCTCTCTCTCCCTCAAGCAATCTCTCTCTCTCTCTCTCGCTCTCTCTCTCTCTCTCTCTTGCTCTTTCTCGCTCTCGATCGCTCTCTCTCCTGATATTTCTCTCTCCCTCAAGCAGTCTCTCTCTCTTTCTCGCTCTCTCTCCCTCCCTCTATCTCATTCGTTCACTCTGGTTAATTAACAGTCCAGTGTGTTGGCAGCCGTGAAACATGGGGCTGGGTAGGTGTGTGTGTGTGTGTGTGTGTGTGTGTGTGTGTGTGTGTGTGTGTGTGTGTGTGTGTGTGTGTGTGTGTGTGTGTGTTTGCTCCCCTGGGGGGCTGCAGCAGCCATCGCTCCGACACTCCTCCTCTTCCTCGACCGTTTGTCACAATGATTTTCATTTGGACTGCCTGCCGCCCAGGGCGCTCCACAAGGCTTATGGTTTTATAATACCTTCTAATACACTCCCCCTCCCCACACACACACACACACACACACACACACGTGCGTGCGCGCGCGGTGGAGCCTCGCACTCCCAACACTACATGTAAAGTGGGAAGCTGTCAGAAATCTGGGCTGCGTGTCCGGCTGAGGTTACGACTAACAGTTTTATGGACATTGGTTTGACTCCCGGGCAAGGGGAATGGTTATGGCTGGTCTGTCCTTGGCCGGGTGGGAGTTGGACCCTCTTACAGGAAATAAATTCTCAGTGTTCAGTTCACGTTCGTAGGGGCTAGGAGCATCTCGATGGTGAACACGTTGAACATGTGACTTCTTTCCTTTGGTCAGGATCGTGTGCCGGCTGAACGACGCCACAGGCTACCGAGTCCAGGAGGCGCACGTGGAAGTGTGTGTGAGGGACTGCACGCACGCTGACTACAAAGCCATCTCTCCCAAGGCCTTCACTTTTGTGGTACGTGTGTGTGTGTGTGTGTGTGTGTGTGTGTGTGTGTGTGTGTGTGTGTGTGTGTGTGTGTGTGTGTGTTGTCCTCGTTTACACCATACTGGTTAACCTCATAGCTTTTCCAGTGTTAGTAAAATAACAATCTACTCACGCCAGCGTTAGACACTGGAATCCTTTCAAAGCGGAGAACGTCTGTTTTTTTCCGCCCAGTGACCTGTTCTTATGTCCTCCATCTTGGTTCCTCTCCAGTCGCCCTACTTCAGCCGTGTGCTGCCGTCCAGCGGCCCGGTGTCCGGGGGCACCCGCATCACCATCGAGGGGAGCCACCTCAACGCCGGCAGCGCCGTGGCCGTCAAGATCGGCCTCCACCCCTGTCGCTTTGAGCGGTGAGGCCTCCCAGCCAATCGGCAGCGCAGACACCGTTGTTTTTCTCATCAACGGTGCTCTGGGTGTCCGTTGAGATGCCGTCAGATGTTTTTGTCGCGTTGTCCTTGTGTGTTATTGTGTGTTTTTATCTTGTAGTCTTTGTGTGGGCGTCAAACTTTCAGGGCACTCTAGCAATGTTTTCTTCCGTGCGATCCAGGTCTATATGGCCTGTTTGATATGGCTCTAGAGGCCAGTTGTTTTCTCCACAAGTAGAGGAAACGACTTGCACTTATTGATGTCGGGAATATGTCTAATTTGGCCCGGCTCTGTGAGGGAACGTGGCTTCCGTTGTTATCTAGAACACCTTTTGGCCCTTGAACCAACACGAGAGCGATTTATCAGGGCCGATGCGTCACCCTTTCAAATTAGCATAGAACATAACCACCATTAAGTCATTCAGCTCCTCCCATATATTTACAAACGTGATATATTAATAACAGGAGTTCGAAAAGGAGTTAAGAGTACCAGAGTGCTTGTTTGCTAAACCTCGCTCGGTAGTGGATTATGCCCCAGCCCGGAATGTTCTCCACAGGTCACCTCCTCCCCTCAACACTGTCCCGTCTCTCTTTTGGAGAGACCCCCTCTAGGGGTGTTCTTGGGGATCTCCCTGCCTAGCAAATGGCGGCAAAACAAATCTGGGGGAAGACAACGAGCTGGAGAAACGCTACGGCATCTCTCTTTTCAAAAAGGGAACGGCAACCGCCTGGAAATGAAACGGCGGCTCACAGGGAGAGCAACAGGTGTCAGGTACACTCTGAAGGAGCACGTTGGCTGGGTATGGATTTTCCCCGGCCGTCTCCCACGGCCCCACCGTTGGCTGTCAGCCCAGCGAAACGTAAACCCATTGACATGTTTACATTGTGCGTTCAGACTCGTGGGCAATGTGTGGTGCCACCTGGAAATGGCTCCCCGGAAGGCTTTGATCGTGTGAAGTCGTTCAAAAAGCCACTACTTTAAAGAGACGTTTTAGTTCAAAGTGCATTATCCCTTTGTTTTCAGCTCACTCCACATTTAACAAAGTCTTCTGAAAGCAAACAGAAAGCAAACAGACATAATCTATGATATCTATGTATCTACAACACAATCACACAACATAAATCTATGAAGGGGCTTCCTGTGCTTATGCCTTCCTGCTCCCTTCGGATGTCCATAACAATAGATGTTTAAAAAGGGGATTCTATAGTTTTTATGGATTGAGGATAGGGAGCCAATCGGGACTATTGAGATCCAGCCCACCCCCCTGCTATTGAGATCCAGCCCCCGCCGTGAGGGTGAACCAAGTAGACCTTTGGGTCAATCGCTCCGACCCCAGCACACCGTCACGTCTTGCGCCGAGAACTTCCGAAGTCTGACTTCTTTAGCCGCCTGCCTTTCAACTCGGTGGGGAATCGTCTTTAATCCAAAGTTAATCAGTACCTTGTCGATCCTTTCTCAACGCTCCGCTCGTCTCCCCGTTTCTCCGTTTCCCATCCTGTTACCTTCTGGCGCTGGATAGCGACAGCCATGTGAAAATATTTGCTGGTGCGCAGCAGGCTTTCGCCGGCATTGGGTTGCGAAAGCCGTCGCCATGGAAACCTGCCGTCGGTGGAATGTGAAAGGGCTTCTTTTTTCTTCTCTCTCGCTCTCTTTTCCCCCTCTCTTCGCTCCATCCATGCACCTTTCAGCTGAAAGCTGGAAGATGGCTGCGAGTTTAAATTGCTTCTCGGGAGTCGGCGGGCGCTAGATGCGCTCGGCGAAAATGCCACCCCGGCTTATTTTCCCCTTCCACTTAGTTCCTCCTTAGCTGGCGGTGTCGCGCTAAAATGAGTTTTTCTGTTTCCATGCCTCTCTGTCAGACGGAGAGTCTACTTTCGCAGCACATAATGGAAGGTGGAGTTGGGGATGAGATTGTCTGATCTACAGCACGCCGCCATGACGGCCCTCCTGTGGGCACACAACACAAAGCCGTTTACAGACGGACGGAGGCGCGTGCGTTTGGACTCACCGACAATGTCTCTGATACCTGCTTGAACAGAACGCAGACACACCCAACAAACACGGCTGAATCAGAAGTTTGCGCACACGTCCCCATTTTCTCAGAGAACGACAAAACGCTACCTCCTCCTTTCTGTCCTGCTCCAAACCAAAAACTGTCACCCAGGGCAACAGGGCTAGAGGGATGTAGAGGGAGCTATATGATGAGGCAGAGAGAGGGGGTGTCTCTGTGAAAGTGTATGTGATTCAGGATGATGAAACCAGAGGAGGCCAGGCTGAAAGAACTTTGTCTTTTTTCTTCTTTTGCGCTCTCTTCTTTTCTCTTTTCTTCTCTCTTTCTCTCTCTCTCTCTCTCTCTCTCTCTCTCTCTCTCTCTCTCTCTCTCTCTCTCTCTCTCTCTCTCTCTCTCTCTCTCTCTCTGTTTTCATGCTTCAAACCCCTCCCCCCCCCCCCTCTCCAGGCGGTCTGCCAAGGAGATAGTGTGCGTGACCCCGGCCGGCCTGAGCCCCGGCCACACGCCCGTCATGGTGGACATCAACGCCGCCGAGCTCAGGAACCCAGAGGTCAAGTTCAACTACACCGACGACCCCACCATCCTCAAGATCGAGCCCGACTGGAGCATCGCTAGGTAAGCCCCCCCCCCCCCCAAAGTCTCACTGGGTCCTAGACCCTGACACTACCGAGTCAGGAGAGATCCAGTATTAACCACAGAATAACATACTGTTCCGTTCGGCTGTCTCAGGTGTCAATTTGATATGCCCCTTTTGTCCTTCGGTTGGCTTTTGTAGGCCTTTTCAAATAATGCCAACTGAAAGAGGAGGTGGAGTCGTTTCACTGTTGCTGGCCTATCATATGTGGTTCAGCCATTTTGTGGGCCCAGTCCAAATGGCTATGGTTCTGGCTGTTTCTACTCATTCTAATGATGTGGTGTGAAGGAGAAAAGGCTTTCCAAAGGCCTGGTCTATGAACTGACGGCTTGTTAGCCGATCACAGGGCACAGTGATTACCACAGAGGGGCCAACTCGTCTCCAAAACATATCATTGGTGTGCAACAAAAGAGGTCGCAGGAGACAACCTTCATCTAAAGACTGCCATTTCTCTACACAGGGCTATTTAAAAGTATCTTACCTTCATGTTCAATCGCACATCTCTCGCCTGTTGATGCCAACGTGCGGTGGGGGGGGGGGGGGGGTGGGGGGGGGGGGGGGGTCATATGGTATTCGATATGATATTCACACAAAGAGCATTCCCAAAGTCTACGCATGATCCAATCATAAAATATTAGTGCTCTGGATGTGCCATGCCAAGGCGTGTGTTTTTAGGGTCACGGACAGGTAAAATAACTTATTTATAGGAAATGTACAAAATACATATTGACTGCCTAGGGTTTAGCCTTGGAGCGTAGCATAGAAAGCGTTTGTATGCAGAGAAAGGCCCTGCATGCCATCTGTGATGCTACTGTATGCTGTATTTCAGGCGTAAACAAGAATAGCGTGTCTTTGAGAAAGGGAAGGATGAAGTAAAAAAAACTCACTGCAGCCGTAATGTGGTAGTTTGTGTGCTGTGGAGAAGCGCCTGTAAATATTGTCAGACTTATTGAAATGAGACAACAGACGAGCACGAATCTTGCCGCAGGAATATTTTCTCTCTGCAAACACAAGCTGGTTGTAGCACGCAGGAAGTAGCTTCAGTTGCTAATGGATTCGCTACGCTGACCTAGAAACTCCCGTTGTTTTCAACTCTACATTACAAACACACACATACACACACACACACACACACATACACACTCGGGCGCCTTAACACTGTCTCAATTACTCAAGCTCTGCTATTCCAAAAACTTCTTTGTTTACTTTATGTTGTTGGAGGAAGTTCTCCCCTCTGTTGATATTGTTGTGGCGTGTGTATATTTTGGGGATGTCTTTCCACTTATCCTTTTGTGCGTGTTCCTTCCGCGAATGTGTATGTAGTTTGTATATGTTGTTACAAACTCTCAAAATGTATAGGCTATGTATAGTGTTTGCAAGGGTTGTGGACTAGCATTCTGAGTGACAGACATATCTCACAGGACACAGAAAAACCCGTAAACCGCCACACAAAATGGTCGCCAGGGAACGGAAACAAATCACTCCCTATCATCACAGGGGGTCGGAGGTGAAAAACAGCTTTACATACTGTGGGGACTAAAGGGACGCGTATCACGGACAGAGGTGTTGGCAAACGAGAAAGAGAAAGAGGAGGAATAGAAAAGGGGGGTCTGAAAAGATGAAAGTATTAGCGTTAGCCTCTGAGGGGTGACCTCGCCGGCTTCTCTCTGCGTAGCCGTTCTCGGCGCTCTCGCTGAAGAAGTGCCCCTCCGGGCCCATCCAGAGGCTGTTTACCAAGCAATCTTGTCCCTAAATCCCCTTTGGTGACCCTCGTTCCAGGGCTTTTACGAAACGCCAACACCAATCTAGCTGGAACCTAAATATGACCGGAACCGAACAAAAATCTTTCCCTGTTGTTTCTCATGGTTGCTTTATGAACGCAACCCTTCCATACGATCGCAACTGCTGAGTGTATTTGACGGGTAGTATCTAGAACATGGAGAGAGCTCTTTGTCTTTGCCGAGCCTTTGCTCTAGTCCCAAACCACACAGTTCCACAGCTGCCTGCCTTCTCCCACAAGCCCCTGTCTCCTCCCCCGCCTCGCCACAGTTCAATCGGACTCATCTCACACCCTGCCAGCTCCCACCCCAACCCCCTTAGTCTCAAAACGAGGCCTCCGTCAACTCTGGAGCCTGGGGCTGGCCTAGCCTCCTCTCCCCAGACACCAGCTCCATCTGGTCCTATTCAAAGCACGGCAGGTCCCGGAACGTATGGATGTTTCCCATGGCTGTCCCAGGTTTCTGTTGACTTCCCACACACACCACTAATTCCTCCATAGACTAGTGTTTGGCTAGTCCCCCCCCCCCCCCCAGCCCTGGCAACTCCTTAGAGGGGATGGTTAATGGAGCCTAAGAGATGGCGGCCATTTTTTCCGCATCTGTTTTCCTTAGTGTCTGCTTTTATATCTAAAAACGACGACAAATTTATGAGATGCAGATGTGAGGGCTACTTTTGTTTCTTTTTTTGGGGGGGGCTGAGATGAGATTGTGTCCGCTAGCAACGGACTATTTAACATGGCCTGGTTATGTATCGTGTCTCGAACTAATGTAAGGCGCTGGTCTTCTCCCGTGTCTCAAAAGATTGGCCCTTCCTTTCCCCTCCCAGCTCACCAGGCCTCCGGTGTGTGTAAAGTCAGGCCTGTCACGATGACTGATAAAGAAAATTCCATGAAGGCTGATGTGCGCGTGAAAAAGCAGAGAAAGGTTTCAGTGTGCAAGACACAAAGGGCTCCTCTTGAGATCACTTTGCGTTGCTTATCGTGCTACTTCCCCTACCGCTTTATGAAAGCTATATTTTTGATGCTTTGAATAGTACTGGACTTGAAATATATAATTGATTATAACATGTAGTTGTGTTTTGTCACATTAATAAAGCCTTTGTAAGGAAACTTTATACAGGCCTTATATTAAAGCAAAGATTTAACCAGAAGGCTGGTGCTTTGATGGATGAGTTTTGGGGTTGAAACGGTCTTGCTTTGTGTGTTGTAGTGGCGGAACACTATTGACGATCACTGGCACCAACCTCGCAACCATCAGAGAGCCCAAGATGAGAGCCAAGTATGGATCGGCCCAATCGGTCAATGTAAGTATTAAGTTCAACAGTATTCACCCTGATGTTTAAGAAGATAGAATGGAACTAAGAATAGGGGAGAATAGGAGCTTTCAGTTTGCCCACACAATTCAGGACGTAGAATTCGACCCACGCACGCACGCGCGCTAAGATGGATGTGTGTTAAGACAAGAGAGACAGGTAGGCACACTCACAAACACACACTCATCCGCACACACCTGACCCAGCGGTCAGCCAGCCCTGGGCCTATTTATGAGTGTTTCTGATGTTCAATCTCCTTTCAGCAGTTTAACCTTTGAAATGTCAACCAGCAATAAAGCCTGGCTGGCAAATCCCCCTCTTCACCTAGCACCACAAGGCTAGGCTAACCTTTCTCCCTGGCTCCCCCCCCCTCCTCCTCCTCCATGCCTCGCCACGTTTACCTGAAGAAAAACATTCCCTTTGTCCTCTGACAGACATTCTCTACCATTCCTACCTTTCCTGAAAAACATTCCCGCTAACACAGAAGAGCCTTGAGTACTGTGCTTCCACTAAGTTGGAATTTTGTTTCAAACCGGGTTAAGGACCCGTGGTGGGTTTAGCTAAGGCACAGGCGGGCGGAGTGGGGTGGCGGACATTTCTCCTCGCTCGTCGTGCCAGCTTCCACCGGCGGCCTCCGCTTGCGGCACGCACGCCCCCCTCGCCGTTCGCTGTCGTGAGCGACTGGATGGCTCAGCCCACCACTGGGAGACGGGGGTAGATGCTATCAGCCATGATTACCGACGTTATTAAACCTTCCCGTCGCCATCATGTCATTACGGAGTCCGTTAATCTCGCACACGTCGCACAATGGCGGGCGACACGGCCGCCGCGCCTCGGTTAACTCTTGGTTAACTCTTTACACACACTCCTCCATTAGCCCGCCGCTGATTAATTAGCCAGCGAGGCACGCGGCGCGCCGCCGCGCTACGGAGGGGGCTTTAATGACGGAGAGGTTGAAGTGATTTCTCCATTGAAGGGAATCAGAAGAGAATCAGCCAGGCAGCAGAACAAACACATTAGGGGAGCCGTCAAATGGAAACGGCGCGCTGTTTCTTTACTTTGTTTTGGGGAGTGTGTGGAAAAGACGAGTGCTTATCGGGGTATTGTCTTGCTTCTCCCTTCCTCCCCCCAGAACTGCACGGTGCTCAACAACACGGTCATGGTGTGCCTGGCGCCCTCGGTGGCCGGCTCCGAGAAGGGCTTCTCCGAGACGGGCAGCGCCCCCGACGAGGTGGGCTTCGTCATGGACGACGTGCGCTCCACGCTGGTGGTCAACGAGACCTTCAGCTACCACCCGGACCCCGTGTTCGAGCCGCTCAGCCCCACCGGCGTGCTGGAGCTCAAGCCCAGCTCCCCGCTCATACTCAAGGTAAGGGACGGAGGCCCACAGGGCGCAGGCTAGAGGGGCGATAGGCCCCACGCCGCAGGCAGAGGCTAGAGAAGTATGGGTCCCACGGCGCAGGCAGAAGCTAGAGGGGGGGAAAGGCCCTGTGGCGCAGGAGTAGGTCTGTTTCATGAGGAGTGGGTCCCACGGTAGAGGGGTTTCTTTGATAAGAAACCGACCCCACAGCAGAGGGTCTCTTTAAAGAAGAGTGGGCCCCACTGCACAGATAGTTGTTTTTTCTTTTTTTTTCTTTCTCATTGTCATCCGTTTGAAGGTAAATGGCGGAGTCTGTTATAACTCAGTGGAAAGTTCAAATCTTGATCTTAATAATAGCCTTGTTTCAGCGAAAATTGCTCTGCTCTGCCAAACGGCATGTGATACCCGGTAAACACCAGGCAGGGACAATGAATTGAGATGGCTTCCAGCACATTCCATCACAGAGATTGCTGCAGCAGTTTGTTTGTTTCGCTTCCGTCGGCTGGCCTTGCACGATTGTCTTTCGATAACCGACATTTTACGATTCGACGCATCCACAAAGAAGTGCTTTACGCCCCCCCCCCCCCCCCCCCCTCCTCCTCCCCCTCCAGCACCTTACCCTCCACCGTAGGCGAGAGGCTAGTTGGAAAGCGTGGATTCAGAAACAGCCCCGGAACGAGGTCGGGAAAGGGAGTCATGTTTTTAAAGAGGTGCCACCTGCGTAGCTTCTCATCAGAAAGAAGTTCTGAGAGAAGTTCACAGGCGATGTTTACTCCCCACCGTCAAGCCACTTTTCACCCAGCCTTTGAATCCAGAGTGCTTTTTAGAAGAAGAAAAAAAGATTGTATATATATATATATATATATATATATATATATATATATATATATATAAATATATATAACTTCCTCCCTTCCGGCACATGCTATTTTGTCATTTCACCTCTCTGCTTGAACTTCAAAGCCTTTATAGAGAGAGAGAGAGAGAGAGAGAGAGAGAGAGAGAGAGAGAGAGTTATCACGCTATTTCATGGTGAAAAATAAAGCTTTTTTTCCCCTTACAGCCAATCAAAAAGGGAGCTTTGGGAATGCAGATTTTGTGAGCCTCATAACTTAAATAAAGATTTTGATAATGGAATCTTTGATTGGCCCTATCTTCCGTTGCTCCGTAAAGCGGGGCAAAAACCACAGCACTGAAGTGGAGGGGGAAAAAAGTGGCATCCTATTAAAAAATTGCGGATAAATTAGACGTGCATCAGATTTTCCGAGCAATTAATTCCTCCCCCTGTGAAGCCTGGTGGGTAAGGGGTTGGGGGGGGGGGGGGGGGGGGGGTTATTTACCTCTCTAATTGGTCCCCCCTCGGCCAACCAGAGGCAGCAAAAAGCCTGGGTTCCAGGCTAAGCTAAACGCCACCAGTTCCTCAATCCCTTTTGGAGATACACTGGGTGGGTGTGCTGTGTGTTGGGGCTTCCTTCTGCAGGGGTGGGGGTGGAGGTGGGGTGGGGTGGGGTGGGGTGGGTGGTGGTTTGGGTATTAGGGACGGCTGTCATCTGGAGGTGCTTAAAGCCTTTTTAGTGTTTACTTATTCAGTTATTATTAGAATATAGGGGCACTGTAGCTTTTCTGAATGTCTGTGTGTGTGTGTTGGACTACGACTGCGTTGATCTTGTGTGGTTGTGATAGATAGAAGTTTGTGTGTGTATGTGTGTGTGTGTGTGTGTGTGTGTGTGTGTGTGTGTGTGTGTGCGAGTGTGTGCGCGTGTGTGTGTGTGAGAGAGAGAGAGAGAGAAAAAGAAAGAGAAAGCCAATTAGCACACACGGGTGAAATACATGAATATCCTTCCGGGCTCCTCTGCGTAGTTTAGTTTGACATTATCTCCTTTGCGCTGTCTTAACTGAGTGTGTGTTTGTGTGTCCCTCTGTCCCAGGGTAAGAATCTGATCCCCGCGGTGCCCGGCAACGCCCGCCTGAACTACACCGTGCTGATCGGGGACACCCCCTGCGTCCTCACCCTGTCCGAGAGCCAGCTGCTGTGCGAATGGCCCAACCTCACCGGAGAACACAAAGTCACCGTGAGTTACCGCGCACACACACCTTCAACTATTATGGGCTGTCAGGTGTTATGCTTCACCCTCGAAGGCTCGGCTATAAACTTTATGTGTGAAATACCTGACACGGTGTGTGTTTGTGACCGTTGGATAGCACAGTGCTTGACTGAGTGATGGATGTGTCGTCTGCGGTTCAGTCATATTGTGTGTCCGCTCACTGTCCGTCTTGTTGCTGTCCTGTCCAGCAGTAGTCTTTCTTTTTTTCTCGTCCTTTTCTCCCTTTCCTTTGACGTCGTGCTGTTCACCTTCTCCCTTCCCCATCCCTCCTTTACCCATCATGCCTGCTTCTCCTCTCCTCTCTTCTCTGCGCTCCCCCTCTCGTCGCCATTCCCTTCCTTCTCCTCTTTCTGGATGTAGACCCGATCCCCCGATCATCGTGGATGTCTGCATACTCTGCACTGCGCTACGTTAACTCTCCATTCACGCCTTCTCATTCGTCCCATTCATTCCCTGTCCAACCCGCCTGTAGCACCTATTTCGTTTCACCTGTTTCACACCACTGGCTAGCCCACGCGGCGGTGTGTTCCGCCATCTTCCGCAGTGTTGATGGCCACGTTGGAAAGCCGTTTGAAAATCTTCGTCCGGCTCCTGAGCCCCCGCTGGGGGTTTGAGCGGTATTGATATTCCGTGGAGCCGATGGACTCTCGTGGGCGCTTGAAGGTCCCCGTCTATGTTTAGCCCTTTGGGTAGCACACGCTGACGCCCAGAGAGAGGAGGAAAAGAACACGCAGGACAAAGGGAATTTGTCTGTCGAGGGAGGCGGGAGTGGTTTGAAGTGACGCGGCGGAAGTGTGTGCCAGTGTGTTTGTGAGTGTGTGTTTGTACGTGAACGCCCCAGGGCACAGATGCTGGTTCACCCTGACTTAGATATGAGCAGGGAATGGGGAGATGGTTTTTGGCCTGGCTTGGCTTGGCTCAGCTTGTCTCAGCCTGGTTGGCCCAGTGTGCTGGCCCCAGAGACCAACCACTGAAGGCTGTTTCTTTTATCTGGGATGTCCAGTGAGCTCAGATGATAGCCCGAGGTCATCCACCTCTGATTACATCTAGAATATTAAACATGGTCGACATTGATAGGGGTAGTTATTGATTTGTGGGCTATTCCTGGAGGATTAGGTTGAGGATTAAGCTGTGCGGATATGAACTGTCCGAATCCACGTTCAACAGACGGACACTGTAAATACACACCGACTAGGCCTGTTCAGGAGAGCTGTGTGTGTGTGTGTGTGTGTGTGTGTGTGTGTGTGTGTGTGTGTGTGTGTGTGTGTGTCTGTGTCTGTGTCTGTGTCTGTGTGTCTGTGTGTCTGTCTGTCTGTCTGTCTGTCTGTCTGTCTGTCTGTGTGTCTGTGTGTCTGTGTGTCTGTGTGTCTGTGTGTCTGTGTGTCTGTGTGTCTGTGTGTGTGTGTGCGTGCGTGCGTGCGTGCGTGCGTGCGTGCGTGCCAGCTCCAGACGTGCCACAGCGTGTGTTGAGAGGTTTCGTTTGGGTGGCCTCTGCACCAGGGGAACCCCGCTATTTCATCACGGAACGGGCCGCATATGAACAGGGTAGTGAGACTGCTGTGGTGGGCTGTGTGTGTGTGTGTGTGTGTGTCTAACCAGCGGTTTGGAATGTGGGTGGTCCCGGTTTAAGAGAGTGTGTTGGTCTGTTGTGGGGTTCTAAAATTAAGAATCTTACCTCTCTGAACCTCTCTGTGTGTGTGTGTGTGTGTGTGTGTGTGTGTGTGTGTGTGTGTGTGTGTGTGTGTGTGTGTGTGTTCGTTCGTTCGTTCATTCGTTCCAGGTGCGAGTGGGCGGCTTTGAGTACTCCCCCGGGACGCTCCAGATCTACTCGGACAGCCTCCTCACCCTCCCCGCCATCATAGGCATCGGAGGGGGCGGCGGCCTGCTCCTATTGGTCATCATCGTGGTGCTGATCGCCTACAAGAGGAAGTCGCGGGACGCCGACCGCACCCTCAAGCGGCTGCAGCTGCAGATGGACAACCTGGAGTCGCGGGTGGCGCTGGAGTGCAAGGAGGGTGAGTGCATGGTTGGTGCAGGAGGGCCCCCCGGGGCCCCGGAGGGTTTTCCACAGGTCTCCCTTCCTCTGTCCTGTTTACTCCCTGTTTAATGACATCCCTTCATCTCCTCCATCCCTCTCTCTCGCTCTCTCACTCCGTCTCCCTCCCACCCTCTTCCAGCTCTCATTCCTACTCTGCTCACAATCCTGATTCCCCCCTCGATGCTGCAGTATGGTTCCTCCTGGTGCGTTTCCAGGGGAACACTTTGATCAGGCACCGCCGCCAGATGTTGTGTGTGTGTCTCTCTCTCTCTCTCTCCCTACACCACGACACCACCCTCGCTGCTTGGCTGGCCTTTCAGAGAGGGGAGGTGGGAGCCGAGCAGAGGGGGAGGGAGGTGGAGAGAGAGAGAGAGGGGGAGGGAGGTGGAGAGAGAGAGAGAGAGAGAGAGAGAGAGAGAGAGAGAGAGAGAGAGAGAGAGAGAGGGTGGAGGAGTGCAGCTGCCTGCTCTCACATTAACATGTAGCCATTTGGCAGGCCCTCCATCCAGTGGGAGTCTAGTTGGGGTGTCTAGTCGCACAGATGGAGGGAGCAAAAAAAGACGAGATGGAGGGAATGCAAAAGGGAGAGGGGGCCTCAGTATGTGGGTGCCTATCAATATAGTAAATAGTGTCATCACATTACCATTCCAACTAGCTCTGTAAATATGCCAGTCAGGCACACAGTGCTGCCAGTATCCTGACTCACATGCTGATGACACTGAGTGTGTGTGTGTGTGTGTGTGTGTGTGTGTGTGTGTGTGTGTGTGTGTGTGTGTGTGTGTGTGTGTGTGTGTGTGTACCGATTAAATCCACTGCCACTTTGGATGCCCCCTGTCACACCACGCGGCACTGTGCCCGCCCCTTGCCGCTACCACCACGCAGGGGCTGACAGCTATTGGCTGGTGGATGCAGGGGCCCTGCTGTGATTGGCTGGAGGGGCAGAGCAACCACTGCGATTGGCCAGCCCGTGTGACACTCTGTGTAGAGGTCGGGACGCTGCACTGTCACCACAGACTGGGAGCTGGCACTGGCAAAACGGATAGATGGAGGGATGGAAGGAGGGAGGGATGAAACAGAGAGGGAGGCAGAGAAATAAATGCAGGAAGAGTTGGATGGAAGAAAGGCGTGAGCGTGGAGACCGAGGAATGGAGGGGGTAAATAATGAAGAGATAGAACAAGTGAGCAAGAGAAATGGATATTGGCAGGGACAAACGGAAAGAGAGGAAGGGAAGAGGGATAGACTGTTACTGAGGAGAAGAGCCGTGAGCTGAAGAGAGCAACCGAGGGAGGTGAGTGTTCCCGCAGAGATAACGACAGAGCAACACAGAGTGATGGATGAAGGGAGGGACTGATCCAAAGTCCATGGAGAGAGGGAGAGGTAGACAAAAAAGAGGAGCCAAGGAGAGATGGACAGAGGAGGAAGGCAGTGGAAGACCAATAGGGGAGATGACCTCGGTGTTAGTTCTCAGAGAGAGAGAGAGAGAGAGAGAGAGAGAGAGAGAGAGAGAGAGAGAGAGAGAGAGAGAGGGAGGGAGGGAGGGAGGGAGGGAGGGAGATAGATAAGGAGAGAGGGAGAGAGAGAGAGATGAGGTGACAGAAACCGTCTGGTTGGTCTAGGCTTAGTTCCTTATTTGTTCGTCCATTACGCAACTGGCCATAGAAGATGTCTGGAAGATAAGATTGTACCACCAACAGAGGTGACCTGGAAAACTGGAGGCTAAAAATAATGTTGGGACACACACACAAACACACACTTAGACACAATCCCTGGGAGCAGAACATGTCTTAAGACAGCATTACACACACAAGCACGGTGTGTGAGCTCTGTGGTGTGTGTGTACGCCGGTTAGTGCAAGGGGAGCTGGGGGGACTGTCGACACAATTCCACCTCGGGCAAAAAAGAGATGGAAATATTTAGCTTCCCTTCCTCCCTCCCTCTGTCCTTCCCTACGTCCTTCCCTCTGTTCTCGGCGCTCCCTCCATTGCGTCCTGTGTTGGTTTGGAGCCCCCCCCCCCCCCCCCTGTGTTGGTTTGGAGCCCCCCCCCCCCCCGTCGTTCCTGGCTGCTTCAGGTTTCCTATCTAACGCGGCCTGGCTCTTTGGCCGTGCGTGAACACCGAGTCAAGATGGCTACCTCCTTCTTCCCCTGTGCACTTTAAGCTCCTCTGTACATGTTGTCGTGGTCCTTCATGCAGTCCCACCTTTATGAGAGCTTCAAGTTACCTGAACACATGAATAACCATCCACGCTGAAGAAGTATTGTGTAGTGGATGCCCTGCTTGACTGACGATATTACACATGGACGATGTGCCCACCTCCTCTGACAGCCCTGTCTCTCCCCTCCCCTCCCTTCTCTTCTCCCCTCCCCTCCTCTCCTCTGTTCTACTCTCGTCCCCCTCCCTGCAGCCTTCGCGGAGCTCCAGACAGACATCCACGAGCTGACCCAGGAGCTGGACGGGGCCGGCATCCCCTTCCTGGACTACCGCACCTACGCCATGCGGGTGCTCTTCCCCGGCATCGAGGACCACCCCGTGCTCAAGGAGATGGAGGTACGGGTCGGTAGAGACTGGCATGTGGGTGGACTACAGAACACACCATAGTCCAATAGAGGGTTATGAGTGGGGTGTAAGATATACTGGAACACAAGGCGTATTGTAGGAGGGGTTGGGGGTAAATAGATGATGTGGAAGAGAAGAACAAAACTGATGGATTCCTTCGACTAGAGCCATTCCGTGCACAACAACGCCCTCATCCCCAGGACTCAACCCAAAGACAGCAGTCCTCCAGTCAGACCAGTGGGGGTGGGGGCTTCTCCTCTGCACGGCCCCCCCGAGTCTTCAGAGACTCACCATAGGAGGGGTTAGCCCGATCAATGTCCTTTTACCCTGCCCAGCATAGCTCTGGGCTCTCCAGGGAGAGACCTGCAGGGAGAGAGGGAGGGAGGGGCGGAGGGAGAGAACTGTGTCTGCATAACAGAGAGAGAGAGAGAGAGGGAGGGCAAAAAGTAAAAGAAGAAAAGGAGAACCATGGAGAGGAACAAAGAGAAGGATGCAGAGAGAGACAGATAAAGAAATGCTCGCCTGTTTGCCAATACAACTGTGAAAAGGGGATTGGCTCAACGGCTGCTGCATTAGTTCTTTACAGGGTCAAATAGAGTAGTGTGTGTGCGTGTGTGTGTGTGTGTGTGTGTGTGTGTGTGTGTTCACTCATTTATCAGTATATATAGCCATGGCTATATAATCTCCATAAGCCCACGCTGTCCTGACCAAGCCGTGCCCTCCGTGCCTCCCTTAGGTCCAGGCCAACGTGGAGAAGGCCCTGACCCTGTTCGGCCAGCTCCTCACCAAGAAGCACTTCCTCCTGACCTTCATCCGCACCCTGGAGGCGCAGCGCTCCTTCTCCATGCGCGACCGCGGCAACGTGGCCTCGCTGATCATGACGGCGCTGCAGGGCGAGATGGAGTACGCCACGGGGGTGCTGAAGCAGCTGCTGGCCGACCTCATCGACAAGAACCTGGAGAGCAAGAACCACCCCAAGCTGCTGCTCCGGAGGTGGGGGGGCGCACACACACACACACACACACACACACACACACACACGTATATATACACACAAAGACACACACACACACGCGCACACACACACATACAAAGACATGAATACACGCACAGACACACACACAAACACACACACACACATATATATACACTCACACACACAGAACAGGACAGTTATTGAGGTCAGAGTAGCAGGGTTCAGAGTAGAGTTCATAGGACTGCAGTGAGCCAGTGTCTGTCGAGGACATTGACTGTACCCAGGGGAGGGCTATGTGAAGGGAGGGGAATACAGACATCACCCTCTCCATCTCTTCCCTCTCTCTTTTCCTACGGATTATTCTCCTCTCTTCCCTGTTGCCCCTGCCCCCCTCTCCTCCTCCTCCCCCCCTCTCTTTCTCTCTTTCTCTCTCTCTCTCTCTCTCTCTCTCTCTCTCTCTACCCACGTGTTTTTTCTCTCTCTCTTTGGGTCCTGTCTCTGTCAGAGAGGATTACACCCCTGAGTGCACACACTCTCCCACTGGAGCCCCCAGACAGCCAGCCAGGAGAGACATCACACACACATATACTTTCTCTCTCTCTCTCTCTCTCTCTCTCTCTGACACACACACACACACACACATATTTTCAGATAGGCACACACATGGATAGACAGTGGGAGATGGAGGGAGGGAGGGAGATAGGTAGGGAGAGTAGAAACGACGCCGGGTCTGAGAGGGAGGGGAAGGCAGGAAGAGAAGGTGGAGAGAGTGAGAGGGGGGTGTACAGATAGTAGACATGTTTGACGGGGAGAGATGGAGGTGGGGGTGGGTGATGGGAGAACAGGAAATGCACAGAAAGTAGCCCAGGAGAGGAAGGGGAGGAAGAGAGAATAAGTGATTGACAGAGGTAGAAAGAGCAGGCATTCTAGAGGGAGCATGTGCAGGGCAAAGATGGACAGAGCCGAGGGAGAGAGATGGAAAGATTTGATTTTAAGAGGCTCTTTATTGAACCATGCAGTGGTACACGCTATCAACAGCAGCCCTAAAAACAACAACAAAGTTGTTTGCTTAAAAACTAAAAGCCTTAATAAACCTAAAAACCCTAGCAACAAACAGTAAAAAAAATAATCGGATCAACAGATGCAAGACCAAAAAAATACAATTAGATAAACCCAAAAGGGGTAGAAGGGAGAAGAGCTTGTTTACCGACATCGTCGGTAAACAAGGGAGGGAAAAATAGAGGGAAAAATAGAGCAGACTATACAGAACACGCACACACACACAAATATAGTCTTTAAAAATAATGTAAACGAAACATTAAATGAGAAATAGTACTGCCTCCCCCTCCTCCCCGAGATATTTAATTAAAAATCTAATCAAATAAATGACTTCCTGCCGGGCTGGTGTTGAAGACGCCTGGTCTTCCTCCCATCCCCTCTGGGCCACAATATGGCGTCCATGTTAAGTACATTAGCCTTTTAGAGCTGTAGGCACTTGCCCTAATAAACTGGGAAATTATTCATGATGGCTATTATTTTTTCATGCCTTTTTTTGGGGCACAGTTCTGGAAAGACTTCTGAAGTTGTTTTAAACGTGACATTTTTGTCATTTTAAATTTGATGGTAATGAATATTGTGTTAATACACTGTTTTGTTCAAACAAAAAAAAAAAAGTTTGTATTTCTTCTGAATTTTGAACCCCCACCGAGGATAAAGCTCTGTTCAGAGCCACTGTTCAGTCAGGTCAGTTTGAGCCCTGTAGCATGTTCTGTCCAGGGCCCTTCTCTGTCCTCTCCATCGTCGTCTCCAGCTCTCTCTCTCTCTCTCTCTCTCTCTCTCTCTCTCTCTCTCTCTCTCTCTCTCTCTCTCTCTCTCTCTCTCTCTCTCTCTCTCTCTCTCTCTCTCTCTCTCTCTCTCTCTCTCTCTCTCTCTCTCTCTCTCTCTCTCGCTCTCTCTCTCTCTCTCTCTCTCACTCCTCCGTCCACTTCCTCACTCTTGACAGCATAGGAGCTGTGTACTGAGCTCCGCCAAACACAGCCCTGTAGTCCGGCTAGCTCAACCTTTTAACCAAATTCCTCTCCTGGGTTCCCATCTCCCTTTCTAACTGCCTGGGAAGGAGAGGACTTTGCAACCTTTCCCTAATCCGGTCGGAAGCAGTCTCCCGCCAGCTCCTCGGCTTGGAGGGAGAAGAAACCAGTTCAACGGGGGTTTGAAGATCAAAACTACTGGAAGGCTTCCCAGTTTTCTCAACCCGCTAACCCGACCCCACAACATTCCGGCGAACTCACCCGACTGCGATTCATCTTCCCTCGTTCTCCCTCCTTCTTTGCATCAACTTAGTTTCAGAGTGTAATTAACTTGGCTCACTCTCTGATGCTAAAAGACGGACTAGAAATAGTACAAGAGGGGGGGTAGAAACAACCCCCCCCCCCCTTCATTTTATCCCTAGCGTAGCCCCTGCACAGACTGTTTATCCAATTAGATGTAATAAGTCCGCTAATTACAATTGCATTTAATTACTCTTGTTTTTCTGGAGGGGGATGAGGTGGGGGGGGAGGGGGGGTTCTTCTCATTGCGCTTCAGGTTTGGTGATTAACGAGAGAAGTTAGCGAATTATACTAATTGCCGTCTTTCTTTTTCTCCAAATTAAGATCAGTGGGTTAGCTTTGACAGACAGCAAAGAAAACATGAGCTAGTGAGATAGAGAAGTGGAGGCTCGTTATTCCGGTTCATTTGTTTGGAGAGGAGGAGGGAGGGGGCGGGCGCAGGACTGGGCGTTTGAAGGCTAGCGGCTCGCCGTTAAATAACTCCCCGGGTTTGTGTACGTTCTTTGATGTGCCAGCGGCGTGTTAAACACCTCTTCCCCGCCGGGAGGGCTGCGGTTTGACTAGAGATAGGAGCCCAGAGGCTGGTCAGATAAGCAGGCCCCTACCGGAGAACCAGGAGGCTCGGAGGGACTGGAAAACAGGGCGTATCTCTGTGATCTGTAGGGGCCCTGCTGAAGTGCAGTGGTGTCAGTGTGCTTAACTCTGCCCTCTCCTGTCCTCCTTCACCAGGACCGAGTCGGTAGCGGAGAAGATGCTCACTAACTGGTTCACCTTCCTCCTCTACAAGTTCCTCAAGGTAAGAGCCTACGCCCCCAGGGGAGATGTGTGTGTGTGTGTGTGTGTGTGTGTGTGTGTGTGTGTGTGTGTGCGCGCGTGCGTGCGTGCGAAAAACAAGATGGAGACCAATGGTGTGCTATGTTCCTCAGTCCCCTTGTAGCCGTGCAGCCCCCTTGTTGTTGGTGACTGCGTCCTGGCAGAGCCCCGGGGGGGGGGGGGGGGGGGGGGGGCTCGAAGGGACGTGCACAGAGACGGGCTGGTCCAATCAGTGACAGGGTCACGGACAGGGAAGGGAGCGTATGCAGTGCTGCTGGGAGTGTGTGTGTGTTGTGTAGGAGGAGGAGGAGGAGGAGGAGGAGGAGGAGGAGGACGTATGTCGGTTAACGGCTGTCAGTCTAGTAGAGGTAGACTGGAACGAGCAGGGATGCAGCGCATGAAGAGGGAGAGGGAAGAAGTGAGAGATATGAAGAGGATGGGGGGAGGAGTGAGAGAGATGAAGAGGATGGGGGGAGGAGTGAGAGAGATGAAGAGGGAGAGGAAAGGAGTGAGAGATATGAAGAGAGAGAGGGAAGGAGTGAGTGAGAGAGATGAAGAGGAAGGGGGGAGGAGTGAGAGATAAGGAGGGGGAGAGGAAAGGAGTGAGACATATGGAAGAGAACGAGCGGGGAAAGAGACTGAGGGAGTAAAGGATGGAAATGAGGCAGAAGCCGACTTCACAGCCAGGCTACAGTAGCAACCTCTAAATGAAGAGAGAAACACCTCACAGCACGCTCACGGGGCCTGGGGGCCGAGTGGAGGTGTGAAGTGTCGCTCGGAATCAGGTCTCTCACTGCCGCGGGCTTGAAGGCAGGAGAAAGGGGAGTCTGGAGGCAGAGAGAAAGGGGGTCTGAAGGCAGAAGTAAAGGGGAGTCTGGAGGCAGAGAGAAAGGGGAGTCTGGAGGCAAAGAGAAAGGGGGTCTGGAGGCAGGAGAAAGGGGGTCTGGAGGCAGAAGAAAGGGGAGTCTGGAGGCAAAGAGAAAGGGGGTCTGGAGGCAGGAGAAAGGGGGTCTGGAGGCAGAAGAAAGGGGCCCTGGAGGCAGAGAGAGGTGGGCTATGGTCTAAATGAGCGGCGCTGACCCGGTCAGGTGAGAAGCGGGTGGAGGGAGAGCCAATGAGGGAGGCCGAGCGGACCTCCGCCGGCTGCTCCTCTGACACGTTGCCGCGCCCCGAGTGCTTCTCAAGCACTTTTCCCTCCCGAGTCGTTAACCTACCATTAACTCCTCCATCAATTGCCACGAGCGCTCACCGCGCACACACATACACACACACACACACACACACACACACACACGCTACGCGTTTACATTTAAAAAATGACTAAAAGCGCATTTTTTTCTGTTGGGGAAGGACACAGGGGAGTGTCCAGCGGTAGCGTTTGTCACATGTCAAGGTGTCACTCGGCACCGTCAGGGCAACGCGGCCGTTGTGGTTTAGCTAGCGCTGCGGCTAAGATCCCGAGACTACATTCTAATTGATGCGGCTGCTGCCGCTGGTCAGCATGGGAAAGAGAGTTTTCTGCCTTTTGCATTCTCGGCAGAAAGTGAAATATTTGCACTTTTGCGTGCTGCAGTTTGTGTTGTGTTGCTCATCAGTTCTCAGTGGCTGACTCTGGAGCATCAATGTCATCTCACCCCTTCCCCCCCCCCCCCCCCCCCTCTCTCTCCCCGTCCCAGGAGTGTGCCGGCGAGCCTCTCTTCATGTTGTACTGCGCCATGAAGCAGCAGATGGAGAAGGGCCCCATCGACTCCATCACGGGCGAGGCACGCTACTCCCTCAGCGAGGACAAGCTCATCAGGCAACAGATCGACTACAAGACCCTGGTCAGTACCGCTGCGCTCTGTGTGCTGCTGGTTTGGCCTGGGGGCGACACGGACGACGTGTTGGGGTCTGTTGTGTTGGGTCTGACCTTTGTCTCCTTTTCATATCGAGAGTGGATGTTGTGGATGAGGGTATAGCTCGGCTTAGTTCAGTTCAGCTCAGTCTGCATTCTTTCCTGTTTTTCTGAACGCTGTTCACCTTCACTACAACGACCGTGTTACCAGGCCCTGTCGGGCTCCCACATCCAAATGTGACCTTTGACACTTCCCCCCTGACCCTACCTCCCCACAGACGCTGCACTGTGTGAACCCGGAGAACGAGAACGCCCCGGAGGTGACGGTGAAGGGCCTGAACTGTGACACCATCACCCAGGTGAAGGAGAAGCTCCTGGACGCAGTCTACAAGGGCAGCCCTTACTCCCAGAGGCCCAAGGCCTCCGACATGGACCTGGGTGAGAACAAACACACACACACACACACACACACACACACACACACACACACACACACACACACACACACACACAGGAGAGACCGGAATGACATTTAGTTGCAGGTACAAGGTTTTCGTCCTCGCAAAGACCAACTGTGTAAGACACTCGCCGAGTCAAGCGACCCCTAACCCCCCCCCCCCCCCCTCTCTCTTCCCCGTGCCTCAGAGTGGCGTCAGGGCAGGATGGCCCGCATCATCCTCCAGGACGAGGACGTCACTACCAAGATCGACAACGACTGGAAGCGCCTCAACACGCTGGCCCACTACCAGGTAACTCACCGGAGGCCGAGAGAGGCCGAGAGAGGTTGGGCTGGAGGGCTGGAGGCCGAGAGAGGTTGGGCTCAGGCTACCCCGCTGCTCCCAGTCCTCCTCAGTAGCCTACTGATCAGTCAGCAACACTTCAAAAATGTCTTCTGGCATCTTCATTTAACGTAATAGAGAGTGCCTTGGAGTCTTTGAATATCCTCTGGTAGTTCTTATCACGAAGGGAAATATCACTGCTGTGAGCGTGTTATATCTGCAGTAGGAGTAGTCATTAGAAAAGCTGACGGTTAGATTTTTATTCAGAGCGGTAAGGTGTGTCTTGTGGTGTGTACGTACCCTAGCCGCCATGCTAACCGCCACGCTATCTCTCCTCCCCCCCCCCAGGTAACGGACGGCTCCGTCATCGCCCTGGTGCCCAAGCAGAACTCGGCCTACAACATCTCCAACTCCTCCACCTTCACCAAGAGCCTCAGCCGATACGGTATGCCAGGTGTGTGCGGGGGGCATGCACTCGTGTGTCTGTGTGTGCCTTCGTCATATCATCCTCCAAGTACCCTCCATTTTTCCTTCCGTACCGTCTGAATACGGGGAACGACCCAAAAAAATTGCCTAAGAGTCAGTCACCGGTGTTTGAGGGAGTTCAACCTGGGGTTGAAGCTGAGCCAGAGTGACAGAATGTGTGTGTGTGTGTGTTGGGTGTCTTTGTTTTGGCCCTGCTTGACTGGTGGAGCCAGGCCGTGCCAGGTCAGACTGTGCTAGGTCCAGTCACTTCTACACAGCCTGTTTGTCAGGGAGCTGTGCTGGCCTCCGGCGTATTGCTCTCTCTCTCATTCTCTCATTCTCTCATTCTCTCATTCTCTCATTCTCTCATTCTCTCTCTCTCTCTCTCTCTCTCTCTTCGCCTGTCCTCCTCTGTACTCCTCCTTCTGTCATCCCTTCTCCATATTTTTCCCACCCTCACTTATTCTGGCAGTTTTCTCTCTCTCTCTCTCTCTCTCTCTCTCTCTCTCTCTCTCTCTCTCTCTCTCTCTCTCTCTCTCTCTCTGTCCTTTTCTTTTATCTGTCTTCCTCTTACCCTTTACTCTTCCTGTCTTTCGCCCTGTTTGGCTGTCCATACTTCTCTTCCACCCTTCTCTTCATTTCTCCCTCTTGACCTTTATGCTCTCCATTTCCCCCTTTTCTCAGCCTCTTTCTTTCCTAACTATCTCCCCAAGTGCTGGCTAGCCAAGACACACACACACACACACACACACACACACTCTCTCTATCTCTCTCTCTGCCACACAGACACAAGCAGACGACTAACACAGTGCCTATAGAGGAGCTTGTATGGTCCCAAATGCATTTCTGACATTTTGGACCTCTCCATCCCTCCCTCCCTGTTAGTGGTGGTGACAGGCATTAGGCTCTGAAACCTAACACGTTATGTCACAGATTGGGGATTGCTGTCTAACGCGGCAGATAAAGGGGGAGGATGGAGAGACTGGGAACATAGCGAGGGAGAAACGGGGGGGAGTGTGTGTGTGTGGGGGGGGGGGCGGGGGGGCGCAGGGCTGCCAGCCTGTACCAAAACCGCGGGATCATTTCCATCTCTCATCGATGTCAACGGGACACAACGACACATTAAGACGTGCTGGGTGTCAAAAACGCGGTCAGAAAGGCGCCCTGCTGAGTTCTGTTATGGAAGTGCTGTATGGCCGGATTACTTAGTCAGTCGATCCCGTTGACAGAGGCACCGTCACTGTCCCCAAAGCATGACACAGCGGTACACACACACACACACATTCTCACACACACACGCACACTGTGTCGAGATAGATCGCAGCCACGTGTTAACCCTTTCCTGCTGTGCCCACGTACAGAGAGCATGCTGCGGACCGCCAGCAGCCCCGACAGCCTGCGCTCCCGCACCCCCATGATCACGCCCGACCTGGAGAGCGGCACCAAGCTGTGGCACCTGGTCAAGAACCACGACCACTCCGACCAGAGGGAGGGCGACCGCGGCAGCAAGATGGTGTCCGAGATCTACCTGACCCGGCTGCTGGCCACCAAGGTACACACACACACACACACACACACTCACACACTTATTTCCATGAGTAATCATCCAGTGAACTGTTCACTTAGGAGAGGAAATCCACCCTTCGTATGTGCCTTCTATTTTTCGAGAAGCCTACTATTTTAGTGGAAGCCGTTGGTTTGGTCTGGTGTCAGCCCTCGCCGCACCAGCAACCCCTTCCCTCTCCCCCAGCTTCTCCGACAGGCCCTGGGTGACCTTTGTTTTGTGGATGTCTCTCGGCTCATTAACATTTTTCATAACCTTTTGCATGAGCAGACTCACTCTCCAGCCCCCCCCTCCCCTTCCAAAACACGCAAGCGTGTCTTAATTAGCGCCCTGACCTTTGGTTATCGAGCTGTTTGGTTGGCCCCCATCCTCCCAACAGGCGGCACTTTACAGAGCCCTCTATTGGTTCCTCAAGGGCCTGTGTTGTAATTCCGGAATCGTTACGACCCCAAAGTGGACTCTTTACTCCGTGACACCGATTGTAGAATTAAAGTACGCCTTTATAGACCCGCGCTTGTTGCCTTCGGATCGATGAGCGTTTTCTGAAGCGTGTTATTGTGCGCTATCAACGTTATGAGGAATGTCCATAGTGTTTAGTTGAAGGCTGTCCTGTTAAGGAGTCCGAGCACTGCTCTGGCACCGCTTCCACAATGACAGCTGGGTCCCTGCTCGCTTGTTGTGCTACCGTTTCCCCCCCCCCTTTTGCTTGTGTCCCTGATCCCTGCCCGCGTAGAAGCCCTGCCCTCGCCGCGGGTGCTAACAACCCCGCCGCTGCCCCACCCCCGTTGTTTTTCTCATTAGCTCCCGATTTCCATTGTTACCTCCAGGTAGGCAGGCAAGGCCACCGAGAGGTAATACATTAGACGGAGGCTGGGAAGTAATTAACATTCGCCCTGACAAAGACAATAGGGGACCTGGAACACTGGCCGTTGGCAATTTATCAGGTTTCAGCTTTTTTTTCTTTTTATCACAGAGGCTTTTTGGGGGGAGAAACTCATTTAGAAGGTTGGCCTGCGCATGAGGGCATATTTTGGTGCTTTTACGCCGGAGCCTAGTTTGGATTCTGTGGCGGACTGAGACGGGGATCGGCAGACAGCTCATTTCAATTTCAAACGACGGAGGTGGCTTTTCTCCGTCTACAGAGTTGTGTGAAGCGGCACTCTTTAAATATGACCCCATGAAAACGCGTCCTAGAACTGCGTCGCTGGGTACTGTAACTTGGCATATATTAAACTTGCCGAAGCGCTGTACTGACCAATATCACGGCGCAGAATAAATAACATGTTTTCACAGTACAGTCTGTGGGTTGGGACTAAGCCTTTGGTCTCTCTGCTGCTCAGGGCACGCTGCAGAAGTTTGTGGACGACCTGTTTGAGACCATCTTCAGCACGGCCCACCGGGGCAGCGCCCTCCCCCTCGCCATCAAGTACATGTTTGACTTCCTGGACGAGCAGGCCGACAAGCACTCCATCTCCGACTCTGATGTGCGGCACACCTGGAAGAGCAACTGGTGAGTGGCTCTTTCCGTTTGTTTCTCTGTGTGTGTTTGTGTGTGTGTGGGTGTGGGTGTGGGTGTGTGTGTGTGTGTGTGTGTGTGGGTGTGTGTGTGTGTGTGTGTGGGTGTGGGTAACAGCAGAAGGTGTATGGTTTTAGGCAGTGGTTGGATCTTTCTGGCACAGGTCACATTCCCATTATTTCAAGGGAACGCTCTGTAATATATAGTATATGTTTTTGTTGCACATGGTCACATACGCATCCAACTTCAACCCTTGGGTTTTCTTTTTCCCTCTCTACCCCCCATCGGTCCCCTCCATCTCCCTCTCCAGCCTTCCACTAAGGTTTTGGGTGAACGTGATCAAGAACCCCCAGTTTGTGTTCGACATCCACAAGAACAGCATCACGGACGCCTGTCTGTCGGTGGTGGCCCAGACCTTCATGGACTCCTGCTCCACGTCGGAGCACAAGCTGGGCAAGGACTCCCCCTCCAACAAGCTGCTCTACGCCAAGGACATCCCCAACTACAAGAACTGGGTGGAGAGGTGAGTGGCCCTGCAGCTGGTTCATGGCCCGTTGAATGGTGGGCTTGTTGGTCTTTGGTGTGAAAAGCGGATTGACCGTACCGTCGGAGAGAAAAACGTCAAACCTCTTTCCCTTTGTGTCTCTTCCCGCTCTCGTCTGCTCTCTTTGAAAACTTTCTTACCCCCTCTCCTCACTCCTTTTCTGGCCTTGTCTCATCGGATGTGCTCGTCCTCCGCATCACCTCTCTCTCTCTCCTCCCCGTTCTTTCCTCCCTCAGGTACTACTCGGACATCTCCCGCATGCCGGCCATCAGCGACCAGGACATGAGTGCCTACCTGGCAGAGCAGTCGCGCCTCCACCTAAGCCAGTTCAACAGCATGAGCGCCCTGCACGAGATCTACTCCTACATCGTCAAGTACAAGGACGAGGTGAGGCTTCCCGTCAGCATGGCCGCTAGGGACCCCGCTCTGTTAGCCTAGCATGACGCTGTTAGCCCAGGATGGCTCTGTTAGCCTAGCATGGCTCTTAGCCTAGCATGGCTCTATTAGCCTAGCATGGCTCTGTTAGCTTAGCATGGCGCTGTTAGCCTAGAATGGCTCTGTTAGCCTAGCATGTCTCTGCTGATGCTTTTGCGACGTTGAAAGGAGTGGTATCCATTGTGTCGGGTGGATGTGAGTCATTTTACCTTCCCCTAGTGTCTGTAATGTGATAGTGTAGTATCTACAGATTGCTCTAGCTCAAGGTATGCCAAGCTTAGTTATGCGTAAAAAGAGAACAAGTTTCCTGAGGTAAAATTTTCCGTTTCACTTTTGGACCAGATCCTGTCGGCGCTGGAGCGGGACGAGCAGTCAAGGAGACAGAGACTGAGGAGCAAGCTGGAGCAGGTCATCGACACAATGGCCCTGGCCAGCTGAGGACAGGCTAGTGCCTCCTCCTCCTCCTCCTCCTCCTCCTCCTCCCCTCCCTCCTCTCCATATCTCTCTCTTCTCTCCCTATCTCTCCACACCCAAGAGAACAAACAAACTCAGAACCCTCCACCACGCGACAGACACACTGCGGAAGGTCTGCCGCGGTACACACTGCTAAACAATGGGATTCGGCAGAGCTGGGCTGGCCTGTGTGAGTGAGTGCGTGTGTGTGTGTGTGTGTGTGTGTGTAAGGTGTGTCGCCGTGTCGTCGTGTGGGAGCCCGGGACACTGGACAATCGATTCACCGTTGCGCACCGATCCGGGGACCACGTCGCCGGAAAAGCATTTTGATTATCGTCACTGTTGTCGTTAGTGGTGTGTTTCCTTTGAGTCTCTGAGTTGTGTCGCGCAAAGACGTGAACTGGACAGCTACAATGCTAACTCGGAACCAAACTCTGTACTTGGTGTCATGAATAGGATGGACCTTTATCAGGATGTGGACCATCCAGAATGAGCCAATGGAGAAAGATCACGTGACTCCTGAGATGGTCGAAGTTCAAAGGAAAGTTGGATTGTTTAGAATTTGTTTATTTTTCATTTTTGTATAAATGTAATCAACTGCCCACTCTCTGATCTCTCGCCACTTGTGTTACTGCTGAATTTGCACAATTTACAGAAAAACGTTACAGAGGAAAACTATATAGATATTATATATAAATGCAAATACATTTTTAAAGACACAAAGATTAGGGTTAAGACATGTTTTCCATTTTAATCAACAGACACAAGAAAAAAAGACTTGATTTGATATTTCAAGCAAAATAAATCTGTGGGAGAACCAAAAAAAATACCATGAAAAAATAATTCAGCAAAAAAGTTGTCCTGTGCCATGTTTTCTTTGAATGTTGTTTAGTGCAAAGACATTTTGTTCAATGGAATGTGCTGCCGTATGATTTAAATACGAACATGCCTAGTGACTGAAAATAATTGTTTGAATATTAAAGCATCAGAAGATTCAGATTGAAGCTGGCGCAAAGCGAGACGACGTACATGTTGTCATTCTCTCAGCATCGGCCCATTTGAGGAGATTTGGGAATGTAAAAATATGTAGCGGCTGCACTTTCTAATTCGGCCAGTGCAATCTTAGTCCTGGAAAACCAAAAACGAAGTCCACCAGATTGCTTTTTTGGTTCTCGTAGCCACCTCAGCTTAGAGCACAAAGACTTTCCTCATTTCTAGTGCTCCAAAAATGATAGCATGCTCTATGGAGGTCCTTATGAAGTATGACGCACTACTACTTGAAACCTTCACGTACACATCATATCTAATTGGCCACACTGGACTGAAACGAATCTCGAAGAAGCGTTTCCGTCTCGTGGACAGTATAAACCGCAAAGATGCTACAATTTGGATGGGCCTCAAACGAAAGGACAGAGTCCTACACGGACACAACTTTCTCCCCCAAAATATGATCCAGGTCTAGCTCCCCTTTGAGCCAGTCCACCAACCATGACCTCCAGCCTGTCTGCCTTGGCAGATCTGAAGTCTGGCTGGTTGTCATCTGTTTTACCTCTCCGCTGGAGGTGCACCACAGGGACAGGTAGGGTGTCGATCAGCCCCACGGCGGCGCCACAAATTGGGGAAAGTAGGTTTTCTTTAGTCCAAGGCCAGCCTCTTAATACTTTGACGCGGATGGTGAGACAAAGGAGCTTCTCCCAGCCCCTAACCTGGTCAAAGGAGATGTGAGGGGGTTGATCCACACTAGTTATATGAAGGTTAGACATCATTAGCTAACAGGGCTAGGAAATCTCACAATTTAGTGTGCAGCCCTTGTTTTAAAAAATTAGCCTATTGCCATGGCTTCTTATTGCTTCCCTCTTTGAGGATTTTTTCCCTCTTATTTTTTTTTTTAAGTCGTGGAGTCATGGTTTGACTTTGTGGTGAGAGAAATTGCTGTTTTCTTTTTTCTTTCTTTTTTTCAGCTTGCCGAAACCAAACTGTGGTCTGTATATTTTTTGTTTGTTATTATTTGTAAATTGTGTACTTTTTCATGTTAAACAGAAACTATTTGCCTTTTTTTTTTTTAAATCAGGGTAGTAGTTTTGTTGCATCGTCTCTCTTTTTAAAATGTGTAAATTGTACAGTACAGTACACATAGGATGAATTGTGTCTTCAGGTGTTGAAGTACCTGAAGGATCTTTATAGATTTGATCTCTGATCTGGAGGATCAGTACGAAAATGTTATGTCGGATAAGCATCTGTGTCTTTTGTGATGGAAACGTGACTTGCTGCTTTTGCTCTGTACCTATGATTTGGTCAAACATTAGGGCTGTGAACTTCACGCTGATCGTAAATGCTGTTTCTTCCATTGTCATATTACGCCAGGATCCTTAAAAAAAAAGTCAATAATAGAGCACATACGCAAATACAACATCTCATTGTAGATTTTAAAACAAATGTGCCACCTACAATGCTTTTACACCCAACACAGATGTCTACAGGTTATTTTAAGGTGCCACTGCTTGTACCAGCCGATTTGGTGCAAACAACACCTCCACAGCTTGGCTTAAAAAAAAGGTACCTTTGTACAGCAACTGAGTGCCTGACCATTTGGCGATAGGCCAGCACATGAGAAAAAGTTGTTTTGATGCAATCCTCCATATTTAACAACATATTGCAAGAAAATCTCTGAAACATGCTTAGTCTGCGTTCCCTTTTTTCATTTTCTTTGACCAAGCAAACAACATGGATATTTTTGCTGTGCTTATGTTTTCTGCTCTTCCATCTGGAGTCAAGAAAATTGATGACTTAAAAAGCTATAACATCTTGCTCATAACATGCAGCGCTGTAATTAACTTGGGTCTAGGCTTAATTTGAGATCTTAATTTAAACCCTTTTTGGCATTTTTATTTGATGGATTGATAGGAACTATTTTAGGTTACTGCCTCTGGTCAGGTTTTTATGAATGCCGTTTGCCATACTCAGGTGCTTGTGTTGCGTTCTGGTTGCATATTTTTTTGCTACGTACAATGTTGCTGGGTTGGGGTTAAGAGCTGGGGAGGGAGTGCTTCGTTTTTTTTTCTATATGCATGGCTCCTTGCATTCGAGGTCGGTGTGCTTTGCAAGTTAAACGGCATCTTAAGGATTCAATTCGTTTTTTCTCCCCTTTTATCTTTTCATTTGTCACGTATCGTCTCGTATTTGCCTTGATGTCTTCAATGGTACGATGTTCAGCATGTACAGAAAATCCACTGGCTGCTCTCGTATGGAGCCAGGGTCCATATTGGCTGACTGGCTAATGGGAAGCCTACACACTGCTGAAAAACATAAAAACTGTCCAAAAGTCAACTTGTGCGCTGTCATGAAATCTGATTCAAAACAACCGTGACATTTGGTGGACCACCGCCTATCATAATAAATTATAAAGTTAGGTGTGGCCAGCTGTCCATTTAGTCTCGTGAGATAAACTTATTTCATGAACCATCTTCAACTTTGTGTAGTGGTGACTCATGCTGAACTTGCATTCAGATATACATCCAGTCATACCCAAACACTAGAAATGTGTTAACTATCCATTTGTGCGTAGCCATACCTTGGCTTTTTTTGACTGATTCGTGGCCTGGCCCTGGCATCGTTTATACTCTACCTTTCTTTTTATTTGACTTGTGTCAGATTCAGTAGCCGTCTTCTTTCCAAATAAAAATAAAAAATTCTAAGGATCCAAGGAAGAGCAGACATAATGTACTTCAGAAAAAAAAAATGGGAAACAAATTTTATTACTACAATAGGTCTGATACGTTTTTAAAGAGTTTCAAACTTGAAGCAACTGTCACAAGTTTGCAGGTAAACGTTCATTGTGTAAATATTATGTTATTTCCTATTTTGCAGATTTACTACTTGTAAATAAACACGCATCAAGAAGAGATTAAAGTTTTTTTGCTAAACAAAGTGTGTCGGTAACTTCATTCGGGGCTTCAAGTCACTTTTACCCATAGTAGTGCTCAGAGCCGTTGTTAGGGTCTTGAAACACTGGGGGCTTAGCCCAGCCCAGAAATCTTTGATTGTCACCCGTTAATTGCACCATTTTCAAGTTGTTTCAGAGTAAAATGAATATAAGGTATATATATATATATATATATATATATATATATATATATATATATATATATATATATATATATATATATATATATATATATATATATATAATGTAAGATATCTTATATTACACTTAAATATAAGATATAAAGTTCGGGCCAGGTGTGGCTGGCTTTCACAATATGAAATCAAAATAAACAAAATGGGTTGAATTTGAGTACTACTATTCAACTTTATTATTATTGTTACACTGCACACACACACACACACACACACACACTCACTAGCAAGTCTGTTGTGTTTTCGAATGTCCACTAGAAATCAATAATGCACAATGAACAAGGAACACAACATGGTACTTTAACCTCAAAATATAATCTACTCCATGGTATACTTTGAATACACATACACATATTTGAATGGCACACTGATGGGGGGCAATTACACAAAACACACTCAAATAATGGGTCGAAAAAAGGGAAATTTCTCGTATGGCTTGTTTAAATATATATTGCTTTCAACTTCAAGAGAATAGCACCCCGTTTTCTCACATTGGCAGATTGTGAGCCATATGAGATATGCTATGTAAAGGACCTGATTAATGAAAATTGATCATTTGAACACAGTACAATGACGGTCAGTGAACAATCATAATCACAAGTTTTCTTTAAAAAAAAAACTTCTTGTGTCCATTGTTCACTGAATTAGCTAGCTAGCTTTACTAGTGCTGTAACACAGTATCTTTCTCCGGCTCACACAAAATGCGCGCATGCCAAGTAGTGTTAAGTAGATCTGCGGCTTGAATTACACAGATCACCCAAAACGTACTTGCGTTTTTGATCAACGATATCATCTCATGTCATTTATGAGGGTTTTAATGCATGATTGCAATGCCAGATGAATAGATTCTGGCCTGTTTTTATTTGTATATTTTTTATCATTCATAAAACACCCGGTGCTATAGCCCCTGACGCCCAGCACTGACGACGTCCCTGCTAGTGTTTCTCAATGTTTAAACTTGCTTGAAATAAATCGTAATTATTTGCATACAGGAAAATAAACTTGCAATATTTTGATCTACATTTAAAATGACCTACACGTAAACTATCAAACCTACGAACTTTTCAGCACTGTCAATATTCCTGGAAACCCCAGGGGGGCTAAAGCTTTACATTCTGCTTTTCTCTCACTACTAGAATCAAACAATTCCCAAGTCATTAATCACTGGTATGGCAGGCTTATGGGAATGCACTGCATAGCAGCTTAAGGCGTTTGTTCCATTGGACTATTAATAAAGTGACACGTTCACCCCTTATCCATACATCTTACTCGCTGATCTTAGCTTCTTGAACATGTGCAGTCTATGCACTTATATGGAAGAGAGGTTTGAAGTGTTTAACTAGATGAAGTGAAGGGACCTATATGAAATATGTATGATTGCTGTCCAGCAAGGTAGGGGGGGAGTCTCATTGAACAAATCCTCCGTGTCTTGTTTTAGTTATTTTTTTATTTAATATTTTTTTTTTTGCATGGCCCAACTTAACCGTCAGCACTTTTCCCTCGGCGCATTCAATGAGCCCAGATAGACAGAAAATGTTATCGTTTGCACCATGTGTAACCAGGCGGGCTAATTCAATTAAAATTCCATCCGAGGAGGAACGCTGAAATTGCGTAATGGTCGTGGGAGCACTGAATCTCGTAATGATCCTGTCAAGAGGCAAATGATCTCGCCGCGCTAACATTATGATGAATTCCTCGCGAAAGCACAAGACGCTCGTTTCGCTCCCCTCCTCCTCTCACCCCTCTTCTCCTCCCCGCCACCCTCATCAGTGTATAAGAATTGCCGTTGCCACAGTTAATAAAGCCGTGATCTGTGTTTTTTGCGTACCCCCCACGTTTTAATCTCCTTTAGTTACAATTGATGAGCACTCCATATGTTTTATCACATACCGAACCAAATTAAATTGGAATTTTGATTTTCGTTTTGGAGTCTTTTGGAATCTGTCTGAGTGCATCGCATCACAAGCTGGGTGGAACAAAAAAATAAATAAAAAACTGGCCGGCGGTTGTAACTAGGGACACTAAATGCGATGCGCGGTTCAGTTGTTTGGTGCGAGGCGAAGGTGACAGCCGTGACCGGGCGGGGGATGCTGTGAGCTGGATTACTGTCACTGGTCTTAAATCAGACGTATAGGGAGCAGTTCGTTGAGGTGTATCTCTCTCTCACTGTCTTTTTTGTGTGTGTGTGTGTGTGTGTGTGTGTGCGCACACACACACACACACACACACACATCCCAGTGTTGCATTTGAAGTGAGGACTGAAGAGTCACTTTACGTCATTTTACTATAAATTTAATTCGACTTTTTTTTGAGAAAACAAAGCCTAGCCACAACCCTAACCCTAACCAAGGTTAATTAGGAAAAAGTGGCACACTTTTGGACTGAACTTCTGGAGTTGGACCCTTTAAGGAAGGTCCAAAAATAAGGCAGATATACCATCGTGTTCAGACGGCCGAGAAACATTTTTAGAGACCAAAATCGGCACTCTATGGCCTTCCTAGCAAAAGTTGGTGGTACCAGGAAGACTGATTTAGGGGCAAGAGTCTTCAATCGAGTCCATCTTCCAGGATCAGGTTCTCGATTTAACATCAGATCTCACCTAAGGACAGCTGACACATACAATTTACCAACTTCCTTTTCTCAAAAACATCCAAGCACACTACCAATGTACAGAGGCCAGCTTCTGGGCTTTACAATGGACCAATTATTTCATTTGTATGCTCGTTTTCGCGAATAATAACTTGTTTTAACCGCCTCGGTTGACGTGGATACTATTGCCACCCAGAAATCTCTTCTTTTTGTTTTAGTCAAGCTGATTTCTCGTATACAGCCTCACAATTTCTGTTGTTATTACACCTTACATATGCGCAAACTCAAGGCCTATGGAGACGCGCACAAAGTACAGACCAGACGAACGCAGGATACGTATACCAGCCATCATGCGTATACGTACACCTACTTAGCATGAAGTATATTACGGCCTTAAAGTGATACTCCCCCGATTTTCGATCTTTTTACATGTTTCCCATCATATACCAGTGCTGTACTTAACATATGGCATCGTAATGTATTGTTTTGCAATCAAACAGCAGAGTTAAAAATGAGTTTAGAAAATTACTCTCTATTGCGTCACATAGAGTATTTTCCTGAATTGTAAAAACAACAGTTTCTAACCAGGGCCGGCTTTCCTGCAGGGTTCCCACGGGTCCTTGAAATCCTTGAAAGTTTGTGAATTTGAGAGAAAAAAAATCAAGGCCTTGAAAGTTTTTGAAAATAGACATGAATAGACATTCATTGAAAGTGCTTGAATTTGTATTGTGTATTGCACAAGAATAGAAAATTCCTCCTCCTTAAGAAGTATTGGTGAAGTTACCTGTTTCATAGAACGCTCACTTGTTTTCTCCTTTCTTTGTAGTTTTTTGATTGGGTAACATTCATACATTTGATGCAAAATTAACCCCTTTCTATGCACATGAGCCTCATTGCAAAAACAGTCAAATTCACAAAGGTTGGTGCTAATTACCACATGCAGTTACAGTGTTGGTATTTGCACCATGGCAGCAGTGATTGTTGCCACGTGAAGGGCATCGTAATGCCAGGCCTGCTCGTGAGTGGATATGATTTAACTGAGATTATTTGCAGCTGCAGGTTGCCAGCTCAAACAATTCTTCTATACTTGATGACATCCAAGGGTGATATTGAGCCTGCCATCCAGAGACGCTATGCAATACCTGGCCCTGTCAAACTGCTTTCAACACTCCAGGTTCTTGCGCTTGGCTCCTTCCAGACATTTACGGCAGGTGCCTCTGGTCTATCACAACCTTCCATCAGACGCAGAACAGGGGCAAATTGCACTCCGCTGCAAAACGTTATGGCTGTTTCTGCGCTGGTGTATCATTAGCACAATGTGTTTGGTGAATTGGTCCATGAGACGGAGCAAATAGCGAGTGCAAATGATGTGCAATTCATGGTGCTATCAGCGGCAGCAATCCATTCTTTGTGAATTGACCACCTGATATTATCCATCTTTAGTAGTACATATGATTCTTGGCACCCAAACATTACATTTCTAGGGTTCATTTAATATTTGAAGCTTGTTTTGTAGGACGGGGTTTGAATACTAGGGATTCAGTGACATTAGGGATGACTATTGGGACCTGTCATGAAGTCCCAAACACATTTCTGAGGTGCTACCTTTGTTTCTCATGCTGATTGCTGATCCTCTGTTGGATCACTGTTGGTTATGTCTTCATCCAGGGAGGAGAGATCCATCGAGGAAGGTGTCTGTAAAATAAAAGCAAAGCATAGCTTAGCAATACATTTCAAAGACATGTTACACTTAGTCTGATACCTGAGACACATTCATTCATGTTTCAACTGTACATTTAAAAAATATTTGATCACCATGATAACGTGATTTAATATCTTACTAGTTATTACACTCAGTTAAGAACGTACTTGTAAATACGTTCTTAACAACTCAACCCTATGTGACCCCGGTGCTAGCGAGAACTGACGCTTCCTCCCCTGTTCACCACTACCTGGGATTGGACCATGGGTCTCACTGAGTTTGCCAGCATGGAGACAGTTTCCTTAACTGCTCGACTGTGGGGAAAAATAACCTTTTCACACGATCAATGTGTGAAGCAGTGTGTGTATATATATATTTAGCTCATACACAAGGCTCATTAATGCGCGTGGGTAGAAGACCTACTGTAGCACAAATTGATGAAAAAGTTAATGCTGGCTATGATCGAAAGGTGTCAGAACACACAGTGCATCACAGCTTGCTGCGTATGGGGCTGCGTAGCCGCAGACCGGTCAGAGTGCCCATGCTGACCCCTGTCCACCGCTGAAACCGCCTACAATGGGCACGTGAATGTCAGAATTGGACCATGGAGCAATGGAAGAAGGTGGCCTGGCCTGATGAATCACGTTTTCTTTTACATCATGTGGATGGCCGGGTGCGTGTGCGTCATTTACCAGGGGAATAGATGGCACCAGGATGCACTCTAGGAAGAAGGCAAGCCGGCGGAGGCAGTGTGATGCTCTGGGCAATGTTCTACTGGGAAACCTTAGGTCCTGGCATTCATTTGGATGTTACTTTGACACCATCTACCTAAACATTGTCGCAGGCCACGTACACCCCTTAATGGCAACGGTATTCCCTGATGGCAGTGGCCTCTTTCAGCAGGATAATGCGCCCTGCCACACTGCAAAAATTGTTCAGGAATGGTTTGAGGAACATGACAAAGAGTTCAAGGTGAGGCTTGGCCTCCAAATTCCCCAGATCTCAATCTGATCGAGCATCTGTGGGATGTGCTGGAACAACAAGTCAAATCCTTGGAGGCCCCACCTCGCAACTTACAGGACTTAAAGGATCTGCTGCTAACGTCTTGGTGCCAGATACCACAGGACACCTTCAGAGGTCTTGTGGAGTCCATGCCTTGACGGGTCAGAGCTGTTTTGGCGGCACGAGGGGGACCTACACAATATTAGGCAGGCGGTTTTAATGTTTTGGCTGATCGGTGTATATATATATACACTGCTCGAAAAAATTTAAGGAACACTTTTTAAACAGAGTATTGCATGAAGTCAATTAATCTTCTGGGCTATTGATCTGGTCAGTTAAGTAGCAGAGGGGGTTGTTAATCAGTTTCAGCTGCTTTGGTGTTAATGAAATTGACAACAGGTGCACTAGAGGGGCAAAAATGAGATGACCCCCAAAACAGGAATGGTTTTCCAGGTAGAGGCCACTGAAATTGTTTCCCTCCTCATCTTTTCTGACTGTTTTTCACTAGTTTTGCATTTGGCTAGGGTCAGTGTCACTACTGGTAGCATGAGGCGATACCTGGACCCCACAGAGGCTGCACAGGCAGTCCAACTCCTCCAGGATGGCACATCAATACGTGCCATTGCCAGAAGGTTTGCTGTGTCTCCCAGCACAGTCTCAAGAGTATGGAGGAGATTCCAGGAGACCGGCAGTTACTCTAGGAGAGCTGGACAGGGCCGTAGAAGGTCCTTAACCCATCAGCAGGACCGGTATCTGCTCCTTTGTGCATGGAGGAACAGGATGAGCCCTACAAAATGACCGCCTGCAGGCCACTGGTGTGAATGTCTCTGACCAAACAATCAGAAACAGACTTCATGAGGGTGGCCTGAGGGCCCGACGTCCTCTAGTGGGCCCTGTGCTCACTGCCCGGCACCGTGGAGCTCGATTGGCATTTGCCATAGAACACTAGATTTGGCAGGTCCGCCACTGGCACCCTGTGCTTTTCACAGATGAGGGCAGGTTCACTCTGAGCATGTGACAGACGTGAAAGAGTCTGGAGAAGCTGTGGAGAACGTTACGCTGCCTGTAACATCGTTCAGCATGACCGGTTTGGTGGTGGGTCCGTGATGGTCTGGGGAGGCATATCCATGGAGGGACGCACAGACCTCTACAGGCTAGACAACGGCACCCTGACTGCCATTAGGTATCGGGATGAAATCCTTGGACCCATTGTCAGCCCCTACGCTGGTGCAGTGGGCCCTGGGTTCCTCCTGGTGCACGACAATGCCCGGCCTCATGTGGCGAAAGTATGCAGGCAGTTCCTGGAGGATGAAGGAATTGATACCATTGACTGGCCCCCACGCTCGCCTGACCTAAATCCAATAGAACACCTCTGGGACATGTTTCGGTCCATCCGACGCCGCCAGGTTGCACCTCAGACTGTCTAAGAGCTCAGTGATGCCCTGTTCCAGATCTGGGAGGAGATACCCCAGGACACCATCCGTCGTCTCATTAGGAACATGCCCCGACATTGTCAGGCATGCATAGAAGCACGTGGGGGCAATACACAGTACTGAGTACCATTTTGAGTTGCTGCAATGGAATTTCAGCAAAATGGACTAGCCTGCCGCATCATTTTTTCACTTTGATTTTCGGGGTGTCTTTGAATTCAGCCATCTGTAGGTTGATCATTTTCATTTCCATCAAACGATGTGGCATCCTTTCGTTCCTCACTCATTACCCAGTCCATATCAGTATAGATATCCAGCATGATTTTTTTCCCCCATTGAGATCTGATGTGGTTTCAAAGTGTTCCTTCAATTTTTTGGAGCAGTGTATATATATATATACACAGTGGGGCCAAAAAGTATTTAGTCAGCCACTGATTGTGCAAGTTCTCCTACTTAGAAAGATGAGAGAGGTCTGTAATTTTCATCATAGGTAGACTTCAACTATGAGAGACAAAAATGAGAAAAAAATCCAGGAAATCACACTGTAGGATTTTTTAAGAATTTATTTGTAAATGATGGTGGAAAATAAGTATTTGGTCAATAACAAAAGTTTAACTCAATACTTTGTAACATAACCTTTGTTGGCAATGACAGAGGTCAAACGTTTCCTGTAAGTCTTCACAAGGTTTGCACACACTGTAGCTGGTATTTTGGCCCATTCCTCCATGCAGATCTCCTCTAGAGCAGTCATGTTTTGGGGCTGTTGCTGGGCAACACGGACTTTCAACTCCCTCCACAAATTTTCTATGGGGTTGAGGTCTGGAGACTGGCTAGGCCACTCCAGGACCTTGAAATGCTTTTTACGGAGCCACTCCTTCATTGCCCGAGCGGTGTGTTTGGGATCATTGTCATGCTGGAAGACCCAGCCACGTTCCATCTTCAATGCTCTCACTGATGGAAGGAGGTTTTGGCTTCAAATCTCACGATACATGGCCCCGTTCATTCTTCCCTTAACACGGATCAGTCGTCCTGTCCCCTTTGCAGTAAAACAGCCCCAAAGCATGATGTTTCCACCCCCATGCTTCACAGTAGGTATGGTGTTCTTGGGATGCAACTCAGCATTCTTCTTCCTCCAAACACGACGAGTTGAGTTTTTACCAAAAAGTTCTATTTTGGTTTCATCTGACCACATGATATTCTCCCAATCCTCTTCTGGATCATCCATATGCTCTCTGGCAAACTTCAGACGGGCCTGGACATGTACTGGCTTAAGCAGGGGGACACGCCTGGCACTGCAGGATTTGAGTCCCTCTCGGCGTAGTGTGTTACTGATGGTAGCCTTTGTTACTTTGGTCCCAGCTCTCTGCAGGTCATTCATCAGGTCCCTCCGTGTAGTTCTGGGATTTTTGCTCACCGTTCTCATGATCATTTTGACCCCACGGGATGAGATCTTGCGTGGGGCCCCAGATCGAGGGAGATTATCAATGGTCTTGTATGTCTTCCATTTTCTTACAATTGCTCCCACAGTTGATTTATTCACACCAACCTGCTTGCCTATTGCAGATTCACTCTTCCCAGCCTGGTGCAGGTCTACAATTTTCTTCCTGGTGTCCTTCGACAGCTCTTTGGTCTTGGCCATGGTTGAGTTTGGAGTCTGACTGTTTGAGGCTGTGGACAGGTGTCTTTTATACAGATAACGAGGTCAAACAGGTTCCATTAATACAGGTAACGAGTGGAGGACAGAAGAGCTTCTTAAACAAGAAGTTACAGGTCTGTGAGAGCCAGAAATCTTGCTTGTTTGTGGGTGACCAAATACTTATTTTCCACCATAATTTACAAATAAATTCTTTAAAAATCCTACAATGTGATTTCCTGGATTTTTTTTTCTAATTTTTGTCTCTCATAGTTGAAGTGTACCTATGATGAAAATTACAGACCTCTCTCATCTTTCTAAGTAGGAGAACTTGCACAATCAGTGGCTAACTAAATACTTTTTGGCCCCACTGTATATAAACACACACACACACACACACACACACACACACGATGGCGAGTTTATACTGGACGGTCTCGGATACGTTAGCACACTTTGATTTATAAGAACACCCCATGATTACATTTGTTGATTTGAGGTGCATAGATGAAACTTTGGTCTTTAGAAAAACTGTCAGATTTTCCCGAACTACACCTGCATGTCTCATAGCCTTTCCACCCTCCTAACCGCATAATGGTTCTGACAAAGTAATATGCAATAACTTTAGGGTCACTATGTATCGTGATCGTGTACGCTTCCATCCATTTGACACCATCAATACATCCGTAGATTGCCATACTATATGGCTTTAGTTTATCCAAGCCATCCATATGCCAAAGCACAATAGGACCTTTAGTGTTTTACCATCGTCTTTTCAGACGCTTAGCTCACCTTAGTTGCACACCTTCAGGATCAATTATCTTGTCTTATTTTGTATTGTGATACCACATATTCATTTTGTATTGCATGCAGGTGTGACCTGCGATAGATAACCTTGGATCTGTCCATGGAATTTCATTTAGTACAAATGCAGCTACTTGATCCAAGTCTGTTTGGTACCTACTTCAGAATAGACCTAGTCTTCTTTACCACCTCTTCAACATTGCAATGCTGATAATAATGTTGGGCTTTTGAGCTAAATGACAGAGAATTTCCTTATTTTTAAAGCCAATTCCAAAGTTGAATTTAGCTAATTCTTCTGTATCCATGATATTGTTTTGGAGGCTAGGCCTACCTCACTGCATTGGGACACACAAAATAGTGTTTTTAAGACCTATTCATGAAATATAAAGTCAACTTCATGAAAATTTGGACTTTATTATGAATATGACGAAAATGTCAACGTCATAATATGAATAATAGGCTATGCCACGGCCCTATGACTCGATATACCGGACAAAAGTGCCAAATGACGACCAGGTAGGTTACGAGACTTATTGATCACAACCCTTGGTAACCTCATTTGCAACAGAGGAACGCTTTGTCCAGCAACACCACCCATCAAACTGGCTAGCGTCCTCCCGCATGTCAGACGGGGTCCTGGTGAAATAGAGTGAATCGGCCGGGGTCCCGGTGTAATAGAGTGAATCGGCCGGGGTCCCGGTGTAATAGAGTGAATCGGCCAGAGTCCTGGTGAAATCGAGTGAATCGGCCGGGGTCCTGGTGAAATAGAGTGAATCGGCCGGGGTCCCGGTGTAATAGAGTGAATCGGCCGGGGTCCCGGTGTAATAGAGTGAATCGGCCAGAGTCCTGGTGAAATCGAGTGAATCGGCCAGAGTCCTGGTGAAATAGAGTGAATCGGCCAGAGTCCTGGTGAAATAGAGTGAATCGGCCGGGGTCCTGGTGAAATAGAGTGAAACCCCGTCCAGCCCAGGTGACCCCCATCTCTCTAATCCTCCCCTGACTCCACACTGCTGTCACATTATGCCGACTTCACACTACACGATTTTAGCCCGATTTTCCGCTCGCCAAAAAAGTTCTTCAACGTCACAGACAAAAGCCCTAGATGGGTGTGATAACAGCGCGCTTTCGTGAGCAACGATCGTGTAGTGTGAACTGGTCACGACCCAATCTGAGACAGTCGCCGATGCCTCGCAACTCCCGACTGGATATCTAGCAGGTTTGAAATCTGGTCGCGTCAGAGAGTCCGCCGATCAGATCAGTTGTATAGTGTATGCCGTCTAGCTTGTAAGTCGTGTAGTGTGTAGGAGGCATTAGGGGACCTCCCCCCTGCAACAGGATAAAGCTGGGCAAGGCAGGGGTCATTACAAATAACAGGTCCAGTTTTTAATTGTGTTCACCGCCTGACTGAGGTCTTTCCCCCTTGTCCAAGCCCGTGGCTCTAGACCTTATAGAAGTGGCCGTGAACCTCTTCCCAAATTTAGGGCAGGCTTCAATTATTCCATTTAAGTGGGTATAATTACATAATGTTAAATTATTATGAGGTAATGTCGCTGTATAATTATCTAATATTGATATACAATAACTCATGACCCCAAGGATGTTTGGCAGCACTTTGGCCGTTAGGGTCACACCAGTCCTCAGAATGATGGTAAAACCAACACGTGTGAATCCTAAGGTTACACACACCCCTACCCCAGTTTCTCTAAATTTCCACTCAGACATTGCATACATGTTCTAGGTTACGTTAATATTGATTATAAATCATCTGACAATATAAGAAACATTTTCTGCTAGGATCCTAACCTAAACCATCACCTTTATCCTGTCTCTAACCTTAACCGCGACCCATAGCCTCCCCTTAACCATAATATTTCAAATACTGTTTTAATGTTGAGACAAAAATGCTATAGACTTTTTTTTTTATATGTTGTCTTTTCATGAGGAACGTTATAGTAGTATTATATACTAGGTATTTGGAAACCATCGCTTTCTTTTTAGGAAAGACTAAATAAGTGAGGACCAGTCATTTGGTCATTGGTAATTGTCGTAATGTTTCATGAATTGAAGTATATTTAAAGAATACAACGTTTGATCTGATTCAGGAGAGAAGCTAAAGTTAAGTCAATTAAAATGTTAAAAGTAGACAAGCGTTTTATAATTAATAGAATTTCTAATTCCGGCCAGGTTTGTCAGTTCTTCAGCTTCTTGTGATGTTTCTACATTGGTAATTAATTGATTTCCTTGTTAAATGAGTGTTTGCCTACAGCGTGGGTGGCATAATTGATTAAGCAAAGCTTTAATTCCTTTGTAATACGTTAAAAGGTTGATCTGACTTTCCGTCAAACTGTTTGGTTGACTGTTTTTGTATTTATGTTGTTTTCTTAATTAGTACCACTCTTCCAATTCCCTTCTGCCAGGGATTTAAAGCTTAGTAAAACTCAGGGAAAACTTTGTTGTTTTTTTTATTTCAGATAAGAGTGTTTAAATAAAACTTTTAAACTTTGCAGATATAGTCTAATAAACGGAAGACAAAGATGAAGTGTAAGTCAGCTTTACTTAAACTGCTGAACTTTACGACACGTAGAAAACGTGTGGTGGTGTTGGCATTTGTATTACATGTTCATTTATAATAGTTTAAACTGGTCATATTTAGTGAGATTGTGTACTATCTACTTAAACCCTGTTAAGCAGGTTTTCAACATGGGCGCAAAAGTAAAGAGCATGTTGATAGAAAGTGGTTTCATCTCAGGACTAAGGGATGAAGATAAGCTTTCCTGCTGAGTGTGATTTTACCAAGCCATTAAAAATATAGTAGGGAAAGAATTTTTTGGGTGACGGCAAGTAACACCGCAGAGCGTGCATGAGAGCCTGCAGGGATATCACACAACTTAGTCATTTTTTTTATAAGAATATTAAACTATATAAATGCTCCTTTTTAAAACAGGGTTATAAGGTGCTTTACAATAAAAATACAAACTACAGTAAAATAATAGCACGATGTGTGTAGAGGCAGAATAAAATATTGTTGAGACAGTAAAATTTGGTAAAAATGAAATATAATAATAAAAGATAAAACATAATAAAGAACCAGAGCACTCTTTGTTAAATATGCTACCAATTGAATATTCTTGTCTGCACTGTTGCAGAGGCAACAGTGGAAATATATGTGTGTGTGTGTGTGTGTGTGTGTGTGTGTGTGTGTGTTCCTGTTCCTGTTCCTGCACTCAAGAGTCAAAATAAACCAAGAATGTATTAACTACTTTTATAGAAAATATTATGCCGACCAAGAGGAAGCTCTGTATTTAAGCGAAAAGGAGATTGCATCTGTGGAACATTCTACTGCTGTTGTCTATCTACACACTCCACTGAAAGAAGCATGTATGCTCAGGTTCCCTAAGCTCCATGCTGTTTTTAACTTAGCGAGAAAATAAACTCAAGAAAAACATAATTTTTTACACGCTACAACCGGCAAAATATTTGTGGATGCAGCTTCTCTGCCAGGAATCTATTGATAAAGCATTTAAAAAATCCCAAAACTTACCAATGGCAGATGTTTTTGTTCTTTTTGTCTTAACGCATTTTGTTTTCCGTGCCTTTGGGTAGAGGGCCAGGCAAAGCTCTTAGACAGAATCTGGATTTACAGTTTTTTTTGTTATTTTATGGCTTCTTCAACAGCCTGGTGCATAAGAAAATCGTTTTTTTTTTCAGGTGTTTAGAAAGATGCCAGTGGAAGAACTTTTTGTCTGGTCGCTGCAATCTCCTTGGCTGAATGCACAGTCCGGTATCAGCCTGCATAACTAGCAGTACTTTTCTGTCTATTGATCGGTACCAACTTGGTACAGAGCTGACGTTGCCTGTTTTACATTGGCTAGATGAGTCACGGTGCAGATAGAGATGTGGCACAAACTTCCACCTGTAGACCTCCTATGCCTGTCACAGCCCAGCCTTTTGGGCCTAATTAGTTTATTGTTTTCACCTGGCCCTGTTATCGCGTTTGGTTCCTGTTGATTTCTTTGGTTTTTGGTTTGCCCTTGTCTTCTGTTTAAGCCCTGCCTTAGTTCAGAACTTTGTCTCTTCATTGTGTATGTTACGTGCCTTTTGTGTCGTCCTGTGTTGCGCCGTATTTTTAATATAAAACCTCTGCTACTGTACCCTGCGTTTGGGTCTGACTTCTCGAGTCAGCTCGTGATACCCTCGCTTTTATAAGCATGGCAATTGTTCAGAATGGGGCACTGTTCATAGTTTTGTGATGGAACAGGATTAATAGGGAGTCAAATGGATGAGTTTGGTGAGTGGGACCAGTCATTTTGCTTGTGGACACACAACCCACTACAGTGTTTTAACAGACACAAACACTGAACGCTGTCACACACTCTCTGGTTGGTTGGTCTCTCTCTCACTCTCACACAACACAGCACTCTGACCCTCTTGTCCTCTTTGGACACTTGTACTAGACTGCCAGGGAAGCTGGGGAGGGTTTTCCAGCCTTTCGGAATCGCTTGTCTTCCCTTGCAGGTGACAGGGTCAGGTCTGGGCGGAACATGAGGAGTCCATTTGATTAGCCCCTACAGCCCTCACATCTCTGCTCAAGGATGTGTGTGTGTGTGTGTGTGTGTGTGTGTTCTTGAGGTCTGGGAGGTGGACAGAAGACGTTGCTTTCCACCAGACACAGATGATCGATCAAATTATCACTCGCTTTACTGACCGCCCCGCTCAAGAATTGGGGCCCTGGCAATTGTTGCTAATGACTGCGGCCCACAATGCAACACTGACACACACACAGACACACACACACAGAGACACACAGAGACACACACACAGAGACAACGTCAAATGCCTTTGAGCTTCCAGTGTGTTTCATTGTGATCATTTTTACGACATTTTAGTGAAATTAACTTGAAAGGCGTTGCTTTTCCTCGGAGGACAATGCCTGTTGTTGCCTCCATTGGAGTGCTAAGCTTTGAGGGGGGCGCCACAAAGAACTGATACACAGAAGTGGAAGTTTGTTTTTCCTTCCTTCCAGTTATTTGGACTCCTCCCCTGAAGAGAAGGTCTTTATCGAGTTGGCAAGTCTCGTCATGTTTTTCAATTTACAGTCCAACTTTTACATAAGCCATGTTAGTAATCTCTTCCATTTTACTGCTCTTCATTAGTAGCAAAGTCTTAAGAGGGCCAACTTAGTGTTTAGAAATGAAGCCAACTGCAAGAGTTGATAACACGAGTTGCAAACATTTTGGAAGGAACCGTATTTGAGGCAATTGTTCATTTTTACGCCACACCATATTGTTAATCTGTTGATAACGCACGTTCCTTGTTTGTTCTCAAATTGTCACTCTTATCAGGAACCAGCAAGACCTCCTTAATCTGCCAAAGAAGGGCTTTCTGCTGCGCCCTGGTGCACTTTCTGTCCATTGGTGGTTGGACTTTCATGTGTGATCAGGGGAACGAGTTCAAACCATGTAACGTTTATCGTCTCCACAACACACACCGACACACACCGACACACACACACACACACACACACACACCCTTGACCTTCGCCACACTCGCGTTGATGTCGGCATGGAAGCGCTTGTCTTAACAAAGCGGGCCCGGATTAATTCATAAATCCCGTCTTGGGCACATGTCACGCACGGCAGCTTGTGATCAAGTGCATTGTGGGGGCAAAGATAAAGCCGCGGACGTTGCCTGGCGACAGAGCTGACACTCAGCCCTGTAATTACACTCGGTCATTATCGACAGTGGGACAGGAGGGACTACGGCTGGAGGTGTTTGTAGTTCTAGACCAAAGGCCTTAGACCCGCTCACTACGTCTAAACTAAGCTCACGTTCTAGCATGAAGTTAGTCTTTAGTGGCCAACAGCAGGAGAGAGGCGGACAGTCCTACTGACCTTTATGATTTCAAAAGCAGGCGGCATGTTGGAAGGAAGAAGGTATCAGGGGCCATTTGTTTCCAACAGGTTGTATTCAAAGATCTTCGCTATGAGGCAGCGAATTGCAACATACGCCAGTGGTATAAACAAGCCCACGATGTCTTCCAGCATGGAGCGGCGTATTTGGAAATAGTGTGACGCGCACAGGTGCTATCCCTTGTCCAGACACAGCTCAATGTACTCGATCAGTATTCAGGTGCGAGTCCATCTGTTTTCGAGTGCAGATGTCAGTCCAGATCCACTTAGAGGTGTTTGGCGTGGCCTTCACAGTCGCTACCCCCCCCTCCCTCTCTCTCTCTCTCTCTCTCTCTCTCTCTCTCTCTCTCTCTCTCTCTCTCTCTCTCTCTCTCTCTCTCTCTCTCTCTGAGAACAGCCTGCACGATTGAAACCAATAAAGTTCTGGAGGCCGAGAAGTCCTATAGGGAACCCACTGCAGTGAGGAGAGTCTGCTCTCCGCAGAATCTATCTCGTTCTGCCGAGAGAGAGAGAGAGATTGCAAGAAAGAGTTAACGGTATACTTTGTACTTCTCCGATGCCGCCCGACTCCTCCACTTTTTTTTCTTTTTTCCAACGGTGGTGAATTTTGAATTGCCTTGTCGAGCGAGCGCACTTCTGCCAAGCCTTCAAAAGCCAGCAGCCTCGACCTTCACTCTCTTTCTCTCTCAATAAAGGACATTTCGCTGCAAACGAGAGATAGCGAGAGGAGGGGGGAGAGAGAGAGAGAGAGAGAGAGAGAGAGAGAGAGAGAGAGAGAGAGAGAGAGAGAGAGAGAGAGAGAGAGAGAGAGAGAGAGAGAGAGAGAGAGAGAGAGAGAGAGAGAGAGAGAGAGAGAGAGAGAGAGAGAGAGAGAGAGAGAGAGAGGGGGGGGGGGGGGGGGGTAGACAGGTGAGAGAAAGGAGTGCTGTTCTGCAAAACAACTAGACGGAGAGGCGCCCTTCGATGTCAGTTGTCATGGTTACACCTGTCAGAGGGTAGGACGAGGTCGTTAGGCGAGTCCTGACAACAACAGCTGTACAACATTTCGCCATACTCTCCTCACTTTCTATTCACCAGTGTTCTCAAACCAAATCTTTATTTCAAAATAAATAATATAATCTCAGCATGAACGATCCGATCTGTGTATCGGTAAAAATGAGAAGATAACTTCCATTTACCGCGGCCATGGTAAATGAAACGATGCTGTAAATGAAGGCTATTATCTAACTCTTTTTCCTTTCCTTTACTGATTCTCTCTATATGTACAGTACATCTCTTACACACACACACACACACACCCTAGATCACACACATGTACTAGTCAAGATCTGGTGAGGGCGTGCAAATAAATGTAGAGAAGAATGAGGGGTGATGTAGTACCTAGAGGAAGAGAGGGATGATGCAGTATCTAGAGGGAGAGAGGGGTGATGTAGTATCTAGAGGAAGAGAGGGGTGATGTAGTATCTAGAGGGAGAGAGGGGTGATGTAGTATCTAGAGGAAGAGAGGGGTGAAGTAGTATCTAGAGGAAGAGAGGGGTGATGTAGTATCTAGAGGAAGAGAGGGGTGATGTAGTACCTAGAGGAAGAGAGGGGTGATGTAGTACCTAGAGGGAGAGAGGGGGTGAGGGGGCCGCAGGTGCATGATGGACCAAATGTAGAGGACCTCCGTTGATCCAATGGCCAAAAGCAAGGATGGTACAAGGGGGGGGATTAGGGTAGGCGGGGGCTGTCAGTGGGAGCCTCATCCCCTCTCTGTCTTCACCACCTCACATCCTCACCTGAGCGCCTGTCAAAACCAGGCCCAGGAAGCAGAGCTTGGGAGCAGATCTACAAGCGTAATTCCATCAGGACCGTCATAGATTTCCCCAAGGAAGTGATTGATAGTCCCAAAGGAAACAAACAGCTCACAGATGAACGATCGGGACACGGTCATACGTTCTTTCTTATGGATGATTATGCATATTTAGCAGCAAAGAGAACTTAGCAATTCAATAGATTTTCCCAAGAAGCACATACTTTTGAATGGGCTGTTTCTGGTATTATCTGATGATTACAGCAGATTAAATATATAACCACACATAAAAACACTACCCAGCTGTTGCAATCAGTGGTTCATTCAGCGGGTACTACTGACGTCAGAGTCAGCAGTTTAGCAAGTCACACGCACACACACACACACACACACACACCGTTAGAACGGAGTGCCTGGTGTGGCATATTGAGTTGTTAATGTGATTTCCCACCATGACTTTGATTAAAGGGCAATTGCAGGCCAACATACTGACCGCCTCCATGGGCCAGGTCAGGATCAGTTCAACTGACACACTGTAGAGTTACCCTTACACACACTGTAGAGTTACCCTTACACACACTACATAGTTACCCTTACACACACTACATAGTTACCCTTACACACACTACATAGTTACCCTTAGACACACTACATAGTTGCCGTTACACACACTGTAGAGTAACCCTTACACACACTACATAGTTACCCTTTGTGATGGGAAAAATGTAATTTAGCCTTAACTATGAAATGTTACTCTGTGTTTTTCCTATGAGTTCAAACAAAGTTCCCCTTTGTTAGTTAGGTTGAACCCTTGGGGCTAATATTTTCACCTAACAGTCATCATACGTGACTTAGTGACTTAGAGATTTGTGTATTCTCCCTGTTTAGGTAAGATAAGATGTCAGACTTGAGGACCGGTCAGCCAGATGGCATTATTTATTGCCCTGTGCAATAAACTCTTTGATCTAGGAAGGTCCGAAAGACAGGAGATGCTGACTGCAGTTGCACTAATCAGCCTTCCTTTCGAAGCGTGTATATAAGGGACATTAGGGGGTGTTGTGATTTAGTGCGCACCAGTCATACGTTCTAATTTTTGTATGACTTTAGACTGCAGTTAGGGTTTACTTTTTATCTGATCAGTTTTATTTTGTTACTTTGTGGTTGATATATTGTATATCAACTCTGTTACCTTTTTACTCATCTCCATTAAAACCACTAAAAGCAAGTGGACGTTATTTCTCAAAGTATTTCATTATTTCGATCTCACTGGAGTGTGGAGACATAAAAAATCCGCGACACCTTACACACACTACATAGTTACCGTTACACACACTGTAGAGTTACCCTTACACACACTACATAGTTAACCTTACGCACACTACATAGTTACCCTTACACACACTACATAGTTACCCTTTCACACACTGCATAGTTACCCTTACACACACTGTAGAGTTACCCTTACACACACAACATAGTTACCTTTACACACACTACATAGTTACCCTTACACACAATACATAGTTACCCTTACACACACTACATAGTTACCCTTACACACACTGTAGTGTTACCCTTACACACACTAGTTACCCATTAGTTACCCTTACACTTACACTTACAAGACCCTAACACACACTGTAGAGTTACCCTTACACACACTGTAGTGTACCCGTGCTGTAAACGTACCCTACATGCTGTAGACATAGCCTTGCCCCTGGACATACCTCAAGTGCCTCTGCACAGAATCCAACACACACTAATTAAATCGCTTGTGTGCACCAACACATTAGGCTTCCACCTCCTCAAACTCCTCTCCCTTTTGTTTGAGCTATGCCCGTTTTTTTGAATAGGCTTTTTTTTTTTTCAACAGTCGCAGCGGGATGCCTTTCCCTTCTTTGTGAAAGCACTGCTGTGGACCAATTAGAGCCATTCACGTCCCCCATATTTCGGTTTGTCAAGGCGGCACACCGAAATTTCCTCTGTGGAAAAAAATGGCGATGTGAACTCTTGGTGGTTGCCGCGCACATGCACAACACACATGCTCACATTACTTCACACGAAGGCCACTGGAAGTATTTGATCCATTTTCCTGGTTGACAACGCTCAGATAAAGCCTTGTGCCTGCGTCAAATTGCTGTTTACTAATGTATCTGTATCTGGAAACAGAAGCTCAATATATTTTTCCCTCCAACTAACTGCTTCTCTCACTTTTGAAGAGATCCATAGCAAAACAAGACAATTTTCAAGTAAGCCTTTTCCTCATGGAGTGACCCTTCTCTAGGTTCGCAGGTCCATCTAAGCACGTGCACAGTTAGACCTCAAAGGGGGCCTGAGTACCTTCCGTTTGGCCTCCTCAAGAGAATTGCCCTTTTTAAAATATATAAATAAATACATTTCTGTTGCGCACAGCCTGCCCTTGCGAACAGATATATTGATTGGATCAAAAGCAAGGACAAACACTGTGTGGGTGGCCCCCGAGCCTTTCTATAGTGAAAGGATGGACGCACACATAGGTACTACCGACAGTCGTGTCAGTGTGATGAGTTACTTTCAGGCAGGCATCAGGGATGTGGCCAAACAAAGTTTAAATAGACCTGTAGTGTTCATTTTCATCTTTTCATATTGATATGGATGCACTTGAGGAATTGCTTGACTAATTGCTAGTTAGCTCATATAATAGTGTTTGAACCAACCTCAGTGATGGGTTCATTTTAAATACCTACATTTTAATATCCCTTTAACTGTGTTGCAAAAGTCATTCCAGGCATTTTTTATTATAAGAAGTTTTCATAGCAAAACATTTCAATTTTACAAGGCCTTTGGTTGCTCATCGATCTGAAACTGGCTGTGTAAAACGCAGGTCTGTGGGCCGAATCCTTTCTGCTTGGCTACCACAGCAGAGTAGAACCCTTTTCATTCAAAGCCATCGGAAAGTCATGTTAAGAAACTGATGCCTAGGCAGACCCAAAGCAAACTGGGGCTAAATATTAGTAACAATGTATCGACCAATAGGAAACTTTGAGAGAATGTCTCACTATTGTAATGTTTTGGATTATGTCGGTGTGAGCAGTTTTTATGTCTTGAGGTTTGGATCAGTGAGGTCCTATTGTACTGACTTGTGCTGGCCCCAGAGAATATCTGCAGTGAGAGTGTGTAAACAGGAATCACCTGGGCCAGCAACACTATGAGTATAGGTCAGGGCTGTGAGGGGAAAAGGCAACCTTTCTGATGTTAGTCTTAGAATGTGAGAGTGATAGGGAGCAGTTGGACCTGCCTTAATAGTGGAGGCAGTGGGGATTTGGGCTGGCGAGCAGGGAGGTCATTTATCATGATTACAGGTAAAAACGGAGCCGAGACCTCTGACAGGCAGTTCAATTACACTGTGAGCACACTGAGAAAATGTCAACAGGGCGGCCATTTTGACTCTTGAGAATGAGCCTTTTTCGCTTGTTCTCTGACCCTTCCTTTAGCTTAGCAAGGCATTCTGTTGTGCGGTATACACCAGAGAGACTTCGTTTTCAGTTAAATGACATCTATTCGAATTGGTTTCCTTCCAGATAACTTAATACAAAATGGATATATGAACACTGAGTACACAAAGTGTGTTATTATGAATATGGACTGGCTGAATTTGTTGATATCCTTATAATAAATCATTATATCTGTTGTGTTCCTTTGCTTACTCTCACCCCTTTTTTTCAGTTACGCAAGCAACACCATTTTGTAGTGTGTTTATAACTTTGGTGTCACAACAAGCGGCTTAGTAGCCTTCAAACTGATGGTGCTGGTGTGTTAAAGCTAGGTAATGAGCTACCCAGGTCTCATTTTACCCTCTTTTTACTCCCCTCGGTAGCTGCTTAGTATTCAGACAGCGACACCGCGGCAAAACTTCAAGCGAGCGTGGCAATTAGACGGCAGGCACCGAGATAATTTGCTGAAAAGTTAGCACAGCTGCATCTCACAGGGCTAACGATTACAAATTAAAGTGGAATACTTTTGGAATTGAAAGTTTTGAGCAAGGGATTCAAAGAACAGACTATAAGAGTTTTGTGGGTAGAGGTGGTTGTGGGGGTGGGTGGTGGGGGTGGGGGGGTGTTACGGACCGACGCTGTTGTTGACTTTCTTGCAGAGACTAGTGTTTTGACTGTGTTAGTAGAATAAGGCCAGGTTAGTTCCTCGACTTGGCAGATATGATGTTTCTCTCCCCCTACGCAATCCCTCACTAGAAAGTTTGTTATTATGCTTTTATTCAGCCTGCAGAAGAACACTTGTCAGGAGTTTTTTGAAAAAGTTTCGCTTTTCAGTGCCACAGAGGAGCGAGAACATAGAGGGAGACGAGAGGAGGGAGAAGGACGAATGGAATGTGTGGAGAGAGAGAGAGAAAGACTGAAAATGAAAGAGGAAAACAACTTGGTGATGGATGGCAAGGCACAGGCAATTATAGACGACATACCAGACATCTTGCACATAGAAGATATCACACACACACAAACACACACACACTGCCAGTCTGAGATAATCTTTAGTTTCTTTCTCCAAACGAGAGGAAAAAGAGAACGCATTTCAGTTCAAATCCATTTAGAAGGTCTGGCTGCTGCTGAGATAAACATATATAAAGTTCACCCACTCACCCACTCACACCCATAGCCTCCAATATTTCTCTGGCGGCTGCTCACATGCAAAAGCACACAAGGCACAGCCAAATGCAAACCTTTTTACTCAGATATAAGTCACACATGGCTTATCTTTCTGAGTTCAATAGCACATGTGTACAGAACACGCACACACACACACACACACACACACACACACGCACACACACGCACACATCAGGAACTGTGAAGCTTGGTGGCAGGCGTGTCGTTTCTTTCCGACGGTGTTTTTTAGGGGCCGGGGGAGGGGAGGGCTTTAATGCAAGCAGACAGATCCAGGTCACTCAGTCAGTCACTAACTGCAGCCATGGAGGAATGTACAGCTGGAGCAGGAGAGAGAAGCCGTACGAGGGGACAAAGAGAGCTGGAGGAAGAGGAGAGAGGGACAGGGACGAGGGGGAGGAGGTAGCGAAAGAGTGAGGAAAAGAAAAAAGAAGGTGGTAAAGAGCCTAGGGAGACGGGGGTGGTCCTAAAAAGTTGGGGTGGGGTGGGGGGGGGGGGGGGTTGGGAAGGAACAAGATGGCATAAGAGGTACAGAGAGGGGGTTAGGTGACCTATATGACGAGAAGACAGGAGACCATGGTTAAGAGCTATGCTGAGAGAAATAGAAGCATAGATATTATGTAACATAGATACTATATAACATAGATCTCAAATTGAAATCTGAAGCTGGAATCCATGCGTTATTTAACATAGAAACTATATAACAGACACTATTTAACATAGATACTATATTACATAGATACTATTTAACATAGTTACTATTTAACATAGATACTATATAACATACATACTATGTAACATAGATACTATATAACAGATACTATTTAACATAGATAATATATAACATAGATACTATTTAACATAGATACTACATAACATAGGTAGTATTTAACATAGATACTATTTAACATAGATACTGTATAACATAGATGCTATTTAACATAGGTACTATATAACATAGATATTATTTAACATAGATACTATATAACATAGATACTATTTAACATAGGTAGTATATAACATAGATATTATTTAACATAGATACTATAGGGATGGTACACAAACATGGAGAGGGAACAGAAGAGAACATGTTGGAGGGATGGTAGACCCTGAGAGAGCGTGACCAGGTAGGGGGCCAATGGAACGGAGTAGAGAAAGGGACATACAGAGGAGACAATAGAGGATTTGGAAAAAAGAGAGTGTGTGCAAAGGAGGAAGCGAGAGAGATTTCGAGTGTTGCCAGAAGAAAGAGAGGGAGCGAGTGGGCAATGATATCTGACACGAAAAGAGAGTGACAAGCGAAAAAGACGGAGGGGAACGAGAAAAGGCGGGAGAAAGAAAGTGAGTTTCTGAATGAGCAATGCCAAGGAGGGCTTTGCTAACAAATGTCAGCAATGTGGAGACTGATGCTACATTGGCGGCTTGGAAAATATCACCCAATATTCACTACTCCGTGTAGCGTCGACCATTGATAGAATTGCCTTTTTGATGGAAAGTAATTTTGCACTGCTTGTGCACAATTCATTTCATTGTAAATACAGAGCCACTTTGGAGGGAGTTAAAAACAAGTTTTTTGGACCAGTCGATTCGCTGGAAACGTGCAGTGTCGGCTGTTGGCATGTTTGTCATGAAGAGGGAGTATGTGCCCCGATAGTTTGTTGTGGCTTTCTTCCCGTGTTTTCTTTGACTTTGGTGGCTACTGCAACTGTCTTGCAATCGGGTGTGAAATGAAGAGGACAAGGCATGAATTCCTAGCATATCACACACACACACACACACACACACACACACACACACACACACATACACACAAACACACCGTGGTTTTCCTTTTCCGAGGGGGGGCACTTAGGGGGGTTCTCATTTTAATTTGATTTGAGAACCATCTAAAGGTGGGCCAGGCAGGGGGTCTTGGGCAAATGTGGGCATTGTATTATCCACCTGCTAATTCATCCCCTTCTCTCTCAGACACACCAATCTATATACAGACAGACCCCCACCACCTCCATAGGAGAAAAATGGAACAGGCAGCCAATGTATCCCACTGCGCTGCACACCTTACATGCTTTACTGTGGGAGAAAGCAGAGGAAGGATTCACTCTAACATACACACACACACACACACACACACACACACTTGGCCGGGGCCTTCTGTGTGCAGTCCAAATGTGCCACATAGTCGATTCATCACCAAACACTCTCTGGAACCCTGTAGGGGGAAAGAAAAGGAAAGGCCACACTCCAACTGAGAACGGAGGAGGGGCTGCTCTCCGGGAAAGGAAGAAGAGTGGGACAGAGCCCGCAAGAAACCAACAAGGAATTCCTTTAAATATGAGTGGACCCAAAGGAGAGATGGAAACACAGGTGTAAATAAGAAAGACAGACTGTCGGAGGGAAGAGTAATCAAAGGCGGGAGATCATAACCGAACGCCACTTTGAGAGGTTCTCAAAGTGACCTGCAAATGGATGTTTTAATTTTGCCTTCTTTTTATTTTGTACTTTTTTGAAGGAAAGAACTTTTTTACTTTCTAACTTTCTTAGACTTGGAAAATTTCTCCGTCTGATTCCTTCACCTCCCCTTGGTCGGTAGGGATTCGTCTGACAGGCGCTGCTCTCTTGAGGAAGGATGTTATTTACAGGCGGTTTGATCCTGCAACAAAGACAATTGCGACGATGTAATCTTGAGTAGATCTTTGTTGGCGACGTCTGACAGACGGTCTGTGTGTGGTTGTGCGTGCGTGTGTGGGTGTACCGATTTCTTCTTGTGTGTGTGTGTTTCGGTACGATAAAACGGAAACGGCGCTCGTCGGTGGAAATGTGAGTTTTCCGTCTAGGTTGTTTGTTTGTTTGTTTGTTTGTTGGGGTGCAACTCTCACCTATGGCTTTGCCCTACCGAGGAGAAGGCCACCGCCGAACAGAGGAGGTAGATAGAAAGAGGCAGGGATGGAGGGATCCAGATGGGGTGATGAATAGAGCGCTGTGGAAAGAGGGTGTCTGGCTGAGGGAGAAGACGGATGAGGTCGTTATTGGTGTCCTCACCTGTGGCCTCTGGTCCACTCCACTGCCCCTACACACACACACACACACACACACACCAAGAGAAAACATTCCATCAATACCAACACCTCTGCCTTTATCTCGCCCTGGCCTCTCTCTATCCCCCAGTCCTATCTTTCTCAATCTCTCTATAATCAGTTTGTTTTTCATCTGCGGCTCCCTCCGTCTTTCTCCCTGCCCGTCTTAACTTCTTTAACCCCGTCCGTCCTTCTCTACCTCTTCTTTTTCTCTCCCTCTTCCTTCCTTCTAGAAGAATCTGAGCGCCATCTTTGGAGTGCAGGCTTGTTCTGATCCCTATGTGGTGGCACTTTCTGCCACTTCCCTTTGTAGCACCACGAGACCCTCCTTGTCCCTCTCTATGGTACCCTCCCTTCATCATCGTCAGCCTTTCTTTTCCCGTCCTTTCCCCTCTCATCACTTGTTCCTTCCATATGTCGCCTAACCCTTCTCCTTCTCTCCATCTCGGGAAGCCCGTAATCACATCCGCCTCTTCTCGGTCTCCCACTCCTTCACTTTGTCTTTGCCCCCCCTTTTTTCTCAGGTCGGGTTCACCTCCCCCTCCCCCCCATCCTCCTAAACCCAGCGGAGCAGAGAGATTGCCAGTTATTGAGGGTCGATTCTTCATGCTCCTGTAAATTGCTTTGTATTGACACTATGTCAGGACGTGGTCGTCACGGCAACCCGCGCAGCTCGCCACCCCGAGGCGTCGGCGCTGAGGGCTTCCATAGCGACCGAGGTGGATGCCAGCAGTCAATGCTGCGTTTATGTGCGAGTGGATATGTGTGTGTGTGTGTGTGTGTGTGTGGGTGTGTGTGTGTGTGCGCGCACTGGCTAGGAGTGGGGGCACGGAATGACAGTGGCCTGGTAGGAGATTCCCCATGGGGAAGGCAAGCGGAATGGTGTGAGGTCGGAAGACGACAGGGTTGAGGATCGGGGTGGTAACGAGGACCAGCCTCCCCCATCTTCTTCATTATCGCAACGATTTCTGGTGCTCATCCAGTACAACTGCCATCTTGCTGGAGGCCTCCTCGATAGTTTGTCCATTCAGGAGGAGGGCGACAGAGATGAGGTGAAAATGGCCTCAGGGCAGCTTTTTTTAACGAGCATGTTGCATGGCCCCTGTTTGATTTGTGTAAAAACCAGGAAGTAAAACCAAGGTTTGCTTTGGATTGCAGGACATGACCTTCTGATTATTCAGAGGTGTGTGGGAAATCATGTCTCTTCTCTGTCTCTTCTCATGTCTCTTCCCTTCTTCGTGAGCTTTTCAGTTCGCTGCCTCAAGTGGAGTTGAAGGAGCAGTTCTGTTAGTTGGACTATTTTTCAACTAATGGTGACGACTGGGATTACTTTGTCCAGGTGTCCAAGTTGGAACAGTGTCACAATTCCCTCTCCTGATAATCGATGTTGGCAAAACAAAGGAATTCATTCTGAATCCCGCACACCCTCTCCCATCTCTTTGACTTTGGTCTGGGAAAGTGGTTAACCGTTTCAGGTATCCAGGTCAAACATTGATGACCAATGGAGTTTTACAGACAATGTTGGTGGCATGTGCAAGGAACCCAGTCAACGACTGTTTCTAAATAGGATTTTGGTGTCAGTCAGGATGTCCTGGAGAGAGTTAACTCCAGGCTGATAGAGAGCATTCTTATGTTCAACATCAGTCTGGTACGGACATTTGACTGGGGGTAAATAGAAATACCAGGCAAGTCTAAACAGCAGGGAAGATTGTAAGCCGTCAGCCAAAATTCTACCCGCCCCCCGGATACAAATCCCATCCTGTAAATATATGTACAGTATAAGTATATGTGCACATATCCCCACACATCTGGCAACGGTAACACTGATTCACATCAACCCCATTATTAGACCAGAAGTTGCTGCCCAACACACCCGCAGTAGAGACCTTCCGGCTCTGTGAGCGGTACGTGCGTCATGAAGACTTAACCTCCCTGGAGCATGTCTTTAGCCTGTTAGCCTGTTAGCCTGCTTTAATGGCTTGTTGCTAAACCCTAGGCACCTTTGTTACTGGCTAGCCCAGGCAAGGGCAACCATTGGCCAGGGTGGGGGGAAAAACACAAGATGCCATCGCTTGTTTGTGTGTGTGTGTGTGTGTGTGTGTGCGTGTGTGTGTGTGTGTGTGTAGTAGCTAAAGGTCACAGCTCTTTTAACTTTTAACTCTTTGTTCTGTCTTTGTTGACCCCCCCCCCCCCCCTCTCTCTTTCTTTTCATTCCGTTTTCCCTTCTTCTCCACTAGCATATCTCTCCATCTAAGTCTGAATCGAGTACTTGGCCTGACTGCATGCATCTTAAATGTCTCCTTGTTTTTTACTCTCCACTCAACCGTGTCTAATCTCCACTCCCTAGGATTTTAGTTCCCGAGTGTTGATCCTCTCCCTTGCCTTGTCTTTTCTCATTGCTGTAATGCTACCCCAATCATCCACAATGTAGATTCTACATCACCACCCCTTTCTGCCTGATCTCTATCATGATCTCAATATTGTGATGTGGGTATTGTATTTCCTTCTGTACCATCTTTGTGTTTATGCCTATCCAGACCCATTGAGATCTGTGTATTCCGCAGGGACGGGCCTAAGAGGAGCGGGTGCATCCAGACATATAGTTGCTTTTCTTTGCTAAATCCCCGTGCCAGCCTTGCACTGCTCCCTGCGCCAGCGTCTGTGTGTCGACACCCACTCTCCTGGTAGGGTGGCACGATCACAGCAGCGCTGGCACGCATCACGTGCCAGGCCCTCTTTTCATGGTGAAAGGAAGGGGGGGGGGGGGGGGCGGGGGGAGAGAATGGCTTGAGCGGGACAAAAGAGGTGGAAGGAGGAGGAAGGTGGCGAGGCTAGATAGAGGCCTATGAAAAGAGGAGGGATGAAAGGAGGAAAGAATGGACGGATAGTCTGGAGGGGGAAATTAGAGACGAAATGAGAGGAAGATTGGTCTGATCGTAAACGTTCTAAAACGAAGTGGTTCACACCAAAGCCACGCACTCAGACACAGATGACCGTTTCCATAACGACGCACTGTCACACGGCCCTACTTCTGCTTTGATACATTATGTTACGTGGGTTAGCTGTATTTCTGTTCTTGTTTACAAGGCGGCAAGGAAAAATTCAAGAAATGGATGATAGTGACAGTGACTTGTCGGCAGTGTTTATCGTTTATTTAAGTATCACTGCAAAGAAAGAAAGCTTGGAAACCAAGGATCTGGAGCTGTCTTTGGCTTCTTCAGTGGCAAAGACCTTCGGTGCCTTCGCTAATCTATCTAAGGAGTTGGTAGCGTGCTCGACTAAGTTCGCTCACCTATTCTCAGAGTAATTTAGCATGTACAACTACACACTTTGACATAAATCTTTCTCGATATACAGTACTGTGCAAAAGTTTTAGGCAGATGTGAAAAAATGCTGGCAAACATTTGAAAGCAAAGAGTGGTCACAGCAAATATAGATTCGATTTAGATTGTTCATTTGTTCATTCACTTTGCATTTAGTTAATTGCTAAAAACAAACTATTATCACTTTGATTTTTGCTTTACACACCTGCCTAAAACTTTTGCACAGTACTGTACGTCAAAACGTTCTAAAACCGCCCTTGGCGATTTGACGAGCTAAGTCCTTTGAGACCCCAAGCAACTGCATCAGCCGCTCTATGACTAACCAGTTCACACCGCTGCAACTTTTCTCTGCAACGTTCTGAAACCGTTTAGTCTCGTCGCGGATCTTTGGTCTGAACTGGCCTTTAGTCCGTGCAAGCCTTCTCCTGTGAACACCATCACTCGGGTCCCGGGAGTGAACAGCATAGCTCGGGCCCATCACTCGGGTCCCGGGAGTGAACAGCATAGCTCGGGCCCCGGGAGTGAACACCATCGCTCGGGTCCCGGGAGTGAACACCATCGCTCGGGCCCATCACTCGGGTCCCGGGAGTGAACAGCATAGCTCGGGCCCTGGGAGTGAACACCATCGCTCGGGTCCCGGGAGTGAACACCATCACTCGGGTCCCGGGAGTGAACACCATCACTCGGGTCCCGGGAGTAGGCAGCGCGTCCCGGCGGCCGAGAGGTGAAGGAGTCGCCCGCCTTTCGTGCTGCGGAAAACAGGCCCCGGATTGGGAGCAACGCCAAGGGGAAGAAATAGTCGCAGTCCGAACAAGAGACGAAAAAGGCCAGCTCCCTGCCGGCTATGCGACCTCCTCCTTCCCTTCCCGTCGTCGTTATCCTCCTCTCCTTCCTCCCTCCGCTGTCACCTCCTACATTCTCCTTCTCAACCCCTTCCTCTTCTTTTCCTCCGCTCTGCTCCTCTCCGTGGGCTTTGCCAGCCCCTGCCCTGGAGTAAGAACGCACTGAAACACTGAGAGCCTCTGAGCCACGTCCAGACGGGCGGAAGCCCTCACCGAAGAACACCAGAGTCCCCAAAATGGTTCAAAACCCGAACGCTAGTTCATAGAGAGCCATTCCAACTAGATTTATTAAACACCACTTTTTCTATTTCCTTTCGTTGCTAACTGAATTCCCTGAATTGTCAACACGACCAATCGACATAATTCCAAATGTAATACTATTCCTAAACAGATTTGAGGGGGGAAATGGGCTATGGTCTGACCTTTCAGGCAAACGTCGGGGTGTCTCTTTATCTCCCTCCCAGTTCTGGCAGCGAAGGCAGCTTGCCGTGGGCTGTTGAAAAGAATAGAGACATTATAAGACGTTGGGAGGGAGCTGTATTGCTGCTTGGAAAGGTCAATGGCTTCGCGTGGACGAGGCGACTACTAGCTCCATTGGTGCCCAGTGAGAGAGGGCAGTCTGGGCCAGGCAGTATGAAGAGCCATCCCTCCCCTGCTAGGCCGCTACTGTACCATGCTGTCCCTCGGACCCTCTTCTCATGTCCCCTTTTATGGGACCGAAGCCTTGCATTTTTTAACAGGGAGAGGAGAGTGAGTACAAGTAAGGATATCAACTTGAGATTGGAGTGTGTGTGTGTGTGTGTGTGAGTGTGAGAGAGAGAGATAGAGAGAGAGAGAAAGAGAGAGCAAGAGGCAGAGCGAGTGAGTGAGAGAAAAAGAGCAGCAGAGGCGTTGTTGGGATCTTGAAACACTGGGGTTTTAGCCCAACCCAGACATTTTAAGATTTTCCTTTTTCAAGGTTTTAGTGAATCAGCTTGCTAGCTACCACTAGATGCCAGGAGGAGGGGCGCTCTGCCTGGCGTAAACATCGTCACCTCATGGCGTCACCATGGTTTCGTGGCCTTGTCATCAGATCAAAATAATCACACAATGTTGCCCATAAAAATGATGGGTCGTATGTTTTTCAAAATTTGAGTTTGAATCCCACGCGGGAACACCACCACTAGGGTGCCCTCGAGCAAGGCACTTAACCCCTACGTTGCTCAAGGAGGACTGTCCCTGTTATCTCACTGTACGTGGCCTCGGGTGAAAGCATTTGCTAAGTGACGAAAATGGAAATGTTTTCGAAGGTTTACCTCCATTTTATTTATATGATTTCATGCGAGAAATATACAGGTTTGCATTATACGCTGTTGTTTAAAATGGAGCCTGTTGAACTTGGTAATGAGGCAGTGGTGTTGCTCTAGAACCTGTTGCTCATAAACCTCATGGGGTTGTCCTCATCAGTAACACAGCCACGCGGAAAACAAGACTTTCATAAGTGCCCTTTTAGAGAAAACACAGAAGACTTGGAGTCCGGGAAAAACGTCACCTATCCTCTGGATTATAATCAGACGAGAAATACTAACCTAAAGAGCCCACTCCACAGTTGGCACGACCACAAGTCAGCTGTTCAATTCATTCAGTGTGTCACTATTGCTACCTCAACACAATGAATTTCCATTTGACTCTCCTTCTCGATTGACAGCACTGAGGTCTCAATGCGATGCTAGGGGTGAACCGTTTGGCTTGCCAAATATTAAAGTGGGTGTTTCAGAAGGCACAGCTGTTGTCTTCCTGATCTGGGAGAGCCTTCCTGTGACCGGACATTTAAAACGCAGCGGTTCGCCTCATTTACAGAGAACATTTAGTAAAGTAAAAGTAAAGTAAACGCTTTTCATTGGTTTTCCATATGAAAGTCTAGTGCAAATTTAGAGCTCTAATTATTATGTTGTGTCATGCCACAGTACAAAGCTACCGACAAAGAAAGCAATCGCTCTGGCAGTGTAAAAGACACACACAAATATTCAATAATAAATGAAGAATAAGTATTTATAATAATTGGTTTACATTGATGATATCGTCAAATATTAAATAATGCTAATTTGACGCTGCAGTTGTAAAGGAAGGCATTCACGGCCATTTGCTGGAGTTACCTGTAAGTGAACAGTTTAATGCTGGCCATTGAGTAAAAAACAGTAGGCTTAAAACAAGGTCTTCAAGCTCTTTATGGATTCAAAATCTACTTTGAGTTGGCCTTTGTATACTTAGATACCATTGAGGTATCTATCCCTTTTAACTGTCTGTTCCAAACAGTTTCATTGCCCTTGTCTATGGGGGAGTCAATTTATTTCCGAGGACATCATATATCAACAAATCCAATTGGTTCAGCTACAAACGGTGACAATTATTTCAGTTGTCCTCATTGAAATGTAATGGCTTGATCTTTTGAACAATAGTTCGCCAGAAACTGCTGTGTCAGCCATACCCCAAAGCGCCACGCAATTATTACAGGCAGTAGAAAACATAATCCACTCCGCTTCTTTTTATGGTTCCATCAATCTCCCTTCAACAAGACTTGAGGGGGAACACACAGCGTTCCTAATGACTTATTCATTTATATTTCCATTGCTTATGGATCCGGAAAAGAGTGAGGAGGCACGGGTGGGGAGGGGGAGAGAGGGGGCAGGGAGGGGCGAGAGAGGGGGGAGAGAGGTGGCGCTGCGACATGTTTTGGAACAGGTCGGTGATGATCAGAGACATGGGGGGGCCTGCAGGTTATGACTTATTCATGGGCCCTTCTGGCCCCTTAAGGCCCCTGGAGAATATTGCAAAGAGATGCAACAGAGAGAGAGAGAGAGAGAGAGAGAGAGAGAGAGAGAGAGAGAGAGAGAGAGAGAGAGAGAGAGAGAGAAGGCAGAAGACAGAGGGATGGGGAGGAGGACAGGGGGATGAGGGATAAGAAAGCGTGGAAGGAGAACGACGCGAGGAGCTAAGGGATCTGGAAGAAGATAGAGGGGGAGGAAGGTGAAAGAGGGGAGCCGGTGAGGGTACAGAGGGAGAGAGGTACGAGGACAGCTCAGAGAGAGAGAGAGAGAGGTTAAGACAGACAGAAAAAAAGAAAGGAAAGTTTAAGAAGGGAGGAGGCGGCCCGATTTGTTCACCATTCCGACTCAGAGTTGGTACTGCCAGAGGGTTCACTGTCCGATGGGAGGGACGTGCTGACTGCACTGGCTAAGGAAGGGTTAGCGTTAGGATCCTTTCTTTTCTTACAGTCGCTCTCTCTCTCCCTCTGACCGGCTGTCTTTGACCTCTCCCTCGGTGACTGTCTATGATTGTCTTTCTGTCGGTCTGCTGGCCTCTCTCGGTGAACTAATCCATCTTTCGTCGTTCTTTCTCTCTCGTCTTTCTCTCCACAAAGTCCTAGGACGTCAGTGGTCGCGTGCTTCATAATAAAGTCACCTCTCAGACTTTCAGAAACATCGTTTGATTCCACCTAATGAGAACCAGGCTCGTGAAACACGCACGGTTAAAGAAGCGGCGGGGATGGGGAAAAAACACCGACATGTCTTTCACACTTCACATTACGAGTTCATTTGAAGGGAACGTAACGAAAACGGAGGCAAGTCAAGACAATTGCCACCAAGAAGGCAGCAACTATAATGAGGGAGCGTGTGAAAATGTTCTGCGGTACGCCGGGAGCGTTGTCACCTCCAAAGATCAGTGGTGAGAATCGCGTGGGTGGAATCCTAGATCAATGTTGTCTCCTCTCCCTCATCAAAATGGCCCGGGCTTATTTCTGCCATCGTTAATGTCCGCGCAACCATCCTTTACCCAGCGAACCACAGAAAGCAAACATAAAAAAGACTCATCATTTCTCTGCTCCTCTTTTCTTTTCCCTTCGTTCTTCTACGCACCTTCCGGGGGGAAAAAAGAGAACACTTGTTTCACCCTTATCATGTTCATATTTTTTATATCTCCCAAATCTTCTGTTTCAATTTGAAAGGAAAAAAAGAACTGTTTACATCTTCCCATTACCTGGGGATGTTTATCCGCTGTCTGTGAGATGAGGTGTTTATTTTGTGGGTCTTCATTGGAGTTGGACTCAAAGGTAAGATAAGGGCCCAGTAAATCCCTTTGAACAAACCAGTGACACTCTTCACTGCAGATTACAACGGACCCAGTCAACAAGAGAGCGGCGTTATCTTGTGATGGAAAGTTAGATATCGAGCAAGAGTTGTTACTGTCTTGGTTTCGGCAACAATGATTTTCTCAACCGCAATAGTTGAATAAAACGGAGTTCGATTAATCGAAAAGAAGGTGCTGTTTTAACGATGCAACAGTCATTTCTATTGTGCAATACCACAAAAAATGTGTTTCCTATCAATGCCTACATCTTGAACTTGACAAACATGCTTGCCAAAAAAGGTTTTGTGGATAGGGAGAACGGAGAAGGAGAGAAAAGGAGAGGGAGAGAAGGATGGAGGTTAGTGAAGGAGGGATAGGGAGGAGGAGGAGGTCGATGTGTGGCCCCTGACTCTCTCGGCTCTCAGCGTCGCTCAGTTAGCTCAAGTGTCAGCACCCCCACCCCCAAACACACCCAAATCAGTGTGGCACTGAAAACGAAAGTCATTTCAGAGCTGAGGGTGGAATCCCTCCAGCTCTTGAAATTGCCCAGGCGCTGAGCCACCCCCCTCCCTCCCCCCACCCACCCCCCCTCCCACATTACCTCCCCCACATCTCCCCTACTCCAACAGGAACTTTGATGCAAATCCTTAAAAGGGCGGAACTGCGCGGTAAGCTGTCTATCACGGCAGCGATGCCGACTGGAGGAAATTCATTTTTCATAGACAGGCGGATGGGGCCCGTGCCTTCCCCGACTGCTGCGCGGGAGATATCTATAGAGGTGAGGGGGAGGTGAGGGGGAGGGGAGCCAAACAAGTGAAAATAGACCAAATTCCTAACAAGGAAACACCAAAACAGAAGTTAGTTGAGGAGGGGGTTCTTTGCCCACTTTTCAAAGTTTGTGCTTGTGTCAGGCAATATGTGGGAAGTGACGTGAGCCTGGCCCAGGTCTGATCTGACCGTCACGGACACATGTAGGAGTTTAACTTGAAGGATGAGCACTGACACACACACACACACACACACACACACACACACACTTTCCTTTTCAATATGTATTACCCAGGCCCTATCATCTCCCTAACAGTGCCTTGGGATACAACAAAAAGTAAGATAGTTTCTACCAAGGTCTCAATCCTACCTAGCTCCCTTATCAACACACACACACACACACATGCACACACACATTCTCTTACACACCGTCACCCCTCTCCCTCCGCAGCTGTTAACACCTGCTTATATACACATTAGTTTTGCACGAGTGCCTGTGCGATGGCTATAATCCATCATCTCCTGCAGCCCCCCTGCTATGCCCGCAGCACTCGCTAAAAAACAGTCCTGCAGATGTTGGGCTGGTTGCCAGCAACACAAGAGGGGGAAGACAATCAACACACCATTTCCCCCCAGCTGCTTAACAAAAGGTGCCTAACCCTCCACCCCCCTCCATTCTCAACGCAGACAAACACTCACAAACAACATGCAAGCACATCATTTACCATCACACGCACACACACACACACACACACACACACACACACGTACTTATTATTCACTTCTGATTCCCTCTGTAATGAACTAATTTAGCTTTGATGATAAATTAGTCCGGATTGCTTGTTTGGCAACATGCTCTTTGCTCAACAGCTTCATTTCACAGGCAACTTGAGACTTGAAGCACTTTGGCTCGATGACGAAACAACGTCTTCACAATTATACAACTTAAAAAAAATATGTATTGCTTATTTATCTTTACTGAACCTGAAACTTGTTGTATCTGCTAACGGAGGCTGATTATGTTGTGTTTTTTTTGTGGAAACAGTAGTAGTGTGTCCTTTCACCAATTCTTTATTTTAGGAAAAGCTCTCTTTGAACAATGTTTACTTCAAAGTCCCTTCTCCCCCGCTTGCATTTAGAGTATAATATCTTACCTCCATAGTTATTCCAAATACGCCACATGAATTATTAAAAGCATGCCACACAAGCGTTAACTTCTGATGATGAAGACGTTACATGGTGTTTGATAAAAGAAGGCAGGGGCAGAGATTTCAGTTTCCGTATCACTCCCAGAAGATGTGAATACCACCTGATGCGCAGATCAAATGCTGTCCTAGGCGAGCACCAACCGAATCAAGCGGCATGTGCACGTTTAATTGGTCTCTGTGTTCCCTCTCCGTCTTTGTTGCCATTTCTTATCTTTTTTCTGCTTGTGCACACACACACACACACACACACACACAAACACACACACTTAGAGCACAGGCAGGCTCACAAACATTCACACATTCACACCAGCCAAATTTGAGTCCCACAAACAAACCGGATGTGCGCACACCTCACACACACACACACACCCACACACACACACACCTCACACACACCCACACACACAAGGGGATACACGCTGGGTGGCTGTTAAGAGTGTGTGTCTTTCATTTGTTCCCTTTTGTAGCCAAAGACTCTGGCCATGAGGGTTGCCATGGTGCCTGTTACTATGTCATATGACAACTGTTTATACATTCATTCTCTGACTTATGCCTGTATGTGTGTGTGTGTGTGTGTGTGTGTGTGTGTGTGTGTGTGTGTTTGCCTTGTATGAATCTCTGCATTTGTGTCCATGTGTCAATTCCAGGACAACCAGAGTTCAAAAGCCCACCCAAAGCATGATATTGCCGCGAGCAAAACAATGGAACAGAAAACAAGGGCTGCACTGTCTCCGCTACAAGGGGGGAGACGAGGGGGACACAGAAAGAGAGACGCGGGGGGGGGGGGGGGGGGGGGGGTAAAAAGAAACATTTGATATCCAGCCAACATGAAGGCCTCCACTCTGTAATTGCCTCACTGAGATTTGTTTGTGTGCATGTGTGTGCTCGCGCCAGCCAGAGCTAGCGGGAACGCTTTGGGGCTGCCGCACGGAATGTGTGCAAACACGTGTGTTGGTGTGTGTGCCACGCGCAAATAACGCTGACAGCTTAAGGTCACGAAGAAGGGCAGAGTACATCTAAAGATGACGTGTCTTTGATCCTAACACAGGGAATGGAGAATCACGCTTTCACTGGGTGTGTGTGTGTGTGTGTGTGTGTGTTTGTGTGTGTGTGTTCGTGTTCGTGAAGGGATGAGTGGCGGAGTCAGCAAGCTGGGTTTGTGGGCATGCATGCCTGTTTATGTTTTAAATATGAACCTTCCCTTCCCGTATGATGTATCTATTTGTATGTGTGTGCTTGTATGTGTGTGAGCTTCAGATCTACCTCCCAAAAATATCTAATTGAGGCCAGTACAATGTCTATGTGTGTGTGTGTGTGTGTGTGTGTGTGTGTGTCTATTAGCTTATGTGTGCTTCTTAGGGAGTCAGGGTGTGAATCACAAAGCATGTCTAATTAAGGAAAGTTGTGAGGTTACAGAAGTGTCATGAATGTCACACTATCGCTCCTCTTTTCTTCTCAAGGTGTGTGTGTGTGTGTGTGTGTGTGTACACGTGCTCAATTAGAACAGCCAGACTGTGAACCGCCTCTCGCAGGCTAGGTGCTTGCCTCGAAATTTTAATCGTCCACTCAACACAAGCCTAATAGTCCCAAATACCAAGTTTCGTTCTGCTAGAATAGATATTAGGCAATGAATATGAACAGAAATACCTAAATGCTTATTGACTTTATCTCCAGTGTCCAAAGTAATGGGGAAGTATTATTCAAACATGAAATGGAGGAACTTGATGTTTAATAGGAGGCATCTGAGTGAGTATTCCCTTAATGGCCTGTTTGACTAATTGACTGAATCTCACTGATAACTGTCTGGACCTTCAGGTTCTCAATGGGACCTAATTGGCTATTGTTCTGGTACCTTCCTATTCTCCTGAGGATAACCATCTGCCAACTTCAACAGGTGAGTGGGGAGTGTGTGGGTTTGTGTGTGTGTGTGTGTGTGTGTGTACGTGTGTGTGCATGTGTCTGCATCTGTGCATTCATGTGTTATTGGTTTGATGTGACTGGCAATCCGTGATCACATATTTCATCTGTTAGGCCTTTTTTCCCTTTGCATGGCACGTTTTATTGAGATTATATCTGTGCGCGTACACTGCGTTTGCGCCTGCGCTCTCGCTGTTATCTGAAAAGACGCAAGAAGGCACACTTCATTCTGTTCCATCTGATACCAAAAATGAAAGAAAAAAACAACAACAAAGGAACAACAATGGGCCCGAAGAAAGGATAAGGAGGAGGAGGAAGCGAAAGAAGGGGAGAGGGATCGGTATCATTCATCAGCGGCGCACCAGAGCATGAACCGTGCGAGCCACGGTATTATTTGAACTCTCCCTCTCATTTACCGTATTATCTCCTTATCTATGCACATCATCGGCAACGCTGGAAGTAGCCGCTTGATTTATAGCTTTTTTGATTAAGAAAGCCCGCACCTTTAAGAGAACATATGGAGCCTTCCCGGCTCTCTTTGTTCTGCGCTCGGCTCCGGGCTTCGAGACCGGGCTTGTACGCTATGATGCCTGGGATGATTCCGCAGTCCACCGACGGAGAGGAATAGATTAGTTTCTCTTTTTTTTTATCATCTCGGGTAATCCTATTGTTGCATTCACAACATACGAACACCAGGCCCATTTTCTGTTCCCACTGTAACCAAATGATTTACACTTATTGCGTCCTCAGCCTCGCATCCAGTCCGAACACATGTAACATGCCCTGTGAGTCAACTACATACATTTGATCTCGTGGTTTGCTACACAAATAAATAGGCAATGTAATCCCCTAGGCTGGTACAAAAACCCCACGATCAGAATTGGAATACGATCAATTCAAAGCTTCATTCACAGGGTAACGCCTCATGCACTAAGGCAAGAATATGATATGTTTGTCTGTAGGAGCCGCTTCATGGTGGCCATATTAAAGCCATATGAGAATGACGGAGGAATTGTAACTTGATGTCAGGAGCAACTTCCCTTGTGGGCTTTGTAGTCTCAGACCGAACACATTAACTTTTAGATATCAGATACCTCCATCTGATAGCATTTTTTAACGCACACATATGCCGGCCACATGATTTGAGCGATATCCTGTGATGGTAGAAGCGTTTTAAAACTAAATACCTCTTTTTACTGGTTATAAAAGTTCATGTGTGGGGCAATGTCATGCGTGCTGTGTCAGGGTACATCTCAGTGAACGACAAAGGTAGGATTAGGAAGTCTAAAAGGTTGAGAACAAGAGAAGATCTTTGAAATATGCCTAGGCTGGAACAGCAATTGACTTAAAAGGGCCTAAAAGCTTTCCCTTAGATCAGATCAGAAGGTTGGAAATAGGTCATATCAAAAGCACAGGATGCAGGCGCCAACAAAGACTGCCGGGGGTTACACCTTAGTAGGACATAGTTTCCTCTTTTTCTGTTGACATTGGGCTACTACCTTGGGGTTTTAAATGATTTTGTAAGAAGATAAAAGAACTACATATTTTCAAGAAATATCAAAACAGCACGCGCATAAAATATACATACGTGTTAGTACTTTGATCTGACAACTTTGGCACCTCCTTTCACGCACTCGATCCTGGCGTTCCCACCTGACGCAAGACCAGTGTAAGATCGCCCTCAAACCACCGCTGCAAACATGAGGGAGCATTCTCCTCTCTCGCTGTGTCAAGGCGGCCAACCGTCTTCGGGCAGGCTCTCGGCGGCCGTCGGAACGCCAGCGTGTCAAGCGGCTCGCCCCGGCGCGCGGCGGCTAATGCAGCTCGTTTAGCAAAACGCCGGGCGTGGCCGGCTCCCGTGGGAACGGCCGGCGCTGGCACTGTGCAGCCACGCGGCGTTGCTGTCAGCAGGGTTGATGATATGGCCGGGGGGGGGGGGGGGGGGGGGGGGGGGCAAGGCCGGCTGCTAATTTGCTGCTTCTGGGTTGCCAAATAGGGGTCGAGTTAAACCCCCCTGTCACAGGAGCAGTGCGGTGTGGAGCCGAGCTAGCGAGTCCCTCTAATGAGCTCTCAGTGGGTTGTTTGCTGTTAGCCAAAGTCATGGCTTTCTCCCGCGCTCTGCGTGCTCACCCGCACACAAACCTACATGCCGGACATTAGTATGCATGGCACACGCCTGCAGACACAGCATGCTTGCGCAAACAGCTTCAAAACACACACACATTGGCGTTTCTGAACTGACTCTCTCCTCGGCATTTGCCAGTGATGAGCGCCTAATTAATCTCCGCGCTCTACAGCTCTTCATCATATCTGCAACAAGCAATCAGCGAGGGCCGATCTGATTGGCTTGATGAACGACGGGGTTGGTTAGCGCCGTGTATCGACGGCGAGGCGTAATGCAAGAAAGCTCTCCCCTTCTTTGCTACTACATCCTGGTCCGACGTGTTCCCTCCCTCCCCATACCCACTGGTAAGGAGCCGCGTTGCTTAGCAAGGGCAGACCGTCTGCTTTAAAGGACAGGGGGGACGTTTGGTTTAGCGGCCAATTCAAGATTGATCACCAGTAGCAGGTTGAGGAATCCCTCTGTCACTTAGCAGACAGTTACCTCTGGTGTGTGTGTGTGTGTGTGTGTGTGTGTGTGTGTGTGTGTGTACGTGTGCCCCTGCAGTATTTCTATGTTTCTACAGTGGGGACTTCTCTATGTTGACATGTGGATGTGTGTGTGTGTGCGTGTGTGTGTGTCTTGCGGAGTCCGTCGCGTGTGTGTGTGCCGTCGTCACCTTGAGCTGGGTACGAGCAATAAGCAGGGGAGGACTGATGACAGTGATGCTGCAGTGCTCCGACCAGTCCCCGTGCGCTTCATTAGGAAGATAGCCCTGACAAAACAGCTTCATCCAGGATGGATGAGACCACACACACACACACACACACACACCCTCATACAGCCACATATACTGGGTCCTCTGTGACTATTGAACTCTGGAATGTGTGTAATGAAAAACAAATACTTTGAATCTCACCCTTAAACCGTTAATCCTGTTTGTGTTGGTTGTTCTTTTCCTGTAAAGGTCAGGGACAGGGGGGGCGGGGTGTGTGCACTTAGACAGCCTTGCCTGATGTCCGTGGGGGGGACGTGCACAGAACTTAATTACTTGAGAAAACGTTTTTTTAAAAGACGTGTGCTACGGCTAAGAAAACTACTGTCCTACTAGTTTCAAAGTCGTTTTTGCAATGTATTTATAATACAGAAGCGCCTATAGGACATTCCATTTAAAGTTGAACAGTAAAGCAGATGCATTGCTTTGAGGTGTGAAATCCTATCCAAGATGTTGACGCAAATTTCACCTCTAAAACTTCCAGATTGCTGTGTGTGTGTGTGTGTGTGTGTGTGTGTGTGTGTGTGTGCGTGCGTGTGCGTGTGCGTGTGCGTGTGTGTGTGCATGCGGACAGGAGCATGAGGGTGACTGTGTGACGCTGTGTTAAAGTTAGAGTGCTTTCGTTCCAACATAAAGTTGAAGCTAAAAGCAGGGCACTTCAAATATCTTCTTTGAAAGACCAAGGTTTGCCCTAGATCACAGAAAGGAAAATGTACATGCACATGGGAACACTGTTCTAAACAGAGCCCAGTAGTTTTCTCAATGGAGAAGGGAGTAGCCACTGTACTGTTCCCATCCTTTGAAGCTGTAAATATTGTAAATCTGGTACTTTATACGTTTCTTGAAAAAGCATGCTCTGTTTTACTTTCATGAAAAAAAGAAGAAAAAAAAATGGTGCCAATTCTTCTTAGTTCCAAAATGCACTCAGGTGAAGACAACAATACACATAAGTAATCTTACTCCAACGAACACTGCCCCGGTACATTTGTCAAGGTGTTTACAGAAGTAGTCCGTATTCCTCATGAATGGATTTGCTTAACGGAAGAGCACTTTGTCCCCACCTTCTGTGTGACTGATAGGAAGTTATGGTGCCTCCTAATCAGTCACCATGCATGCCACCATTTCCATTTCCTCCAACGCCGACTACAAACAACCTTTGCATGTTTTTCCGTTTGTCTCGCCCGCCTGACAAGTGGTGGGAGACAGCCGTCCTTTCTCACTAAGGACTTCTTTCACCTCTGCCAAAGTCTTAGCGGCTCCCCTTCTACTTTATGCGTGACGGCGGCCACATTTATTTCCTCGCCGCAGTCGCCCTGGGTAGCCAGGCTACAGATAACGCCCCTGGGTTATTCATGGGGCTGTCTGGGGCGACATGAGGGGTGACTTCCACAGGACGCCACAGGAAATGGATGGGTGCTTTTACTAAGCAGGTAGACTCCCAGATAACGTAGCTGCCGTCCGGACCGTTCATATCCGCCCGACCCCAAACAATCGTGGTATCTCACAGAGTCCTTGTCATTAATGGCGTGGTCAAAAGGTTCGAAATCTAAATGACTCGACCATATTAAATGCATATTATGTCCATGATGTCGAACTCTATTGCATTGAAGGGACAATGTTGCCCTAAGTGACTGGCTTTGGTACCACACGTCTGCAGCCGAAAGCCTCAATCGTCCTGCGGCACACAACATTTTTGTCCGAAAGGATGAAAAAAAAAATATATATATATCTCTGCGTACATTTTCCAAAGAAAATGGCTGCCACTCTACAGCCAGAGGGCACGACCCATTCAACGTATTCATGCCTCACAGCAGCACCGTGTGGGGCTCCCACCAGTGCTGGCCCGGCCTAAACGCCCTTCATTTGAATAGCCGAAACTTAATCTCCGGATTCGGGCGGCAGCGGCGCTGCGGGAGGAAGGAACAGCCCCGGTCGGGCCCCGCGGAGCCGGCTGGGGAGAAAGGTCAGGAGGCGTCGGGGCTGCTTTTGGCTCCCACTGATCCATTCAATGAGACATCTCTGCACAGCTCCGGGCCCCCGCCCGGCCCCCGTCCTCCCGGCCAGCGCTATGAATGGAGGACGCCGCTGTGTGCCACAGGCTCTGGAGCTATGTGTGCGGCGCCGTCTCGTTTGTGCGAAAGTCCTCACTTAGTGTCGGTAAGTGCACTCGAGCGAGGGAGTATGGGTGGGTGTGCGTGCATAGGCTACAATCGCTGTGTGAGGCCTAGAATTGTCCTGAGCAGAGTGTGTGTGTGTGTGTGTGGGGGTGTGTGTGTACTGCACTGCATGAACTCCCCCATTCTTGTTCCAGGATCATGTGTGTATGATTGCCGTGAAAGTAAGGCTTTCTTGCATGTGCATGAGAAAGTGTGTGTAGGCCTGCTGTTTCAGAGTGGCCCTGAGACATACTGTGTGTGTGTATGCGTGGGTGCACATCTCAAAGCCCTATCCATCTAGCGCAGGTAGATAAAGTTAGATAATTGTGTGGCTATGTGTGCAGGGCAATGTGGTGGCAGACATGTCCCTTTCTCCCTGACTGACTAGCCTATAGCCAGGAGGAAAGAGTCTGTTGGCAGGTGGGGGGCGGGGGGGGGGGGGGGGGGGGTTGGGGGGGGTTAGCGAACAACGCCCTACATCAAGGGGTCTGAGTGTGTGTGTGCGCAGAACCGATCACGGCTATTTTGGAGGCCCAGGGGAGATTTCAAAATGTCCGTCCACTCTCCATGTGGCCTTTCTCCCCACAGCTGGCGGCGCGCGGCCCCAGTCAGGTGTGTGACTGTGTGGGTACACAGCCCTCCTGGGGGCTCCTCCTTCTCACGGAGAGCAGGGTGCAGCATTCACTCTCCTTTTACTGTGTTCATGTGTTAGATAGTATAGTAGGCCTGTCAGGCTATACTCCACTGTCCTGTTACTGTGGCCATGTGTTAGTATAGTATGGCTGTAAGACTCTACTCCACTGTCCTGTTACTGTGGCCATGTGTTAGTATAGTATGGCTGTAAGACTCTACTCCACTGTCCTGTTACTGTGGCCATGTGTTAGTATAGTAGGCCTGCTATGGTATACTCCACTGTCCTTTTACTGTGGCCATGTGTTAGTATAGTAGGCCTGCTATGGTATACTCCACTGTCCTGTTACTGTGGCCATGTTTTAGTATAGTAGGCCTGCTATGGTATACTCCACTGTCCTGTACTGTGCATTAATCATATACAATTACAGAGTCTCACCTTTGCATTTGAAAATGACCATTCAATCCAGTTTTCTGTAGCAGGCCTCTAATGCACTGTGGCACGTCCACAGCGCAGTATATGATACAACCACTGCTGCTGTCATGGAGGAAAGACAACTTTGGAGCCCCCCAGGGGAGACAGGATGGCCCCCGCCATTACAGATCCCAGGGCTGCCTGTGCTTACACTGCCCCCTCTGTGTTTCCTCTCCATCTGGACCGGGCCTAGTGGCTCCTCTTTGACTTGAGTAGAACTCTGTTTTCCTGTGTTTCCCCTCTTTTATTGCATTCGCTGGATAACTAATTAATGAGATAGTTTCTTTATCATGCATAATGTTCACACCAACTGGTTTCACAAAGTTGTTTTCACACAAGTCTTGACATTTAAGAAGGTAAGCAATTGTCAATTTATAGTTTAGGTCAAACACTTTGCAGTAACAATACATCTATCTCACAAAGACCAAATTTTTTTTTTTCACGTTCACAGGACGCTACACAGGACCTATTTTTTAGGTCTAAAAGTCTTCCCATTGCATATGGAAAATATCAGTCCATACCCACGTCTACTAGTCCTTCAAATGCAGTCCGCTCATTACGTCAGAATTGTGGACTCGCTCCTGCATTAGGAAGTGTGTGTCAAACACACATCAAATCACTCAGGGGAAAAGTACACGAAAGGAAGATGACAACTAATTAGTAGTATCAAAGCCTGTCCCTTTTCAACATGATGCTGCATTGCACCTTTCTCTGTGGGCTGCGTGTTTTCCATCAGGAAACCAGAACGCTGACAGCTTTTCAACCCACTTAGCTATGACACATTAGTCATCAAATTGTTTTGACTCTCGCGTCAGAAGTAATCATATCCAAACAGCAGAAAGTTCTGGGAGAAAAAAAAAGGAAAATCATCGGTAACATCCTCACGTCTCTGTGCTCCTTCGACGGCGCTAATTGACTTTGCTTCTTATTCAGCTTTTTATTCCTTTAAGGAACAAAAACATTTAATCCAACAGTTGCTTTTTTTGTCAAGATTGTGTGCTTGTTTATCACTTGCCTCCTCCAATCACGTCCTTTTTTTTTTCTTCATACTGTGGTGCGGGGGTACAAGTGTCTCTCGAGCCGGGCCAAAAACCTGTTCCCTGCGGTGACCAGCCACCCTCACACACACACACACCAATCTCATTAGCCATGCAGTGTGGCCCACTGGCAGCCATCTTGCCAGGGACATTTGGTGCCGGGGAAGAGTGACCGTGTTCTCCCATGAGCGCTCGGTCCACCCGTGGCTCCTCGGTGCCCACTAAACATTCTTCACACCTCATCCGAGAAGGAAGGCCTGGAGAGCGCCGAGCGTTCTGGCGTCCGGGGGGACTGCTGCGTCTCTTACAGGAACAATGAATCACATGTAGCGGCCACCTGTCCTGTGTTGTCCCTTCTGTTCTCGTCGGCGTGGTTCACGGGACAACTGTGACTGGAGGATGTGCCAGTAACGCGGGGCTGTGCTGCGGCTGGCCAAAAACGGACTCTGGCTAAAGATATCGCTTATTGGAATGGCCGTGTCAGACCGCAATCGCTATGCAATTCAAACAGCGCTTCGTCTTCAAATGCATGCTGCTCACAAGACACACTTTCATATTCACTCGTTCATATTAATATGTGGACTAATAAATGAACATGAATGTATGGGAGGCTGCAGTGTGGGATGGGATATAGTTTCTCTTGTGTGTCTGTGTTTAGCCTTGCATTGGCCTCAGTTACTAGACTCTGTGAGGAGCCCACTGTCGACATGAAAGAGGAGCACCGACGCATCCATCTTAAACTTCAGTCAACAATCCGCAACAACGCCAGCAGCTCACACACACACTTAAGGCTGTGCTTTGACCAGGCCTCAGCTCTTACCACTGGACAACAGTGTTCTTTTCTTTGAAGTGACACGGGTGTTCTCGGCGGTCGTCCCCTCGTGTGTCGCGTCTGGGAACCCCCCAAAAAAGCGCTTTCATCTGTCACTCCGGGGGCTGCTTTTTCACGTCGAGTCTTTGAACAATCCCCAGGCAGTTTGTCTCAGGGCACTCGGGACCAAATGTCAAGTGTGTCTGTGTGAATGTCAGGAGGTTTAAAAGCCCCCCCCCCCTGCACACACACTTCACTCTTCTTCTGAACGACTGTCGGATTGAATTTGTTGCTCTCATTGCTAATTGCTGTAAGCCAGCAGAGAGTGATGTCTCGTCGTTAATGTGACGGCATAGAGTCAGTGATCTCTCTCTTTTGTGGTTCACCTCTTAGCCATCGACTCTGTTGGCCTGGTCAAGCTAAATGTTCGACAAAGTGCTATATGTTTCTAAACAAAGTGTGCAAACAAGTACTGCCGTTCTCAGAGCTCCTTAGTACATCCCTTTGTCCTTCCCCAGATCGACACAGCGCCCCCCCACCTTGGACCACATCCCGGGACTCCGCCCTGTCAGCCCTTTGCCGAGAAGAAAATTCCATTCGGAGATTCCCCTCGTCCCAGCAGCATATGGCCACATGCTCACACTCCTCCTTCTCCATCGCCCCCCTATACCTTCACCCTCCCCCTATCCCTTCCAAAGAGAGCTCAAAGCCCCGTTGTAATTAAAGTCCGACATCCTGCCTTTGCTGCAGTCCACTTCCACCCAGATAGCCCACTGGAGTCCCAGCTAAGACGTTCCTTTGATGTTGTACCATGACCTTTCCATTCTGTGGGCAAAACGCCCGCGACACACGCGTATACATGGCGACAGCCCTCTTTTGTCGGGGGGGGGCCAGGGGGGTGAAGCTATGTGGGGAATTGGGGAACGGAGGAGGCTTGGTGGGATGCTTGCTTGGGGTATTAATTAAGCTGGAGACGTTTCTGTCGTCTGTGTGTTGGTGGGCAGACTGCTGCAAGCTGGTGTTGGCTGCGTTTACCTTCACAGCTGATGTTTGCATGAGGCTGGCTATGCGGTTGGTGGATGTTATTGATATAACTGGCTGATGTTTGCATGAGGCTGGCTATGCATTTGGTGGATGTTATTGATATAACTGGCTGATGTTTGCATGAGGCTGGTTATGCGTTTGGTGGATGTTATTGATATAACTGGCTGATGTTTGCATGAGGCTGGCTATGGGTTTGGTGGATGTTATTGATATAACTGGCTGATGTTTGCATGAGGCTGGCTATGCGGTTGGTGGATGTTATTGATATAACTGGCTGATGTTTGCATGAGGCTGGCTATGCGGTTGGTGGATGTTATTGATATAACTGGCTGATGGTTGGTGGATGTTATTGATATAACTGGCTGATGGTTGGTGGATGTTATTGATATAACTGGCTGATGGTTGGTGGATGTTATTGATATAACTGGCTGATGGTTGGTGGATGTTATTGATATAACTGGCAGAGCTGTACTTATTGATATAAGATTGATATATTGATATGGTAAGCTTGTGCTACGGGGGTTAGGACAACATGGATGGGAAATTAATTTCATGGGGGGTTTATAAAAATTGTACATTTGATAAAAACTTTAACGTAATGCTTTGCTGTGGGAACAGACACAACTAATGAAATGTTTTTGTTATGCAGGCAGAACAGACACAACAATGGTTTTGTTCAGGCAGATGGTGTGTGTACATGTGCTTGTCCTGCCAGATGATTTGGCTGTGCTATTTCATGTCCGGGAGGTTTTGTGCCAGAGGCAGGGAGAAATACAGTGCACCTCCCTAACTTCCACTATGAAGCCTTACACCGTGCACCAGGCTAACTTCCTCTGTGAGGGCTTATACAGTGCACCTCCCTAACTTCCACTGTCAAGCCTTACACAGTGCTTCCATATTTCTATCTGTGGAAGAAGCACTTTTCTCCTGCGCTCGAGGAAGCCACTGCAAGAATCATAATTCCAAGCCATAAGATGAAACACTAAAATGTCTTGTACATGTTTCACCATCTCCTTCTTTTTTCCTTTTGCTTATCCCCCCCTCCCCCCCTCCTTTTTTGTCTTACCATGGCAGCACCTCCCGCCAACCTGGCACGGGCGAACTCTTTTTGATGTACAGTAGAGTTCTAAGAGACTCGGTAGCAGCATACACAGTACATAAATCCAATCTTGCACATACTATATTTCCACACCGCTGGCGGTAGCAGGCTGCTACAGTTCACATGCTTCTTCCTACAAGGGATGAAAAACGCTGCATATGCTGACCCAGGTTTGATCGGAAATGATGTATGGCAAGAGCAACTAGCAAAGAACCATAATCGCTTGCCCCGGGCTTTTAATACTTTTCTCCCTTTCAATTCAGGGGTCAATTACCGGCAGGTTAAAGACATCATTAAACGAGTGTTTCCCAAAGTGCCTTATGCCGACCTGTCAAAATAACTTATAATGCATTGACGGGATTGATTGGAAACGGAGACCAACAGCGTGCCCTGAAAGCCCGGCCACTCGTTGCTCAAGCATCCATTTTCATTATGCATCACTTTGCCTTGTCGACAAATATTTCTCCCTCCTTGGCCGGGGAGCCAGCGATTTGTCATTGTGGCTTTTTCCTGTTCCAGCCGTCCATTTTTCACAATCCAGAGTGCTCCAGTGAACTACCGGCTGAATTTAAACCGGCGGTTTTGCTTGCAGCGGAGAGTTCGCCGGGCCCATTATCTGTTTGGTTGTTGATGCGGGTATGGAATGGGAACGAGTAGGCGCACCTGCGTGGGTTCAGAGGTTGGTGTGCGATGGCGAGCGGAGATGGATTGACAAATAGATCCATTATGTGTCCATCTCATATTCATTGGCAAGGATGACCCTGTTCACAGAGATTTCAACCGGGATAAGAGTTGCTTGTGTGGGTGCGCGTGTTTACCGCTCTCCACACCTGATACTACACCGCACTGTGCTGGACCTGTACAGACACTTTAGTGAAAAAGACAAACAGGGTGCAGAGGCAATATTTCTACGGTGCAGCTTCCAGACAATTAAAAACTGAACCAATAAATTGTTATTGCTCACTAGCACGATTGAAATGATTGAACCCAACTTTTATTTTGCCTTGTTTATAATTCCGTTGGAACCGTGAAATTCCAGACTTCCCTTTCCCTATAGCTAAGTAGTCCCTCTCCCAACATCAAAGCTTAATAAATAGTCCTTTGGCTGTTTGTTTTCAACTGAACTTGGTGGAATAATTGTATATTTCAAATGCTAACCAGCCATAAACATGATCAAGAGATGGTCCAAGCCCAGAGCTGTTTGTTTCAACCAAAACATCTATAATTGTAACAAGATTGGGTGTCTTTGAATGCATACTAATACAATTAATGACAGTACAGTGATGGTATCAGTCAGATATGATTATCATCTTTGTGAATTCTGTCATTGTTGTGAAAACAGCAAGTGCTCATACACAATATGAACTCATTAGAAATGACCACGCGTGGCAAAGCATGATGGGAGCTGCTACCAATGGCAACCATTGATCCCTGGCACTGGCTGTGTAGAATAGACCTTAATGAACGCACAGAACAAAGTAACTGAGATTAGGGAGAAAGAGAGAGAAAGAAAGAGAGAGGTGGGGGGGGGGGGGGTTATGGGGGATGAGTAAAAAATGGAGATGGAGAAAGAGCGAACAGCCAGGCCATTAAGGAGAGGGATGAAATGCTATTGTTCGCCTCATCCTCCTGGGAGTTTGGGTCTCTTTTGTAAAGATATGCCAGAGTACCCAGCCAGGCCTTGTGTTGCGGGGGCGAGGATGTGTGTGTGTGTGTATGTGTGTGTGTGTGTGTGTGTGTGTGTGTGTGTGCGTGCGTGCGTGCGTGCGTGCGTGCGTGCGTGCGTGCGTGCGTGCGTGCGTGCGTGTGTGTGTGTGTGCGTGCATGCATGCGTGTGTGTATAAATGAGAAGATGTTCTTGTGTGTATTGTAAAATGCGTGTGTGGTTGAGTGTGCTTGTCTTGCTTGAATATGTGCGTCTGCTAAGTGTGTGGCTTTGTGCGTATATGTGGACAATTATTCATGATTGTGTGGCACAAAGCGAGAGCATGTGCCAAGTCGAGCCATGCTGAACCAGGCTGAACCAGGCTGAACCATGCTGAACCAGAACCTGGGTCCTGCCTGCTAGGCACACTTTTCTCTTAAGCCCTGGCTAATTGGTCCAAAAGCCAGCCAAAGCTCTTCCTATGCTGTGACGACCAGGGGACTGGAACCAGAGAAAGAGAAAAAAAGAGGAGAGACAGAGAGAAAAGGAGGGAGAGGGGAGGAGAGAAAATGAAACAGAGAGAGAGAGAGAGAGAGAGAGAGAGAGAGAGAGAGAGAGAGAGAGAGAGATGGGGCTCCTATCAATTTACATGAGTCCCCTTGGATCAATACCATTTGTATTCCTCCTTTTTCTCTCCCATTCCGTGCATTCTGTATGCATAGCTTTTTTATTGCCCTGGTTGGAGAAAACCACAGATGTTGCATTTGCCCGCATTCGATGCTCCGAGTTTAAGTAATGTCAGGAGAGCGTGTACAGCTACAGTTGGAGGGTGATTCCAAGGGGCCCACGCTATTTTTCCCCCCGCCGGTCTGTCAATTTAAAGATAGGGATTGGGGAGGTTCAAGCCCCCTAGTCGCTTCGCACAGCAGGGGGCTCTCCAAGCTTGCCACGAGGGTGGCCGTATTCAGGATGCAGTGTAATTGCATGTCTGCCCAGTATTTCCTTGGGTTTCTCCGGCTCTGTATCATTATCCGTTCCACTATACCCCCCCTTTTCCCCCCAATTTACCCTCCCCTTATCCCTGCTTCCAAAAACGTTAACATGGGGTTAACATGGGGTTGGCCATCAACACGTTCAGGTAATAGGGATGGGTTTTTTTTTCTCCTCAGGTCCACAGAATATGGAATACCAGCGCATCTACCCTCATCTTGGATCACGATCCATTCTTTTTGAAATAAGAGAGAAATATGGTGTGCGGTGCTGACGCCTGTGCCACACACCGCAGATTGCATGCTAGCTGTATGGTCGGGAGTGTGTGGCGGTGGCTGGTGTGGCCTCGAGGCTAATCCCCATCGCGCTACTTAGACACACACAGGCGCGCTCACACACATGAATGTAGACACTGCCTGCCTCTGCTTCGCACCGGCTGAGTGACAACAGTTCTACTGCATGCAGTCTCTACATTATTCAACAGCGTTCGAGGGGCAAAGAGAGAGAGGCAGAGAGAGAGTGGATCAGTGGCAACAGACTTCAGACAGCTAGAGGAGGAGGAGCACAGTATATATATATATATATATATATATATACATATATATGTGTGTGGGCTCAAGAATGACACAGATACATAGAACAGAACCAATCAGGCTGGGATAAAGCAGCCATATTCACACTCCTCAGCAACTGCATCTACATATATAGGGATCGGAAAAGGCAAAGAAAATGAGAGACGGAAGAGCGTTAGATAAGATACCCCCATGCAAACATGTCACCCCCACACCGAGAGACCGAATCCTACATCCAAGAGAGAAGGGTCAGGGGCGTCTGATATCACACACCAACACATGTGGTATCACTCCATCTATCACTCCTCTCAAGTATCTATTTCTCAAGTGAGGCTGGTTATGAGTTTACCCCTCTTGTCCGGCAATAGACTCGGGGCATGAGCGGAAACCGAGGCCTGAGAATGCAATACCAAAAGGAGATTTCCAACTTAATCGTATATCCTGTCTCAAATGAAGAGATAACGGCGGCTGATAGCCTCGTCCTCCTTTGATAAGAGTGATTAAACTCTTGTTTTTTGACGAGCAGACGTTCGATAAGGCCTTGTGGTTCCACCCCGGGGGCCCGGCTATCTCCCCATCTCCTCTGTTGTCCTTTTATTGCGCTTCTGTCTTGTCAGCGAGACGAGGCCACACGATTCTAAGGCGCCGGCGCCACGCGGTCAGCAGCCACCATTGTTTTTGCCTTTGACCGTTTTTACACAGCCAATTTACAAAGAGCATATCACCGGTGCAATACATCAAAACTGTTTTATTATATACACATACTGTTGTTATATTAGGATCGTCTCTGGCCATCAATATGTAATACGGTGGCGTCCCACGCTTTTCTGATATCCCCTCATCTCATCTCTTCGGCTGCGTATGGCTCGGTGGAGATAAGAGAGTTCTTAGGGCATCGCTACATCCAGTGTCTCCTTGCCGTGTGCCAACATGCGACCGGGCAGCCGCTTGATGGAAAAGTCCCCCGCCGGCTCCCTACGTTAGTCTGGAGGGGGAACGTCGTGCCAGGAACACCAGCGTTCCTGATGTCACCTGGGAATCACCCGGGCTCACGCTCACATGGAATGGGCATTGAGACGTTGAAATGGAAGGTGCCAAATCGAGATACGAACATCAAGAATGTTATCAGTGGTGCATCTTTGTAGTGAAAATGAGGGTATTTGGAGGCGACTGGCGTGGCAGCAATTCGTACAAAAAACTGGAACAGAAAACTGACAGCAAATATTGAGTTATTTGACAACTAAAACTTTTGCTTTTATTAATTACCAGACAAACCACACTCTCTCACATCCCACTTTGACAAGCAACACATTTTGTGAGCACCTAGATTCAAATGTAATTTTTACGAGGTACATTGTGTTCCTGTTTTGAGATCAAACATGCTTTTGTTGCATTGAACATTGATGCAAAACCCATTGTATGGATTTGTGTTTAACCACATTTTAAATCTGAGGGAGCACCTCACATCCATTCAGCACCATGTTCATTTTAGGCAATCCCATTAAAATAGTTGTCTCTTCTTTGTTTTCATTATGTCCCTTTTTTCCTACTGTCTATTCCTAGTCTTACTTGTAATGAGTTCTCCGTGCAGCAGTCTAGCAGACAAATAGGCGCTTATGTTGAACAAAGCTAGTCTGAGATAGGCATTTGAAAGCTTTCCCTGTATAATTAAGAACAACTTGAGCAATGGATTCACAATAGCCCCATTTAATTCATAAAGCTGTGAAAACAATGCTGTAGACTGGAGTGTAACATTAACATTCTTTGGTGCCATAATTATATAATGCACTTAAACTTTTTCATAAACAAGAAGAATGTTCATCAATCTGTTATGTAAGGTTTGGCTGTGACACACTAACTGAGCAATTTAGTAACTGTAGAAGTCCAGAAGGTAATAGACTGCCAGTAATTGGATGTCTGACTTTCTCTCAGGATTTTCAAATGCCCAATAATAGATCTAGGGAGGTTTTCCTCCTTTCAACCATCAGTTTCGAGACAAGAAATAAAATTGAAATAAATAGGAATATTGTGAAGCAACTCCATGTCAAACTTTGGTTGGGGCATTACCCATTAACTGAATGCATATCCATTGGCCTGGAATACGCCTCGCACAGGGTTCTAATTAGATCTGGTCCGATCATTTTTACACACTATATTTCACCTCTTCAGTCCCGTAACACTTTAATCTTTGGCGTGCTCTAAAAACCCATTGTCACTTATCGACTGATCATTCAGTGAGAGACCATTTTGAGTTCTTGGCCACTTGTGAACCAGACAAAGGCCACATTGACAAAGCACTTCACAGGGCCGTGTGCAAGCCGCTCACTCCAAACCAGCAAGCTGTTTAAACTGCTCTTTTAGGAAAACAGGCTATTCACCTGTGTTTAAAGCTGAACCGGCGAGAGTTGCTCAGACCCCATGTGTGTGAATAGCTAATAGGTCTCTCCATTGGGACGTTAGCAACAATGCTAATGCTAATTGATCCATATTAATATTCATGTTATTCATGTGCCTTGTGGATTGTTAAGCCGACCAGCTGTTCAGATGTGGCCGTGTGCAGTGATGTCTTTGTATGGCTGAAGTTATGGACGAGAGCCATTCATCTCATCAAAAAGCTGCGGTGAACTGTCTCTTTCAGGGTAACGAATGATTGTCACTCTTTGTAGTTTCTTTGGCAACACAGAGCTTCAGTCGGTCTGTTTGTGGGATGCATCTATTGGTTCATTACAGAAACTCATTACACCCAATCAAGGATGGATGTTACGGACGCAGACGGGCTTTTGCGAGGTTGCTTACCAATGTTACATGCAATGGAAATGTACCCCTGGGAGGAATTGGAGGGAATAAATCCTAGAGTCCGTGCTTCCTATCTTATCTGGCAGGTTCCCTCCTTTTCCTGATTCAGTGTCTAAATCCCATAGCTTGTATCAGCTGACACCATATCACACCGCTGCTCAAATCACATATACTCTATAAGCAACACTGCTGTAAAACACTTAGAGCTGTTTTTCCTGCTGAGAGTGCGCCCTGCCGAGGACACTGTTAGTGTAACTCTGATAAGTCGGGGTTGTTGTAGGAGATATTAATGGTTCAATTTAACCACTTAACTCCATCAATGACTTGCTGTTGAACATAAGTGAGTTTGCTTTACGTACAGCGGGAATGTAAAACAAGTGTGTGTTTCCCGGTAGCGTTTTTCATCGAGCTGGTTAGTATGACATGTAACGGTGTTCATTTCCGTTGCCATGCCACCTGGAGCATAATGGGCCTGCACCTGACAACTTTCTGCCCCCCCCAAAAGTTGTCATTTCAAAGAAATCTGGTCCCCGATGACACAGGGGGAACCGCAATTGGGAGAGACGTTGCTGCCGTCTCATCTTCCTCCGCCCTGAAAGAGGGAAAGCCTATGTTGGCACGGTGTTCCCGCTATGTATACTAATCAAAGGCTATGCCGCAACAGGACAGAAGGAGGGGGAAGCCACTTGATGTTTTGTCAGCTGGAGTGGCGTAGAGTGGCGCACCAAGAGATGCTGGCACTCGTAACTATTCATCATTGAGTTTTTATTTTTTTTTCATCAAAGTGGGGAACACACAGGTGCTCTCGTTAAGTAGCGTTGACTATTAGATGGAGGAATACTGGAGGTTTGTGTGTAGGTTTCGGTGTCTGCGTTTCTGGTGTAGGTTCCACTGTGAAAATCCAACAGGGATGGAAAGTTTGAAAGTTTTGTTTTACCTTTCCAAATTAGGTAGAGATCAATAAGCATCAAGGTGCCTGACTACAGGGCTGCTAACAGCGAAGCCCAGACAATAAAAATTTGTTTTGCTAGGAATTAACAGGGCTAATATTCAGTATGTATTTTTCGGGTGAGATGAGAGGTTTTATGACTGAGCTATACTACAGCTATATTAGCAGGGGTGTCTAATGGAGTTTTTTGAAAAAATTTGAACTCTGGCAGCTGGGTGAGACTTTGCAAAGGCAACCTGGCATTCCAAAGCTTTAATTCTCCCAAAACTTCCCCCAGGTCACAACCTCATCCCACTTCACTCCCTAATCCTCTGCAACCACTAGCTTTTCCTAGGATAATGCGTCTTAGAGACTTACCTGGGGGATAATATTGACTTCAGAAGCCCACTTATTTACCCTGCTAGACACATAACACTTTGGAAGTATTTCATCAGGCTTTGGATATCTCAATGTCTACCAATTCTACAAGCCATCTGGTCTGGGAATCAATGCGCTTAACAAATAGCAGCTTGCATCCGCTGACCCCAAGGCCTTGGCTGATGAGCCTATTTGTCCCAGCTGAAGACACTCCTAGAAGCCCTCGCCCAGCGATCATTATCACACGCGTCTAGAAGAAGTGAGGAAAAAGATGATCATGGGTGTGATGGTCCTTACCAAGAGGACCACCGTAACGGAGCCACAGGGAGGTAACATGGGTGATGCAACGGTTCTTCTCATGCTAGGTTTAAAGTAGCTACATTAACCTCTCTTCTCATGCTGTCAGGATGAAAGTAATGTGCAGGAGATGGTGAGTGTTTGAAGTGGGGGAGATAATGGTCCAACTGAAGAAGCTCTGGTTCCTTAGAGGGGACGAGGGGAACATTGATAATCCCCGTCCAGGCAGAGACGTTTTTCCACGTATGCTGGCCACACATGTTTTAAATCGAGACATTGAGGTGATTTTGAAAAATGAAACAAGATAATAAGAGACATTTTTCATGAAACAACAATGTTTTCCAGAGATTCTGTGCTTTGTGAAGGCTGTAGTGAAGGTAGAAGAAGGTAGAAGGTAGCTCTCGAGTTTTGAGGAGGATCAGAGCCCTCTGATATCCTGCCAGATGATAGTATGAATAACCAGTTATACTAGGAGAGACCATTTTTTATTTGACCTTTGTTAGCACAATGTCACTGTATTTGAATACTTTTTAACCTGGCCGAGCTGTTGGTTTGGATGCGCGCTGCATTGATCTGTTTTCTTTGTGTGCTTTGTTTAGAAAATGGAATGCAAATGCAGTTATTATTTGATTATTTGTTTAGTCACTCCCTGGATTTCCTCTTAGATCTCAAAGCATGCACGAGAGAGATTGATCACAGTAATTAACAATTTTATACAATTAACTCTGACTCTCAATAATCCCAAATAGACAAATTATAATTTAAATTGTTGAATTGCATTCTAAGCTTTACGTTGCTGTTTTTGGCAAAATGCTGATAGATAGAGAGAATGCCCTTTGAATAAAATGCTTTTGAGGATGAAGTCCACTGACTCTCAGAATCCACACTCAAATGTATTTAAATATATACCTTATCCTTCAGCGCAAATACATTTTTAGCAGTAATTTAAAACCCCAAAGATATATGCACACATTTGTTAAGAAAACCACAACATAATATACCTTCTTGTGTTTATAAATGGATTTGGCAAAACCAATATTTAGATTTTTAACAAAAAATGATAAATAGTATATTTTACAAATTACATTTTTTGAAATGTGCTGTGATTTTCGTGAAAATGTACAGTCATTTAATTCCACATTTCTTTGGGACAGATAATGTACTCAGATATCTCGAGAGATTAATCATTTTTTAACTTTTCTTTATTTCAGAAGACTGGCTGGGAGAGCACAGGACTTGAATAATGCATTGGTTATTTCGAGTTAACGATCGACTGCACTTGCTCCAAGCCAGAGGAGATGAGACCTCAAAATCAGCTTGCTAATGAAAAGAAGGCCTATTCCTCTAACCCGCCCCTCAAACTCAAACAGACTGCTCTCACTCTAACCCACCCTCTCTCTCTCCTTCACACACACACAAGCGCACTCGACAAGGCCTGTTTAGGCAAATACTTTACACACTTACTTTATAATATCATTTCAAGTCTGCTCTTTCGCAGAGAAGGGCCAATGACAATTTAATATGTACTGCAAACAGTAAAGCTATTATAAGCTCTTTTGTGTTGCTAAACGAGAAAAAGTATTCCCATTATTGGTTTGAGGCTTCTATTATGTTCATACCAAAAACCCTGCTCTTTATTTATCTTTTCACAAAGCCAACCCTCCTAGGAGCATCAAAGTTGCTTCAAATAGCCGGCTCCTTGAATCTTAAACAACAGAGAACATGTGTCAATATACCACATTGCAAAAGAGGCGAATCCCATATGTCTGTGTTGAAGTGGTGGCCGGGCCGCCACACACGTCCCCCCAGAATTCACCAGCACCTCCAATGCCAGACGAGTCGGAGGCCGGATTGCCCAACCCGAAACTATTTTGCAAGGGTGGAGTGGGCACAGGTCGGCCACGAAGAGGATGGGGCCGCTGCGGGGGAGCCACGGACGGGGGACAGCCCCATTGCGGAGGCTTAGCCGACTTGACCGGCTGGTCCTGATCCAGGTGAGCCGGTTTGAGACGCTCCAGGGAAATGCAGTCAGACTAACCAATGACGTCCACAAGGAAAGCCTAGGCCACGGCCTCCAGGACGGGAAAAGAACCGGCGTAGGCAGGGTCTAATTCTCCCTGGTGAGCGTCACGGAGAATGAAAAGGCAATCCGCTGCCTTCAGGTTGATAGGCACATGGGACTGAGGGAGACGGTGCTGCGACAAGGCTCACATGGTGAAATGTCTCTCAGGTACAGAGAAGGGCGCCAACGGGGCTTTAATATGGCGATGCACCTTTGGGCGATGGCATGCGACGCAGGTATTGGCCCAGTCACGGATGTCCTTTTTAAGCAAGTGCCGGACAAATTCACTCCCAGGAGTTCATGGTCGAAAGTGCTGTATATCCGCACATTGGGGCAAAGTTGCTGGCTAAAGAATGCGAGTGGCTCCCAGGTCTACGGGACATTGTGTACTTGTACCTGGAACCTGGTTATACCCACAAACAAGGGTCCACTTTGGAAGAAAAAACAGTCAGGCGGGCAGGAAAGTCCTGGATGTCAGGAATCGGGTACCGGTCAGGGCTGGTAGCATCGCTGAGGCTCCCATCATCGCTACCGGGGCGTCAACCGGCAGCTGGTGTTGGCACAATGTGGAGGGGCAAGGCCCAAGGGCTGCTCGACCGGCGAATGATGCCTAGGCGCTCCGTGACGTCAAACTCCGGCTGAGCAACAGCGAGTTTCTCCCAGTTGAGGCGCAGAGGCATCGACCGGCGGGCCAGTTCTTGGGATGTGGTGTTCCACGCCATGCTTCGTGGTGGCAGACAAGAAGATGGGCTTAGGGAGCGCCGGGAACTCGACGAGGAGGCGGGAAAACATGTCAGCAGGAGACTGCGCTGGACAATGAGGCCGGACCGCTCAGTGAACACGGGAGCGAACTTAAAGTCTCAGGGTTGATGAACCATCGGTTCTTAAACGTCCACCAACAAGCCATTAGCGCAGAGGAAATCTGACACGTTAACCGTAACTCCAGGGCCCAGGACCGACGGGCAGCATAGCTGATTAGTAGAACAACTGTCAGCCTCTCTGGCCAAAGCACGGAGGTCTTAATGGGTGTGTTAGCCAAAGCTAATCTGCGTTGGTCGCTGCTGTTGGAATGGTTCGGTGAAAACAAAGCATGTGCTTAAAGTATGGCCCATCCTCTCCGCTTGGAGTCACCGAGGCCAGGCAGAGGGAAGAGCTAACAGGTGCACTTGGATTCAGTCAATCCAAAAGTTTTCACAAGATATTTTTCCAAAGTCACACACTTCTCCTCCTTCGGGGGGTCCTTGAGCCTACTCACCACCCTGGCTGCAGTGGAGCTGCTGAGAGCAGAAACCATGTAATAATATCTCGTGTTGACCTCGGTTATCCTTCTTGAGTGCAAACTGTGCTTCAGTCTGAGCAAACCAAACCACAGATTGTCCATCCCAATACTCTGGTAATTTCAGAGAAACTGCGTTCACCTCCATGTTCGCAAGTAATCTATGAAAACGTCCAAGATCACATTGGGATCGCCAATGTAGGAGTTTGTGATAAACAAAAAATGTGTTCTTTTTTTACCTTTTCACAAAACTGACACTCTTAGGTGCATTAAGGTCGCCTCATATTATAGCTCACTTACGTCTTCTAAGCAACAGAGCCTTAAAGTGAATATGTGTCAATATACCGCATTGCATAAGGGGTGAATTATATGTGAGTAGCCTACAAGTAGTTTACTAAAGGTCTGCGTGTCCATAAGCATGTACAAATGCCACACCAGCTGCCAAAAAATGTCCAAGCCGATGTACTAACAAGGTGGAAGAAACATTGTGTCATTCAAATTAGTAATTTAACACACCTCGTCCATGTTGCATGATTGCCTTAATGCATATGCAATAATGGGCATTTCTACCTTTCTACTTTCTAGGTTGAAACACTGTGAGAAGAAATGCAAATAGACACATTTAGTACCTGCAATGATATTTACCAAGCCTGAAAGTAGTTACCGGAGAGAGTGATTGCGTGTACATTGTAGTACGCCTGAAGGGCACGTACTAATCAGATGCACGCGTTAGGAGAGACGGCTGCCCTCAATGTGGTGAGGAGACACAGGGAAAACCAAAGACGACGTCGAGGACGTGTTTTTTCCGTCCGTGTTAACATTTCTGAGATGTCAGAGGCAAACATTATTCATATATATTGCCTATCCAGCAACACCATTCTTGAGCTATTGAATTCTGCCCCCCACCCGTTTTGTTTGTTGATCTTTTGTTATGAGTCAGTTTTTCTTTTGTTCTGGCCCTAGAATCTTGTAATCTTCTCTTAATTTCATCTGTTGATCTTTTAATTTTCCCCACGGCATTGACTTTTTAATCTCCCCTTCAGCATTTCTCTGTTAAATGTATATTTCTTTAATGTAGCTCTACAGCGTATTGGCCTCTTCCACTAGTTCCGAAAGTGAGTCGTCCTTTTGCGGCCTTTCTGTGTTCCGTCCAAACTATCCTTGGCTAGAAAAAAACACTAATTTAAATATTGCAGTTTGCACCTGACGTCATTTACGGTATTTCTCTTAGTTGATCACCCGCAAAACAAGTGTGATATTTACGTGCAATTCGTTGGAATGAACAAGCAATTTAGTATGTGCTATTTGGGATCTTAGTAAATCAGACCCATAGCATTCCAAAACACACAAGTATACATGAATAACAGATTAATTTGATTTTAACAGCCAACATCCTACCTTATTGTCTGCTACAGCAAATTACAAATTGATATATAAGGCCTGTGGTTACATCTAAAACCTAATTTTGTCATGCTCATTAGATTACATGTTTACGAGTCTGAAAGGATGACTTGGAGAACCAGAGATTAATGAGGTGTGTGTGGAGCCTTAGTCCAGTTCCTATTACTCAGGGGTAATAAACATTTTTTAAGATGAAGGGACTAATATCTCTTACTGTAGCTGCAACCAAAGCTGAGACATAAGAAATAACCAGACTTTGGGAGAGAGTGTGTATCTGAGAGAGAGAGAGGTTGGGGGAATCATAATGTATATTTGAATGTATATGTCTGTTCAGGGGGACAGAAGCATTTCTACAGTAAGGTATTGGTTTTGCAATCCCTATAGGAGCCAATCTACACACCTGTATCTACCCTGGATCCTAGCCACACATTGATTAATGGGATGTACACACTTTTGTTGCATGACAGACCTATCCCTCTCACCATTAATTGTCACCTATCATATTCGTTTCAATTTTGCATGGTGTGATTACAGATGGGCTTCCTTCCTTCCTGCCCAGCTGATCAGCTTCTCCCCTGAGAATGCAGCCTGCTAAGTAGAGTGGAGGCTTTAGGAGTTGGCCTGCGGTGGATTAGAGGCTGCGTTTACAAAGCAGCTGCTATCCAATGACTTATTGATACCACGGGAGAAGCAACATATTAGAAAGTGAAAGAGTGCGGAGGTGGGGAAGTAATGGAGTGAGCGTGTTCTGAGGGAGACGTCTGGAGTGACGGATGGAGGGAAGTCGACGCATTCCAACTCGATGGATTCGCGCACCGTGCCGTATGAAATAGTTTGTATGAATGTGGACCGGTGACAATGCCAGCAGAGACGTGTGTCGCTGAGTGTGACTGTGTGTGCGCCACGGAGAGGAAAGCGCTACGCCTCTCTGCCGCCGCAGACGACGGTGTTCCAAAGGTGCCGATCGCGGGGAGTCAACCCAGATCTGTCACACAGATCCGGTATTACCCATCAGTCAAAGCGGCATTGCCTCCGGGCTGAGCGGGAGGGGCGACGGGGGAGAATGAACAGAGCAGGAAGGTGCGGCGCATTTCTTAGGGCGTCATCCTTCCATCCTGACTTCTGATGGCTGACCTCATTGTGTTCAGGGAGTGATGATGCGCCTTTGCAGCCCTCATAAGACGTACCCGAAGGGAGCGTTACGCGAAAGTGGGTGTTACAATGAAAAGCGGAGGATACAAAGTTCTACACGGGTGCCTCGGTGTTGAGCATGTGTATAGGGAATAAGCATTTCTTGTTTTCTAGTCTTTTATTTGGGAACTTCTCCTACTTGCTGCACTGGCTTCCCACTCGGCATGACAAAAGTGTTGAGAAACATTTTGACGCCACAGAAGTAGAACAGGCTTCCCCACATGCAGGATCACGAATATAGCAACCTCAACGAATCTGGATGAAGATTAACATTATTATATCTATATAATATTATAATTGTTTGACCCGCATGGGATGTCAACAGTCTGAGGTAAATACATCACTCCTTTATGATATACCAGAAGTAATGTCCCCATTTAAATCCCATCGTTAAAACAGCTTTATTCACATGTATCATTCTAAGAAGTCGGCCTATACCAGAGGCGGCTAAGCGGGCACTTGCACCAACCTCTGCCTCTCACACCTCTTTTAGTCAATTAAAGCGTTTAATTAGAAAAAGCTCATTTGTATCAAGTAATTTACATGGTGCAGCCAGCCTTTGCCAGACTATTCTAATTGATTATTGTTGCCCGAGGTGCATATGTTTCTGCATGCGGTCTTGTGTCTACGTTCCGCGTATACAAACGGCTATGAATGAGAACAGTGGGAGCCGTCAAGTCTGTGGATACAGTTACACGTCTATTTGTGGACCCTGGTTGACGGCTTTGACGCAGAGAACGGTGATCTAAAGAAAAAAAGGTTTATACCGCATATGTTAGGGAAGAGGGGGCCTAATTACTTGATGTTGAAAAGTAACCGCAAGCTAAACAAACTTAATGACAATGACAAAGAGAGATGGAGTTGTTACAGCATGGTGTCTTTACATTTTTTTGGTAAGTGCCTTGGTGCCTTTTCTCTAACTTTCCAGACGCAGAGTGGGGCTCTAACATACCATATACTATAGTTTAGGTAACAATTTACACATTTGTTCGATCTTTTGGCCCTTGCTATTATTGATCTACAAAAAAAGAAAATGTATGCAACCTCTCTCTGGTGAAGATCCTACTAAGACCAGGTCTTGTTAGAGAGCCCAATTGTGCTAAAACAACAGGGCAAAAAATAAAAAGATGTGAACACTCTCCATTGATGCCACTCTGTTAGGTAGCCTACAAACATGTGTGTTCTTTCCAGGCACCACCCACTAGCAATGTTCCTTATATACAAAGTCTCTTGATTTCACAGTTCCCCGTACAAAGCTAATGTTGGATATTATGGACTCCTTCCATTACCCTTAAATAATCGATCTTTTGAGCCACACTCCATAAAAGGGTGGAAGAAACCTAGGTCCCCATTGAGATACATACACTGCCCTTTGACGAAACTGCTCCCTGACCCATTTTACACTACTAAGAGGGAGGCAGCAGTTTGGATGGAGAGACTTGAAGGAAGAAAAGGGGGATACAAAAAGACGAGGTTATTAGAATTCATCTTGCACCATAATGGACAGTCTTTCAACTGTGCACATGCGACTTCCCCTGCCTATTCACCAGCTGCACAACAAAGGAACGCTGAATTATAAACCAAACGGTTGCCATGGCAGTGTGTGAGGAAATGTTTCAGATCTCTTTCTCTCTCTGCCTATCTCACTGGCTTTTGGAAACAAGCTGATAATTAAAGACAAAAAGAAGAACGTTGGGATGTGGGGGAAGTTCAAAGGTGATTGATGAAGGGTTGGCGCCTCCACCCGATAATATTTTGAGCATTTAACACGGACAGGCTGGAGTATGTAAGCCCTCTACAGACCGAGGTGTCTTTAAATGGATCGTAATTAATAACACCTGGTGTGTATTCAAAGGTCTTCACCTTCTTTGATGGTTGCCTTTTTATGTTGATTCAAGTTCCTAATCAACGATTGCCAGCCACAACTCTCAAAGGCAGAGCGGCCCGCCAGCACAGGGCCACAAAGAAATGACTACCTGTCCATGACAGGTCATCTTCAAGCAGCTACTCAATTAGGAAACTATCTCATCCATGAGTTTGTTTTTAAAATCCACTTTTCTGCTAGTGTTTGAAACTATAGCATTGTACATTGACCCTGCTACAGAAAAAAAAGTGTTTTTATGGACCTTCATCCACACGTCTTCAACACATCAATTAAGGAGTGCCAGATAAACTAACACATTCATTATTGTTTATTTGTTAAGGGTGGCCGACTTAGACTAGATCTCTTGTCCAGCGGAACACTGGCAGAATAAATAAAATAAAATAAAAAATAAGCAGATAATACAAAATTGTTACAATATTTACAATACAGTACAATATTTTCGTAAAAAATATTGATATATGCAAAGTTTCAACCAAAACAAGTACACTCTTCAACTCCCATATCCTCCAATAAAATGTTCACTTTTTCAGCCAAAACAAACTGCTCTATTTTCAAAACCTGTTGAACCTTGTTCCATTTATCTGAGGACGAAAACTGGTATGCCAATTTTCCTAGTTCTGTTTTCACTTTGGGGCTTTCGAAGGTGATAAAGTCCTGTGAACGTGTTCTATGATGACGGGATTTGTACTTCAAATGGGATGTAAGGTAAAAAGGCAACTTGCCCTACAATGCCCTATAGATTAAAAAACACATAATGCTTTTCTCTCCTATCACTGAGATCTACGATGATGAGATCTAAATCTATCCCCAGTTACAAAAGCACAAGTTGCAAAGCACAGTGGAAAACTGCCACAAGAGTCTTCAAAATAAATGGGGCTGCATGCATATACACAATATCACCATAATCCATGACATGAGGGTTTATTTTACAGTTGTCATTCTGTTTTCCAGAAAAAAGCACGATCTTAGAACTCCACTTTTCATCCAGGGAAATTCCCAAATATTTGTAAACTGCAACATGCTCAATTTGGGCTCCATTTAGGTGGCAAATATTATATGCTTTACATAGATTTAATCTACAATGGAACGGGGCGTTCTGAATTCCTGCTGACTTATAGAGTCCAATAAATACAATTCATTTTTGTCTGTCCTGTCAATCTTGTTCTTTAATAGAATTGTGTGTATACATGGCTAAAGCCTTTAGGCATCTGAAATGGCCAAGGTCATGTACTGGTAGTGGTATATAGAAGAGTGTCATGCATTAGTGAAGCTAATGAGGACTTAGTGGAAGAAGCAGGGGTGGAGGTGCCCTAGCAGGTGATGTGATGGAGCGAGGCCTCGGGGCCACCGGAAGCCATTTTAATAATAAAGAGTTCCCTGCTGAGTTTGGGTGTGTGTGTAAGTGAGTGTGCCACTCCCAGTCTGACAGCGTGTCACTCCAGCGGGCCACAGGAGGTGCTGTCGCTTTGGCGACGGTGTGTGCATGTGTGTGTGTGTGTGTGTGTGTGTGTGTGTGTGTGTGTGTGTGTGTGTGTGTGTGTGTGTGTGTGTGTGTGTGTGTGTGTGTGTTTAGGGGGTTGAGTCTCTTGAGGAATAACCGTCAGGATACTGCTTCAGCATATGAAAACATTTCACCTTAAGGTTATAATACTAACACAAGCTGCCCATCAATTGTCTTCTATTCACTTTAGAGTTTATCAACTGATGAAGATTCCTGTGAGATCTGAGGAAATTACTAATAAATTAGCCAATTGATGTTGGATAAATATAAAACACACAATCAAATAATATTTTAAAATTAGATTTTTTTAAATATACACAAGCAGCAACAAAGCATGTTTATGAAGCATAACTAGTAAGTTGCATAACTTGAACTTTTGCCAATAGTAGCATGCAGAATAGGTGATTAAACAGGTACACAAGTTTAGAAAACCTGAAATATTTTAATTGCGAATAGTCAAGCATGAAATACTAAATGAATACTAGTATTTCACATTTATTCCATTATGGCTGTGTGGAAAAAAGTCATTTGTCTCGTTTTGAAGTCCCTACAACCATTGCAACTGATTTAAAATTGACTGTAAATACATGTTTGTTTGTTTGTTTTGGGGCGTTTTTGGGAGAAATTTTGAAGAGGACTACATAATTCTTTTTGCCATTTTGAAGAAAAACATATCCTCAATTTCTTTTGGTAGCACTGACTTTGAAGCCAACAGCCGTACCAAATTGACTAAGAACCTAGCTCCCTACCAGTATGTAAGTATGCTACTTCATATTAAAATGTGGAACAGCATACATAGGTACATAGGCATAGGTTTAGGTGTTGGTATCCAAAAAAACATAACACAAAAACATACAATGTACAAGTAGTGCATGAGAGGATCACCCAAGTGAAGGTCAAGGTCATCTACTACAAAATAACCTTAGTAAAATATTTATTTTGAAATTATTTGAAAATAATATTTAAATTGAGTTGAGTATCAAATGTTTCTGTAATTACTGTAGAACTATTACATTAAGCTAACTGGATTGAAACCTTTGGGTTATTAATACTGCAGAAACATTGAAAGCGTAGTAGCTAGTACACGTAAAATGTATCTGACTAACTCATTTATGCATATTGGAGTCCCCAACAATAGTCAGGTAATTTTATGATCATTTATAATTTTGAGGGAGTCAAATCATACTTTAATTAGGAACAGTAAACAATGCAATAACGAAGCTTCCTATTTCTGATGGAAGACAGCTTTAGAATGCGCCAGAGTCGCTAAAAACAGGGCTTCAACCGTTCGTTTTCTCTTGGGGGTGATGATTCATCCCGTGATGAATTCCTGGCTAGGTTAAATGGCGGAAAATATGTTTAGTTAGGTAGCCAAACCAAGCTCAGTGTCAGACATGTAGGTTACTTGTACTTTGTAACATACAGTATATCCTCTCAAGGTTATTATTGCAAGCACATTTTCACATCTAAAATGTTTAATATGTCATGGAAATCTAGCAGATTGGGACAAGCCTTACATTTATATAAACATTTGTTTGTGAAGATTCTAGACATTTTCAAAACGTATTATTACTCGTAGAGACCATAGAATACCCTCATGGCTTACTCTAAACCACAAGTTGGCTGTCGTTAAACGGATCAATTGAAAATAAAAGGAGCCAACTGTCTAGAGAAACAGGAATTTGTCTGCAGCATTTCCTCTCCCAGAATGCATCCACTGTCTTTTGGAGCTTAGTGATGCGAACAACCTGTGCACACAGGTTGAAGAAAGGTAGAGAGAAAGTCAATATTCCAAGATCCCAAGGGATCCTTAAGGAAGTCAAGCAAAGCACATGGGCTGAGGCTAATCAGAATTCTCCAAGCCCTGTGTGTGTGTGTGTGTGTGTGTGTGTGTGTGTGTGTGTGTGTGTGTGTGTGTGTGTGTGTGTGTGTGTGTGTGTGTGTGTGTGTCTGTCTCCATCTTACTCGATAAAAAAATGAAACTTCTTCATGAGGGTATCCATAATGCACACCAATACTATTCTTTCCTTTTTTAAGGTTCTAAGATATTAAAACTGAGAATTGTGTACAGTGCTGCATTCTAACAGTACTGTCAGTGGAATGGTGATGCATTCTTTAACAGTATCTTTGCATTAACAACATGATACATACATTTAAAATAGCCACATAGAAGGCCTTTGCTTCAGCATAACAACAGTCAATAAATATTAATATTGCATCAGGCAATGGCTATGGAACAGTAACATTTTCGCCTCCCTCACTCGGATGAGATAAAGCGTGAAACAAAAGGAGGAAACTTTGGGACAAAGCTCCACAACTTAAAGCTGTCATTGAGTTAGCCTTCTTTCTATTCGCTCAGCAAAAAAAAAGAATATGTCCGCCTTCAAGTGTGTTTCACACGTTTTCAAACCAGCCGATGCCGTTTGTCAAGCCACGTTAGGGTTGGGTGATAGTATCTTGGTTGATAAGGATTTCATTCTGTTGTCTGTGTTTGTCAAATGCAATTCAAAGAATAGTCTAAAATGGATGTTTATATTGTTTATGTTGCGTAGCTCTACCTGACTCCCTCTTATTATGTGTTGCAGGGTTAATTACAGGTTAATAATGCATTTTCTAAAAGGGTACAGAAACTGTTTATGTAGATATTTTTTTATGTAGCTGTGAGCATACGGTGAGAATAGGGTGGTTAAGTGTATAACAAAGTCATGTTGCTTTGCCACAGTGTAGCCTATCTGTATCTGCAAATAGTCCATGCACTGCCTGTTCACATGAAATGGCACATGGAAAAGATATGTGACAGACACACACACACACACACACACACACACACACACACACACACACACACACACAATCTAAATACACCCATTAGTTGTCAAGTCAGTTAGCAACTTTTATTTATGGCCTTGATGCCGGTGATGTAAAAAATTCAATAGAAAATCAACTAAACAGGAGTCGCCCTTACATTTGAAATTAAAACTGATTTGAATAAATTCATTAAAAAAGTTAACAATTTTAATGGGGCCTTTTCTTTAAAGCTTCAATCTCGATTTACTGGATGATTTTTTGTTTTTTTGCTTGTTTGATGGCATGTATTGCATCCAATATTGAGTTACTGGGTAGCTTGAGCAAAATCTCATGACGAGCCAGAAACCGCTAGATACATTTTTTTTTTTATCCCCATTGAGGTTTGCCTTCTAGACTCTTATTGGAACTCCTCTTTGAAGTGTATGAATATGGCAATGTGAGTCGATTAAATATAGAGATGTTTTTTACCAAGGACAAATGATCATTGAGAAATGTGGGAGCATTTCATTTTTTTCATAGCCAGGCACTTTCTGAGATCCTTTGTTACAAATACCTGCTCAAAAATACCTGAATTAATGTATTGACGCTCACTGTCAGTGCGTAATAAGCTGTTTGATTATTTTAATGGAAACGACCGAGTCCTCATTGATGTGACTCTCTTTCCACTTGATCATTTTCGTAATCAACAGGAACTGATTCCCACGGTCCTGCATCTAGACGCTGCATAGAAATGCAACAGGTGTGCTCGTCTCTGCTCACATAGAGATACAGGTGATTCTCTCCTCATTGCCATTCCGCAGTCAGCTGAGCATGAAGGTCAATCAGAACTAAGAAATGAGATGAAAGTGTGATTGACTGACCGAGGGAAGGGTATGGGGGGGGGGGGGGGGCACGGAATGTGCATACCCAATGAGGACTCAGCTCCGGCTGTAGATTAACGGGGCCCTGTTGCTGTGGTAACACACCTGCTGTGTCGGAATGTCGACGCGGCTGTGCCTTTATGAGGGCACGGAGGGAGTGGGTGTGGGTGTCTGTGTGCGTGCATGCGAGCATGGTAGATGTATTTGTGTAAGAAGGGACTGGTGGTGGTACGGGGGTTGTTTGTCTCCAACCTGTCACAAAGAGGCTTCAAATGCAGCTGTGAAAAACAGCATCTTGATCACGGCCCTTCAAACCTGTTTTCCACAGTAACATACAACTAATGGTGATGGGCTGTGCATTTTTCTCTTTCCTCTGCTTTTACAGCTCTTGTCAGGGGATCTACACAGTATTTTGTCGCAATGGGAATCAATAGGAGATATTTTCTATATCATTTTTGGAGAGATCTTACCTAAGTTTTAGCATATTTCTGTGCACCCTCGTCAGCCTGCACTATAATATATAGAGGCTATGAATGTACATATTTCCTCACAAACCGTCAAAGTCCCATTCCAAATCTCCACAGATAAAGAAATATAGAGATATATGAGATTGTAGCGATCAAGAATATGTAATCCAGCTTAGTTTCCTGAAAATACCTCACGTAGCTGTCTGATAAGAGAACGATACACAGTATGTGTTTGGCTTCTTTTTCCTAAAGTCCACCTTTCAATTTACTGAAATACCTTTACTCACGATAAGATCATATTGAGTGTTACAAATATGTATTAAGTTGAGTCCCTGACAAAAGATCTACTTTTCGCTGTAAATGTTTTTTTCGTTCAAGGAATGCTTCCAAAGCTCTTTTGAATATCAGAATAACTTCAAGCTACCTGGGGTCTTGTAGGTTCTTGGGGGAAAATATAGTACTTTTGTAACTTTGATTGTACATCACAAAGATGCACAGTCAACCTCTTACAACTATTGTCTCTGCTAACTCTTTTTTAAGAACACTTTGAGGCACATGAAGAAGCCCCTACATAAAATACTTCAGAGTTGAGTTTCAAGAAGGAGTGTCAACCACAGAGCGAGAGATGATTGAGGAATACAAAGTGGGATCCTCCCCTGCCAGGCCGCGAGGAGGGAAGGGTCTCTGCCCCCCTCCCTCTCCACCCTCCACCTCTCCTCTCTCATTTATTTCAATTTGTCACGCTTTACTTTTCCCTTAAGAGAGTGTGGTTGCTGCCGAGCGGCCCCATATAGGCCGAGAAATTGTGTCTGCGCCCAACCTGTAATGAAACATTTAGATGCGGGCCAGAGTGATGTTTGCACATTAATACATGTGGTGAGGGAGCTTGGCTGGATTTCACCCTGTGCTCTTGGCTCCATAGTCAATCGTGGAGCCCTCATCTCCACAATCTACGCAGGCCGTGTCATTCGGGGATGGGGTCAAAGGTGCTTGACAAGTGGACCGCGGTGGCCGATAACTCACAATAAGCGGTTGAGATTGTATTTTCCTCCGCCGACGTGTGATGAATATGATGCTCCCGGGGTTAAGGATTGGGTGATGGATTTACAATGGGATTGTCCTGTGTTGTTCCTGAGACAGTGGCAAAACCACTGTAGTGTGCTGGAAGTATTCGACGGGTTGCAGCAGGCCCTCACCACATTAACAAAGGCATCGATGACGTTAATGCAGAGGCCTCACTTAATAATCCCAATCCACCCAGTACCGTACATTCATTATATGAAACATATGGAACATGGCCCTCATAAAGCACGACATCCTCTTTGCTGTGTGCAATAATCAACACTCACAGCACTGATAGGATTGCCATATGTACTTTTATCTTACAGCGCTTATGTAATTGAATATGACACACGTTGAATGTAGTTAGTCCATTGACAACTGAGCCGTGTGAGGTCTAACAGGAACATGGCTTATTCATGCTCCAGCATATGTTGCTAGTCGCGTGTTAAATTTCCAAAGCCATGAATAATTTCCTTGGGAGGATTGGCCTTCATCTCCTTACTTTAGCCTGGGTTAACCTGGTAGACCGTTGCCGTGGGTACCTGAATAAGAAAGTGCACATACAGCTTAAAGACGTGGTTTATGTGTGTGGGGTGAACGTGTTATTAACAAATGAGTGTCGTATTTGATGAAAATGAATTGACATGAAGTGGAAGTCAACAATTGTGAGAAACCTGCGAGAACTTTAAATAATATCAGAGACATCTATTGGCTTCAGGGCACCATTTTTTTTAAAGATTACATTAGCCTGCTGCTTTAATGTTATAGATGTCTCATGTCAAAGCCTGTAAGACACTTCTTCTTTTCATGCACTAGTGTCACCCTTCCACAGTTTATCTAAAACACTTTGTACTTTTTAAATTTAATTTTTTAATTTTTTACCGCCGCACACTGCAGGGAGACATTTAAAACCCCTTTATTTATATGCAGATGAGTTTGTCTACACTGTATATTTAAAAGCACACCTTGGATGGAGTGGCAGGCGTTCCTATTTTCCAAATGCCGGTCTGAATATATTTTCGAAAATTAAATAAATGCGAATGGACATCGGTGAATGGCCGTTTCCCCCTTCTGGTAATGGAGTGCTCACAGGGGCTTCAGGCGCCTGTTCGCTGCTTTACAGTCATAGGGCTTTGTACTTTTCCAGCACAGGGAGTTTAAGGTGTCTATTTCTTCCCCTCAGCTTGTTATAGGTTTAACATGATAAGAGGCGAAAAGACATTTCTGCTTTTGGAACATCAAAGGGAAGTGTGTAATGGTGAGCGGATGCATTGCTTGGCTGCTAGGATTATTATAGAGAACGTGGTAGAGCTAAGGTCAAGGAAGTTTTCAAAAGAAAAGTCTTGGGCTGAAACACTGCATGGCTCATACAACTGGAAAGCTCATAAAAAGAGGGGACAGATTATCAGCATTAATACAATGCCAATAACAGGTGTGGTAATATTTTCATCATATGTAATTATTCATGAACCAAATGTAACTTCATCCCTCAATACTGTTCACTCCGATGTTATCTATATCACTGGTGCCCAAATGGATGTCTATCAAATCTTGTCTGTGTGCAAGAAAGAGATACCATAGGGATGTCATAGGAAAATCCCATTTTGCATTTGGCCTGAGTTGGAAGCGACAGCATGACGTGACGGATGTCACTGGAAGTGATATCACCTGTGGGATCATCTCTCGTGCCAGTGCTGTAACCCGGAGCTACGCTATCTGTCTCCTCCATTGTCCCTATAGACCCCCTGCACTGGAACCCAAAATGGTCTCCTTCCTCTAGGTAGCCCATTCGTCTCCCCCCACACAAGCAGCGTGACAAGCTTATGAAATAACCATCACAGCTAATGTAATTAGTCTGTAGTTATAAAAAGAAAGGGTAATGAATTGCAGAATTCCAGCCGGCCAAGTAATCCATTTTCCAGCTCAAAAGTCCCATTTTCTCGTTGTGACATAGGTTCTACAAGGAAAGTGGCTTTTTGATTTGCACTTTCTTGTTTCCCCACACAGTGAGACAGACTCCCCTCCGTCACCACACACACACAGAAGCGCGCGCGCACACCACCCCCACCACCATAACTCTCTCCCTAGTTGCCCTGCCAGGGCTATCTCCCCCTCAGGCAGTGTGAGGAGAGGAGTGGTGGAGGGTGTGTGTGGGAGAGCTACAGGTCTCGGACTCCAGGCCCTCCCATTCAGGCTCCTCTGACTGCTGGAGGGTGAAATGAGTCCAGGTAGAGCGTAGTGATCACTGGCTAGCGTAGCGTGACCGCCACCCTCTCCCACCTTAAGCCCCGCCGCTTGTTTTGCAGCTGATAAATTGCATATCTAGTCAGGGAGCGAGGGGCGGGGAGGCTCCAGCATCTCTGGGTTCAGAGGAGCTTGGCTTCTGTGCAAGTGGTGGTATTTATTTATCTGTGTGCATGCACGTTCAGAGTCCAGCCTTGTTCACATGCAATAGATATCTGCTTCGCTTGTTGCATTTTGTCCTCATTCCTCTGGAAAACTTGGCTGGCTCTACCCGACTTCGATCCTCCAAAGGCAGATGTGTCCATTAATTTGGACGAGAGACGAATGATGGCCGCGGTTTTAGGGACGGAACATTATCATACCGTTGAAATGACAGATGTATAATATGTTCTGTGCCTTTAACCTGCGCTAACAAACAGCAAACCAATCTACCTGCACACCTTGGCTTTTGTCCCCCCAGAATAGAACAGCTGGATGGATATGGATCCTAATGGCACATTCATACATGGAGAAAGTGACACTTGTTTTCTACTTTCTTCATTTTTTTTCTCCCCTCTGTGTGCTGCTTTGCAAATTAAGTGGAGTGTTTGTGACAGCTTGTTACTGGCGATGGCAAGCAGAGGTTTGGATTGCCAATGTTCCCTGAGGAGCTGGGCTCTGGTTTGATATACTTAATAAACTTCAAACCAACAAGCTGGCTGAGCCAGGGCGCTATTGCTTATTTATTTGCCTCACCACTGGAAGATTGGAAGCCCTGTGGAAATGGTAAATATGTAGACGGTTTCTATAAGGATCTTGTGAGGTGTCCATGTGCTGCTGGGGTACGGTTTGTGGGAACCAGCCGTTTTTGTGCACATTGCGTTCAAAGGGGTTTGTTCCCACTGATTGCTTTTATGGGTAGACGTTGTATGTATCTATTTTGTGGCTCATGCACAGTAAACAAACACACACTTAGAGGTTAAGGACTTCAGCATGATCAACGGATTTGATCCCATGAGACTGGTTTCTTTAGGAATGCTGTATCAGCAGCTAATGTTGGCTTTGTGCACCTGTGTTTTTTGTAGACTCCTAACAGAAGTTATAGGATTTAAATAATAATATCCAACAAACATGTATTTATTTAAAATATTGAATTCATAGTCTGGTCTCAAAATAGTGCTCTGACCAATAGGGAACTTTTTAGTGAAATAGTCGCTAAATAATAATAATAATAATTATTATTATTATTATTATTATAATATAATTTGTCACAAAAAAATGTGGGATCGGAAACTCCAAACCACCAGGTCATCGGATGTTGCCGCCTTGATGCCCAATGGTTCCTACTTCTCCTTACTCCACCTCCAACTGTCCACATATGTTTGCATTGGGTGCTCATTGGGGATGGATAAACAGAGTTCACTCTGCCTGAATCACTGCCATTTATTTTTGGATGAACATTGCATAAAGCTTCTCCAGTCAGTTTGGAACACTGAACTTAGTCTTTACCGGTAACAGAAAACACTGCTGAAACATGGCCCCATTTTAGGTAATCTCGAAATCCATGCAGGCAAAGAACTCTGTGTCCACAGACGAAGAAGAAACAACTATTGGGAGATGGAAAACGTGGCCCTTCCGTGTACTACCAATGAATCTGGAAAACTGACTAGTGAAGCACCAGACGCATAATCTGGCAACATCTCTCTCAGGAGCGATGCTTAATCCTCTCCAAGTAAATTAATTCAAAATTGAATTCAAAACCCCTCCCAGTCCAATAGTACTGATTTAGAACAAAGTCTATGATAGAGGCGCAAATAGTCTCCTTTATTCCCACGTATCCTCAGATGTCTAATCTCTCCAGCACACGCTGTGTTTGATGTCCAATTAACCAATGTGAGGGGCTGAATGTTCCATTTAGGCCCCATTATCTAGATGAGGGAAAAGCTCAAATTTACCTCCGTGTTTCCCGTCAAAAGCCCCTAAGATCTGCATTTCCAATGTCGTCACCGGTTTTCAGAGTTACCGAGAGATAAAGGAATATTTTAGTGGGAACTTCGCCCTTTCAACTGTTGGTATCATAAAAAAAACAACAGATTCAGTGCTTTCTTGATAGCAAAGTATATTAACTTGAAAAGCCAACGTCACAATAATTTAAAATGACAAATTGCCTTATATGTCAAGCTGAGCTTCTCAATGATCGAGTTTTGGTCTACTATTTAAATGGGAGGAAAGTATTTTCCTCCCATAAAAAAAAGTAATGAAGGGCACATTTTAATGTGTTGATATGCATGTGCACCACCCTCACTGTGCGCACAGTCGATATGTTACAACTTGGGCATTTTACAGTACTGTACACAGCCTTGTAAAAACTATGAAGAACCAACACACACCATAGCATGTCTTTTAGCCATTTCCCTCATGCCATACCATGTATTTTAGCCATGTCCCTTGCACGTCTGTTTCATGTAGATAAAACAGCAGAGGACGGATGGCCTAACAGAATTCACTTCCGCAAATCCCGCGCAAGGCACGGCCACCTCAGAAACGAAGCTTCAGAAGAGCCGACGGCCTTTTTCGCTCCACTCGGCACCGCAGCAAGAGTCCAGATACGACGTGAGCCTAGCGATGCGAAGCCCTTTCCTCTCGAGCTGGTGTGTGAGGGCAGCCGTAGCAGGAGACAGGGCTGCTGAGCTTGTGAGAAGCCCCACCATTCCCCTCTAATAAGCCCCCTTGAGACCGGCCTTGGTGCGGAGGCACACGCAACAAGTCAGCAAAGAAAGCGCGCCAGCTACTTTTCAGGGGGCGCTTAACAAGGCAAGTGAGAGCATTCCCCCGTCATAAAATAATGACCTAAAATATCACGCTCTCCCATGACAGGCGGTTGCCCGGTTGTGAAGAGATGTCAGTGTCAATGATGGTTCAATGTAAGACAAAGAGTATTGTTGTTAAGGGGAATGCTGCGCTGGTGTGTAATGCAAAATACACTCGTCTTGAATATTTGTCTTGTCTGTTGCTGGAGCTTTTAAGGGATTGTTGTGTTGCATTGCGCTTGAAAAAGCTCGTGGATTCTGCAGTTGCTGCTGCTGTCTCTGATTCTTGTATTCCGGGTGTGGTCATGGCTGATGATATACTCATGCATTTATTAATTTGTGCCCCTGTGTGTGTGTGTGTGTGTGTGTGTGTGTGTGTGTGTGCGTGTGTGTGTGCGTGCGTGCGTGCGTGCGTGCGCGCGCCCATACGGATTTGTGGTTGTATGCTTTGTCGAAGGAAAAAAGAGGAGTTTGAATCTGAGTGTGATAATAACAAGGAGAAGGGACAGAAAAAACACGGGGGGATGTGTCGCGAGCCGAACGCAATCCCATCCAAGCCCATCCTTCCACCTCCACACTAGTGCCTCCGCCTCACGGTGGACACGAGGACTTGGCCGTGCTTGTCGCCGCCTTCAAACCGAGGCGCTCGATAAAAGACGCCGAGTGTCGGCTCAGAGCAGAGACTGGGTGGAAAGAAAAGTCAGTGTAATTAATTTGCTGTGAGGCTTGGCCACCGTGCTCTCCTGCTCCTGGCTTTTCATGCTCTATCAGAGCTGGGGATCTCTCCAGTGGACCTCATGGTTCGGCTGTTGGGGTCTTCAGCCTTATCTCCAGCCCCAGTCTTATCACCTCCTGGCTGACTGCGACGAGATTAGCTTTTTCTACCCATCGTACCTGGGCCTTTTCTCCTCAGTGGAGAGATAAAGGAAACCAGCGTAATCCCAGATTAAGCCCGTTTCTTGTGGTGCCGAGGGTTTGGTTTTGGCCTTTGGGGTCTTGTTTTGGTTTGGGTGCAAAGGGTCAGCGTACATTTGAAGTTGGCAAGCGTTCTCTGCACAATGCCTATGGTCATCCAAGGCAAGTGCATACTATTCCTGTTAGATAGTATTATAAAATAAGACTTCATTATTCAACAATGAATGTGATTTCTGAATACATTCTCACAGTAATACCCCCAAACAGGCTTTTTAACATTACAACAATAACTTGTAACTTGGGGGGGATTTTTGTTCCTAGCTCTACTATCTTGAGTTACACAAGTTACCCCACAAAAGCTATGTTATGATATACTCCTCTCTACAATGTTAAAGATCTGGACCCGTCCTAATGCATATTTCATAGGGATTCCTTGTGTTGGGCATTGGACCGTGCTAATAATACACGGCAGTGACGTGTAATGGTGCATTAAACCCCAGGTGTGTCTGGTCACGGAGTCCATCAGTCAGTTAATAGCTGTCAGAGGAGGAGCCTCCGACCAGGAAGTGGAGGAGGTCTGACATGGTGCCGAGACATGGAGAGCTCGTCCAATTAGCAGCTTAAAACTTGGCTTTGAACTTTGACCTGGAAGGTTTCAAGCTTTCCACTGTAGTGACAGCTCATTTTGTTCGTGAAGCCCGCCGCGGTGTGTTCACCGCTCCGTTGAGTGTCGAGCAGCCCAGGCATCAAAGTGAGGGTGAGGCCGTGGAAGGTCCAATTACAAATTCACATGTCAGCAATTTGGCATGTACCTGAGTTAGGGGAAGGGAGTGTTCCTCCGAGGCTTGATGCCTGATAAATCTGATTGCACAGTCTCTTTGATAGAGGAAAATGAACATGTCTTCTCCGACCTCGCTTTGAACTTGTGGCTCACAAAGCCCTCGGGAGCTTGTGCTACATCATCAGCTTTGGGGTGATTGTTTTATTGAGGTTGGACTTCTGACAGTGCAATTTTACGTCCAACTATGATGGCACAGCAATGCCGTTGTTTTACATTCTGTGTTTTTTTGTTTTGTTTATTGTACCCTTTATTGTAAATAGATTGCCTGTTTCCTAAATACTAAGAATCAGCTCACAGTCAGGCTCTTGGCAGTGAATACATTTATCAAGTATTCCCACTCAGCTCAAATCCTCAGCAACACAACGGGAAAGATAACACAGCGAAAAAATAAATGTTGTTAAAAAACTAAGCCACAATGGAATGGCGTGGATGTGTTCCCTTTTAGTCACAGTTAACTCCGTCCTTAATTATTCCCGACGCCCACAATGCACTCTCAGGGCCTAATAGATTGATTAAGACACCATTTGTTAATTATTTCGGTATATATCACATTAGGGGAGAAAAACACACTTCCTTCCACTCAACAAACAGTAATTTATTTTTGTTGATGCTGGTTTAATTATTCTTTTAAATGGGAGAGTAAGGATGCGCAGGCAAAATACGCCTCACCTTTTGTGAACCATAGATATTAATTGTGAGAGGGGTGAGAATTGTAGCGGGCTTCATTTGACTGTACCAAGCAATTAGAGGGAAAATAAGGGGGGTCTGCCATGCTGTTAATATCTTAAGCACATTTTTCTATGTGTTTTTCTTTGTTGAAGTTGGTGTATTTGCTGGAATTTTGCTGATATGACGTGCACACAATTGTATAGCACTTCTTTGAATTCTTGTATCATGGTGTCCGCTTGAACAGTCAGGTTCTTTTCAGCGTTATTGATAGGGAAGCAATGTTTTTGCTTCTGTGCATGGTTGGACGTCATTTTTGGGGTTGACCATCTGCAGGCGTAGCCTCTGCTTGCTGAGAGACTTGGGCAGCTTGTCAGAGGAGCCCACTCTGTTTGCACAGGCACAGCATCCTCAGGCTGGTCTTCGCTCTACCATGGCCTGAGTTTGGATGCGAGCACTGAATTCATGGCTTTAGCAGGGCTTTGTATATATAATAACTATGGTTATATAAGAAATACTGTTCAAGCCATCCATACTTTAGACCCTGGACTCTGGCCCTAGTATGTTTCTCTTGCCACATGCTACATTCACACATTGGCCATGTAAAACATATATGCAAGGGTTTTATCAAAACTGTTTCACCGAAACCTTTATAACTTATTATATATTTAGAAATACTATTGCCTCTCCTGGGGACCATCACCTTAACGTGGTGGAGAGGTTTGTGTGCCTCTGTGAACCTGAGGGCTGTATTGCCTGGAACCTTGTGTTCCTGGTAGGGTCTCCCATGGCAATTTGGTCTCAGGCAAGGGGCCAGACAAAGAATGGTCCCAAAAACACCTCATGGACAAGCGAGGAAGAAGTGTAGATACCCGGCCCGGAGGAAGCCCGGGGTCCCCTCCTGGAGCCAGGCCCAGGAGGAGGACCCGTCAGCGAGCGCCTGGTGGCCGGGCTTGCCACGGAGCCCGGCCGGGCACAGCCCGAAGAAGCAACGTGGAAAACACCATCGCCGTCTTAACTTCTCCGTCCCGTGGGCTCACCACCTGCGGGAAGAACCAATGGGGTTGGGTGCGCTGCCAGAAAGGTGGTAGTGAAGGTAGAGGGTCTCGACGGACCAGACCTAGGTGGCAGAGGCTGGCTTTGGGCACGTGGAACGTCACCTCTCTGGGAGGGAAAGAGCCGGAGCTTGTGCGGGAGGTGGAGCGCTACCAGTTGGATCTGGTGGGGCTTATCTCTACGCACAGCCTCGGCTCTGGTACCTCAATCCTGGACAGGGGTTGGACTCTATTCTTCTCTGGAGTGGCCCAAGGTGCGAGGCGCAAGGCAGGAGTGGGGATACTTATAAGTCCCCGGCTGAGTGCCTCTATGTTGGAGTTTATCCCGGTGGATGAGAGGGTCGCCTCCCTACGCCTGCGGGTCGCGGGGGGGAAAACTCTGACTGTTGCCTGCGCCTATGCGCCAAACAGTAGTGTGGAGTATTTGGCCTTCTTGGAGACCCTGGATGGAGTCCTGCATAGGGCTCCTGGTGGGGACTCCGTAGTCTTACTGGGAGACTTCAACGCACATGTGGGCAATGATGGAGACACTTGGAGGGGCGTGATTGGGAGGCACGGCCGCCCGGATCTGAACCCGAGTGGTGGCTTGTTATTGGACTTCTGTGCTAGTCATGGACTGGCCATGACGAACACCATGTTCGAACGTAAGGATGCTCATAAGTGTACTTGGTACCAGAGCACCCTGGGCAGAAGGTCAATGATCGATTTTGTTATCGTGTCATCGGATCTGCGGCCCTATGTTTTGGACACTTGGGTAAAGAGAGGGGCGGAGCTGTCAACTGATCACCATCTGGTGGTGAGTTGGGTCAGGTGGCCGGGGAAGCCTCTGGACATACCTGGTAAGCCCAAACGTGTAGTGCGGGTGAACTGGGAACGTCTGGAGGAGGCCCCGGTACGGGAGGCCTTCAACTCACACCTCCGGCGGAGCTTCTTTTGCATCCCTGTGGGGGCTGGGGGCATAGAACCAGAGTGGGCAATGTTCAAAGCCTCCATTGCTAAAGCCGCGTCTGAGAGTTGTGGTCTCAAGGTCTTGGGTGCCTCAAGGGGCGGTAATCCCCGAACACCCTGGTGGACACCAGGGGTCAGGGGAGCCGTCCGACTGAAGAAGGAAGCCTTCCGGGATATGTTATCCCGGGGGACTCCGGAAGCAGTTGCAAGGTATCGACAGGCACGGAGGACTGCAGCCTCGGCGGTGGCAGAGGCGAAGCAGCCGGTGTGGGAGGAGTTCGGAGAAGCCATGGAGAAGGACTTTAGGCTGGCACCAAAGTTGTTCTGGAAAACCATCCGGCACCTCAGGAGGGGAAAGCAGGGAAGCATTCAAGCTGTATACAGCAAGGATGGGACGCTGTTGACTTCAACTGATCAGGTGATGGGGCGGTGGAAGGAGCACTTTGAGGAACTCCTAAACCCGACAAATGGTTGAGGCGGAGCTAGAGGATGATGGGGGATCAACGCCAATTTTCCTGGTGGAGGTCACTGAGGTAGTCAAACAACTCCACAGTGGCAAAGCCCCAGGGGTTGATGAGATCCGCCCTGAAATGCTGAAGGCTCTGGGTGTTGAGGGACTGTCATGGATGACACGTCTCATCAACATTGCGTGGAGGTCAGGAACAGCACCTAAGGAGTGGCAGACCGGGGTGGTGGTTCCCCTCTTCAAGAAGGGGGACCGGAGAGTGTGTGCCAATTATAGGGGCATCACATTACTCAGCCTCCCCGGGAAAGTTTACTCTAGGGCAGTGGTACTCAACCTTGTCCTAATCAGGAGCCACATTGACGAAAAGAAATTTTTGCAAGAGCCACAATCCAAAAACGCTCCTTTTTTCCCGAACCGGTGGAGACGAAGAAAAACTCGAGTTCCCAGTCCTCTTTAAATGTTCGATATTCCTCTTCATATTTTCGTTTCCTATATTCCTTTGCCATTTTTGCATAGTGCTGTAAGCTAGTTTTCCCAGTGTGACGGAGCAATTATCTCGCGCACCTGTAATCAGAGCGCGAAACCTGAAATAATTTGTGATTGGTTGTTCAGAGGGATGGGGGGGGGGGCTTAATAGACTGATGTGTGACTTGTGAGTGATAATGAAATGTTGATGAATTCTGCTGACAATGTTTTTGTTATTTGTTTTTTAAAGATTTTTTTTTTTTTTCTTTTTTAAGTGGGACTTAAAAGAGCCGCAAATAGTCTTAAAGGAGCCGCATGTGGCTCGCGAGCCGCGGGTTGAGTATCGCTGCTCTAGGGTGTTGGAAAGGAGGGTCCGGCCGATAGTCGAACCTCAGATTGAAGAGGAACAATGCGGTTTTCAACCAGGGCGTGGAACAACGGACCAACTTTTTACTCTCTCAAGAATCCTGGAGGGGGCCTGGGAGTATGACTATCCGTTCTACATGTGTTTTGTAGATTTGGAGAAGGCGTATGACCGGGTCCCCAGGGAGCTATTGTGGGAGGTGCTGCGGGAGTATGGGGTGAGGGGGTCACTACTTAGGGCCATCCAATCTCTGTACTCCCAAAGCGAAACCTGTGTCCGGGTTCTCGGCAGTAAGTCAAACTCGTTTCCGGTGAGGGTTGGTCTCCTACAGGGCTGCGCTTTGTCACCGATTCTGTTTGTGACATTCATGGACAGGATTTCAAGGCGCAGCCGCGGGGGAGGAGGGCTGCAGCTTGGTGAGCTAGGGATCACGTCACTGCTTTTTGCGGATGATGTGGTACTGATGGCACCATCAGCCTGCGACCTTCAGCACTCATTGGATCGGTTTGCAGCCGAGTGTGAAGCGGCTGGGATGAAGATCAGCACCTCCAAGTCTGAGGCCATAGTTCTCAGCAGGAAACCGATGGAGTGTTTACTCCAGGCAGGGAATGAGTCCTTACCCCAAGTGAAGGAGTTTAAGTATCTTGGGGTTTTGTTCTCGAGTGACGGGAAAATGGAACGTGAGTTGGGCCGGAGAATCGGAGCAGCGGGAGCGGTATTGCAGTCGCTGTATCACACCGTTGTAACGAAGAGAGAGTTGAGCCAAAAGGCAAAGCTCTCAATCTTCCGGTCTATCTTTGTTCCTACTCTCACCTATGGTCATGAAGGATGGGTCATGACCGAAAGAACGTGATCTCGGATACAAGCAGCCAAAATGAGTTTCCTCCGGAGGGTGGCTGGCTTCTCCCTTAGGGATAGGGTGAGAAGTTCAGTCATCCGGGAGGGACTCGGAGTAGATCCGCTGCTTCTTTGCGTAGAAAGGAGCCAGTTGAGGTGGTTCGGGCATCTAGTTAGGATGCCACCTGGCCGCCTCCCAAGGGAGGTTTTCCAGGCACGTCCAGCTGGGCGGAGGCCACGGGCAGACCAAGGACCAGGTGGAGGGACTATATCTCGATGCTGGTCGGGGAGCGCCTTGGAATCCCCCAGTCAGAGCTGGCGGATGTGGCCCGGGAAAGGGAAGGATGGGGCTCTCTGCTGGAACTACTACCTCCGCGAGGACGAAGATGATGATGATGATGATGATGATGATGATGATGAAATACTATTGAACGCAATTAGGGCACAATCATTCTGGGGTAGAAACATAACAACGGTAGACGCTTCCATACTAGTATTAAACATTTAGCTATTTAAAGCATATCATACTCAGTGGCATGTAAGAAAATCATGTGACCTCATACGTATCATATGTAATCCTATGTATGATAAAACATTTTCCATCCTGAAGGGGTTTCGTCTGCGATGGCAAGGCCCTGATCCAAAGGTCATGATTTGTCACTGAGTAAATGCAGAAGTAGTAGGTAGCGACATGGAAAAGGTTTTGTCTGTGGCCCTGACGTATAAGTATTTGTAGTAAAAATCTAACATAATATTTCACTGTGATATTTCTGGTAACATTTATTTCCAGGGACCAACTGATTAATTATTCAAGCATGGGCTTCTTTATTTAGAATGAGAAGTAACCATTCACATTCACCAGCCATCACACCTTGGTAATGATTGACAGTTGCACCTGGAAAAGAAATTAACATGGATCACAATGTCACAAGAACACAGGTGTCTGTAACGATGGGAAATTAAAATAAACCTGCAGCCAGGTGTAATTAGGAGTGATGAGCTATCTGGGGCTGTTTGATTTTCTCTATGCTATGGGCTGATGACTGTAGTCAGTCTTGTCAAGTAGTTATAGCTAGTAGTTAAAAGTAGGCTCTAGAAAACACTGCAGATGTAATGGTTTGTTTAGCTACAGTGGCATATGGGAACACAGGTTTCACGACAGAATACAGAATATTCAATACAGAATATGCTAATCCAACGCTTAATAAGGAAGGATTTAGTAGATTGAGTGCATTTTTGGGGGGAGATCGACTGCACCAGGCCCCCCTCCCTTGAACACACACACGTCTAAACACAAAGCAAACCACAGGACAGGGAAAATATTATTGGTAGGTATATCCATAGGGGGTATCTTTTGAACGGCCACTAGCATGAAGCATTTTTTTCCCCCCATCTCAGGACTTTTAAATCAAACCGTGGTTGTAATTTACCTTCCGCTCATTGATATTCAAGTGTTAGGCTCGGACCACGACAACAAAGAACATGCTGAATAACTCCAAACAGAATCCTCTTCCTTTCTTCGACATGAAAGCCCCCTGCACTCCGCTTGCCGAGTGCCATTTCCCATGCGATGCAGGTTGCCTTTGATACCAGGAGAGAATAGAAAAATCTCATTTTATAATTCAAATGAAGCAATTAAGGTTAGCTTAATAACAAGCGTGATGGCTATTATGTATGCAGCAGCTCTGTGGGGGGGAGCTCCTGGCCTAGAGTTGAGAGCAACCATTTCAGGTCAGAGCCCAGCATTCAATCTGTCTCTCCAGGCATTGAAAGGGATCAGAGTAGGCAGGTTGGAGACAGAAGTTAATGAGAAAGAGAGGTGTTTTTTCCCCCTTCTTTCCAATGCTTCATAACAGTTGCTTGTGTTATCAATGTCTGAAAGGAAATCATGCTACAGGCAGCCTTACTCTCAGGCAGTGAAGGATTATCGTCATTTATCAATAGGGTAGATTCTGGAAAAGCTGCCACTGTCTGTGTCCTTTCAATAACATGACTGAAAGCCCTACATCCAAAGTAAAATGTTGCAATAAAAATTGTTACTCTGTAGAAGGAAAAAGATTTCCTTCAATTTGAATAATAGATCAATCATCACAAATTTTCTAATATTATAGAGAAGCCAATAACCGTTTTTCATCACTTTAGTCTCATTTTTATGTATTAACTATTTACCATCGTGGGGCAGTTATAAAGCGTTGTAAAAGAGGCGCCACATCTGATTTAGTAATTCAAAATCTTAATTGGAGCTGAAAACATGATGACATATATGGCATTTTACTACCTTAATTAGACAATATATAAAAGTATATTGTACATGTAAAAGATATGCGAAAAAACGATCTGTCAGACAAAGAGTAATGCAACAGATGAATTGATCCTATGTGCTGATCAGCCCCAAAACACCAGGTTGGGGTTATCAGGTTTTATGGATGACTCAGGTTCTATCTGGTTTACCTCTAGACCCCGCCTTACTCCTCAGGGGAACCACTTGAATAAACTCGGACCCTGGCTAGCATGACCTGGCTAGAATGAGTGAGACACACTTCAGTCAAACATACAACTGACCACACACATGTGCAAGTGTCTCTGCTTAACCTGTTCTGCTGTGACCAGAGGTCTCTTCCACTCTCTTGAGCCTCTGTGAAACTACTAACAAAATCCCCACCACCACAATCCATATTTGTTTGTATCATACCACTTTCATTTTATGGAAGCAAACTCAAATTGTTAATACATTTCTCAAGTTGATGCTCTGAGATGTTTGAGTAAAGATAGACCTGTTCATGAGGGGAGCTGCATAAACAGTGCGTGTAGAAGTAGCTACGTGTTTAGAGAAATCAATCTCAGTCATGCTTTTTTTATCACGGTCTGACCTCCCACTCGGGTGGCGGACCACACAGCAGATTCAGGGAGGGCCACCCGCGGCTCAGTTGCTAGACCATTGGCACGCCCCGTTAACCGGCTGATATGTGCAGCCTGATTTAGGTACCCGGCATTCCACTACATGGGACTAGCTAGAGACGGCTGATGAGTTGGACCCAGTTTCGTTGTAAAATCAGTTTGTTGATGATGGCTGCCTTCTACTGTGACTTTCCTTGTTGGGAGAAGTTACTGTTAAAGAAATCTCGGGTAGGCTGTAAAAGAGAAGTCGAGAGTTATGGTTTTACAAAGACGATTGAGGCTTTTTTGGAATAATCCTGGACGGACTGAACAGTTGCACATAGACGCGGGTACTATTGTGGTGACGTATGTAAGGGCGCATATTCTTATTATCATTTATTTATACAGGGTAACTGATATATATTGGGATGAATTGACGAGTGGCACATGCATTGAGTAGGCCTACACACGTATTGAGTTAAGCCTGATTTATGCTTCTGGTTCGCGGATCTGCGAACATTGCCGTGCCTCGTTCAGTAATTTGCCTACATGCTTCTGCGGGTTCACTAGGTGACAGGGTCACATTTACTAATCCAGAATGTACAGAAAAAAACAGATACAGACCGTCACGTATAGTGACTCGGCTATTTTTGTAGTTTTTTTTTATCCAGATAGATCTACAAAGTCCGTATTATGTGAACCTCGTCCGCGGTTCGCTCATCAAACTGCTCCATTGTTCGTTAAATTCTGAACTGTCTGTGTTTTCCAACCGAAATATTAGCGAATATCTCCTCGCTTCTTCCTTCCTTCTCTGCTCAACCAATCAGCGATTGTTTGACGCACAGGGTAAAAAGTTATGCGCTACGGGCTGTTAGGATTCGGAGGACTGCACTGTGCCCGTCTGCGAGCCTCTGCGAGCTACGGTCACCCACAAACCCCTGCTCTGCGAAGCTACGCAGAGACATTTACGTGCATCTTCGCAGAAGTATAAACCAGGCTTTACACGGGGCATAGAGCCACTGTGACTGCGCACGCATATTGGCAATAGAAGTACGACAGAGACCAATAATTTATCAAGTTATGTAAGGGCATGAACCATTTAAGATCGCAATAATGACGCCGTTGCAGCGGGATACCTTGGCTTCCCTAGTAGAGACAAATTGAGTAGAACTGAAAATGTAAAAAAAAAAATTCTTCTGGCTGAAGTCATGCAACACAGGCACCCGGTCTCCACAGATCCAGAATAACCTACTCACATTTCACCAATTCTTCTTCTTATCTAAGGATTAATGTAAAAACTTTAGTAAAAGAAGTCGCAAATAGGGGCTTTGTCTGCCAGTGAGACCAGTTTGCTTCTTACTTTCACACTCACTCTACTCACGTGTCATTCTGCCCAACAGCTAACTTGAGCCTTCGTTTGTAGGTTATCTGTGATAGACAAACTTGATACAGGGGTAGCACTGTAAGTGGTAATGGCCTTAGAAGTAAATGGAGCATTTACCCACGCTTAGCTTGGGACACAACTGTATCTGTGCACACACTTCCAAAGCAGCATGATGTTACTCGGTAATAGTAGTCCATATAGTTTTTCAGATATATTTATGAGTCAACTGCTGCTTTTGGCAACTGCTGCTCGTCTTTTAGCGAGCTGTTGGAGACGGACCAGCGTGCACTGCTGTCAGTATCAGCCTGGCCGAGTGTCTATCACACCCAGCCCAGCTTTCAAGGTTGAGTTTGTCTGTTAAGTAGTGGGATGTTTGCCAGTACCATTCCTCTCCAGTGCCAGACTGGCGTTTGCCTTTTGTAATATCTGTTCTGAAAGCTTCTCTGTTTCAATGCTTTACTTTTGGAGGACAAACTGCGCCCTCAGACACAGGCTGCGCATTTTGATGGGTCTCTCGCTTCTTTGATAGTAAGTAACCACCTGTTTGAACAAGTCAATCATAGTAATAATCCAAAAGTCCTATCGTCTGAATATTTGTGTTTCCCTTCGGTTTCAGCTGTGTTCAGCTTCACCAGCCCGCGTGTTTAAGTTGTCTGTCACCCCCACATCCTCCATGATCAAGAGGTTTATCTTGGACGAGTTCGGCACCAGCAAAATTAGGCGGAAAAATATCCTTGATTATAAGTGGTGGGTTTATTTGTATTGCCCACCACAAGAAAATGAAGCTCTGGCCTGAATGAAGCTGCCACAAAATGTGGTGTAGTTTTGAGTTGACAAGTCATATTTCTGGAACGTATGTATTTAAAGTAATTAACATCACTGATTGATGATTATAAATCATTTTGCGTCTGAAGGTAATGGGATGTCAATCGTGTGTGACACTCCCTTCAGTGTTTGAGATGTGCCATTAGGTTGTTGAGGAATCAGGGCACGACATGCCACTCTGAGCGGCCGCAAGCCTGAAAGAAGACCAATCTATTACCCAGTCTTGAGTTCAATTGCCCGAGCCCTGTGCTAAATTGATCTGTATTACTGGCCATTTTATTTAGCTGGGCCAATACTCAAAGATACGTGACCCCTGGGCAGACGAGAAGCCCCTACTTATAGGTCACGGTGCGGCCAGATGAGATTATAAATAACAATTCTTTACACAGATTTCACAACATTTGTATTTTGCAATGTTAGGAGAAGCAGTGCGACTATTAGAAGCGGTCTCCGTGTCGATATGACATCTGAACGCAGTGTCGATCTGCAAATGCATGACAGTTCTCCCACGACCCTTTGTTTGAAGCACCCATGGTAAGAAATTGCATAGGATGAGCTGGGACTCAACCCTAAACTGTAATGGTAGGGCAGTGGCAGACAAATATGGCAGACCCCTTGTACACAAAGACCACACTTTGAAATATACAGTATGTTCTACTTAAATTGAAACGTGACCACCAAGAGATTACATTTGTAACTTTTATTTACAATATCTATAGGTGTGTCCCAATTCAGGGGCCACATCCTTCGAAGGACGCGGTCTACGCGTTTCCCACCCTTACCCTTGCGTCACAACACTTGTATCCAATCATCACTGGCGGGCAATGAATCTTGGGATAGGTTGGGCCACAAAGGATCCAGCATTTGCCTCCTCCAAAGTTGAGGAGAGAAGGACGCATTTCTCGGCCACATTTGAAGGAGTCGTGGGTCAGGCGCTCCTGCCTGGGAGTATTGCTGATGCAGGTCACTTCTTGGGTTGGAATCCTGACTCAGGCTATAGACATTATCGGTAATACGTCGCCAACATTGCTATGTCGAGGTCACGCCCTCTTTTGCGGGAAAACAAACCAACTTCGTTGCTTTTAGTGAGATCTTGGCAAACTTTCTGGAAGTGTCAGATAAAAGAAATTGCCAGCACAATTCCAAGAATTTGCTGTCTCACACATTGCAAGTGAAGTTTTAATAAATTCAAGTCATAATGTTCTTCATAAAGGCAGCATCATTAAAAGAGGAAATAGAACCACACAAATCGACATGCTAAGTAGTCCATAGATAAAGCCTGTTTTAATTGGATTCATTTTGTGTTGAAGATAGTTAAGACTATCATCTTTCACATCATAATAAAACAAAAATGTGGTCTAACCGTCGTAGGAAAATGGCGCTGTGATTTCAATAACAAATAGTGTCAAGCGGCTACCTTTGATGTGAACTTCAGGCATTTGGAATGGGTATTGTCAGTATACATGTCCTACTTCTTTCCCCTTTCATTAATTTCCCCTGTAGAATACACCATTTTTATCCTTTCTACATCTACAGCTTTGGTGGACACCTTATTCCAGGCACAGTCAACGCCTAACTCATCCTTGTTTGAAACTGAGTGGAGCAATGTCGGCTGAATAATCAACAGGCATGTGAGAATAGTACACACAGCGTAAAACTGCCATTAGTGATGATAAGATCAGACCCCACAACCTACTAACTACATTTGCACTGCAAGGGCGCATAACATCAACAATGTACAATACAGAATATTATGTTTCTGCATTCACTGCTGCCGCCTTTTGAACGTGCACAATGCATGAAATCTGAAGCACGTCACTGGATATTCCACCTTTGACCATGAACTGTGGGAAGATCATGTTTATACCTGTCAATGAAGATTAAATCAACCACTCCACTCTCATCTGAAATAAATGATTAATTCATGTGGAAATGTCTATATAATGCTATCACAATGAGTAACAGCACATTGAAGTACTTGACATCGTCATAGAGGTATTTTATGTTTTGTATCATGGACATAGTGAAGAAAGATCCACTGGCCGGATGAGACATCGGTATGAGTTGAGCTGTGACGTGATAACGTGAGGGATTCGGAGTGCAACAGTCCTCTCTAGTGGCCAATGTTAGGCCGACACATCAAATAAAAGAAGAATAGAGATTGGTAATTGAGCGTTGGTTGAAAATAGTCTCCTGTGGTCAAATAAACGAACTGATGATCTGTGTATGCAGATGCAAGAGACGATTGGTGTGGCTAGGGCTAGCTTTAACTGCAATTTATAAATGACAGATAGTAATGGTTTCTTGGACGGTTTGAGACTTATTGTTTAGATAATCTATTTTCTACGCATCAAGACAGTATTGATTAAATATATGCTGACAACAATCCAAATGTTTGGTTATGAGCCTGTTAATAATGTTGGGGCATTTGTTTATAGTCAGCTGATTAGGTATAAACTGACTCTAATTAGATAATTGATTAATTGACTATACACTCAGTAATTTGAATTGTATTTAGTGTGAGTCCACGCAGAATGTTTCATATTCGCTGGGTTACTGTATCACCCCAAATCTAACAGGGATTTTGAAGAGAACTGAATTTTTGAACTGCTATGGGTGAACATCGGTATGCTTTGGAGGATATGGCCTTATTTATGTGCTGCGCATCCGTGGAGAGAGAACTATGCCAAGCTCACTGAGGGGAACACAAACATACCTGCACATGTACCTGCACAGTGAATGCACACACACACACACACACACACACCGAAACAGTGTCGCTGGCACCCACTCGCAAGCATTCATGCACACAAGCCTTTGCATACTGTACCATATTATCATGCAGCCCTGCACACAAACTCACATTCAGTGACACGAGTTCAGGTGCAGTCATGCAACACAGCCACACCTGCAGGTACTGTTGGTCAGTGAGTGGCTGTGGCTGTGTGTGAGTCTGCAGCCATTCTCCAAGCCATAAATAAAACATGAGAGTCCTGTTGGATCCTGTCTAGTGCACGTGTGCGTGTGCTCGTGCACAAATGCACTCGTGTGCTGCTGGGTCGTCCAGGGATGTCACTCTGTTGGTAGGCGACTCGTCACGGAAAACCTCCTTATTCTGTGAAGGCCTGTCATTTCTAATGCATCAGAAAAGGGAAGTCGTGGCAGAGGGCTCCTCCGCCTGGCAACACGTGCCGAAGGGAAGATGGAGTCTGCTTTCAATTCGCACTGACCCAAAGGATATCTCTGTCGCTTTCTCCATGCATCAGACAACCGGTAATGACTCCTGAATTTCAATAATGCCATCAGCTAGGTTGGCCAATGTGAAACAAAAGATTTGTTCAAATGCACTCAGCTGGCAAGGTCAACTAATCTTGCACATATAGATGTTGCAGTAAAATTGGAAATCTCGCTACAAGAAACATTATTATGCCATCTCTACAGACATATGAAATGCTGGATGGTGACTGGAGGCAGAAGATCATTGCACATTATCAAATCCCACGGTTTGGTATTACATTGCCTAAACATTGAGATTATGTTCTGAAATAAGCCTGCATGTTTTTCAAATAAATGTGTAATTTCTAAAAAGACACTGGAGGCTGGCTTCAACGTTATCTGCTGAATAATGATTATATTCTAGTTGTGCATATTTGGGTAAAGAGGTCCGATGTAGAGCTTCACTATCTACCAAAAAAATGGATTTATTTTACTCTATTTAGATAAAAAGCAAATACTTGGAATATTAAAGTTATTTAATTTTCCATAGTTGCCGTGCATTTAATTAAGAGAAGGTATGTTAACAGCAGACTAGTGTTGGAAAGCTTGGCTTTCCCATAGTTTACTCCCAGGCATTCACTCCAGCTTTCCCATTGTTAATGTGCCGTGTTGGATAACTCAGACATTTTGAGGGGCAGGGGCAAAAAAAAAGAGGGTTCATCCACATAACATCCGGCCTTTTTAGATGTTGGAACAGTACAATACCATTGGCCCCTGGTTAAAATATTTGGAGTTGAGACTGATAGAATGAAGGTCTATTTATATAATAATATATACAGTATATTATTGCATTATCTTTGAACAAAAGTAGTCAATTAATAGTATTTTTATCTGTGTTTAGTTGTGCAGACCAGTCTGGTCACATTGGCTCAGCGTGGAAAGGATTCAAAATCTTGCTTTCTAACTCATTTTCACTATTAAGCACATTAAGTCCTATGTTTATTATCCTTAAATACAAAAACCGAGAACAAATAAATACAATTCTCTCTTCACTGAGGTAGCTATTTCCTAATAATACAGAAGCAGATGAAAGGTTTTGTCTCGTAAAACAAAATGACATACAAAGCAAAAGGAGGACATAGAGAGATCTGTTTCAGTCACCTAAGCCTTATCACTATCAGTTTCACAGGGGCAACCTCCAAGGAGCTGAAAATAGGAATCACCTTGCAGTAATTCACTTCAATCGTTCTTTCTATTGCCAACCGTATGAGGTCAGAGAGCCTCTCCTTCTCTGCAGAAGTGTCTTAGTTTGTTCTTCGGGAGTTTAAGTTTAGATAGGAACCTCTCCACAGGGGCTGTAGACACGAGCAGTGAAGCATGAGTTTTCATCATCTCAAACCGGATCCGATGACAACAGTTTTCTTGAAGAGTGGCAAGCGTCTCCCTCAGGCTGTCGCTGGTGGCTGGGAAGGCAGTGTGAAAGACCTTCGGCTCTGTTTTCAACTCGTCTTGCACTTCAACACCGTAGGATTCACGCAGTGTGTGGAGGGCTTGAACAGCGTCAGCTTGGGGTGCTCCCTGTCCAGTTGGCAGGGACTGTGTCAGCGGGTGGAAGGAGTGGATGAGGGTATCAGCAGGTGTTCTCCCACTTTCACCTTTAAAGCGCCGGCGGACTTCCTGCGCCATTCTGTCAAGTACAGTTTGATGGGGTTGTGTTCCTCCACAGTCTTGGATTGGTGTGTTTCTCGTGCGGCTGTTGGGCTATGTTTAAGGCGGGCAGGGACTTTACTTTGCTTCCTCTCTTGGGCAGGACGTGTTGTTGATATCGGGATGCTGTGAAGTAGTCCAGATCGTTCAGCTGCGGACTGTCTGACTGCGCTGTCTTTTAGGAGCTTTGTGCCAGCTTTTAGACCCTTCCGAAGAGCTTTCAGTGCTCTTTCTCGGCAGGCCCGTGTGGCAGACAGCTTCTGTAGTTCCCTAACACGCTGGCTCGGATACATGGACAACTGGCATTTTAAAATCGCAGCATGTTTCTTTGTTTCTGTGCAGAACACATACAACTTTTCACCCAGGTGGAAGAATGTCACAAAATGAAGGCTTTCCTTGGCAGTTTCAACCAGGACCAGGTTTAGTCAGTGTGCCTTACAGAGAACATAAGGAGCCTTTTTATTGTGAGCGCGGATCCAGGCCTGAATACCCCTGCACATGCCACCCACTCATATTGGCTGCCCGATCATGTCCCTGGCCACACGTCTTCCATCTTTAAGACATTCTCCTGGAGAAGAGAGAACCACGCTATCCAATTTTGGGCCCGTGGTTGGGTCTGTGTTACAGACTTAAATGGATCTCTCCTTAATCTCCATTTCATATACCCATCTCACAACAAATGAGACTTGTTCTAGATCATGAGAGACATCAGTGGTTTCATCTATCAAGATGTATCGTTGCCTATATTGCCTGTCCAGTAGGTGCCCGATGCCTTGAGGAGATCATTTTGTATTTTGCTTGAGAGGAGTGACACCTAGGGACATTTTTTCTCCTTGGTAATTGCATCCAAATGCTCTTTCATAACACTGTCATACTGGGCGAACATTTTCCCAAGCTCCAGGAAGTTGCCTCTACTTCCACTTGCATCCGTCTCATTATTCCCTCTAAAGGCTTGTCCCTGCCGTGCCAGATACATGAGGATGTCTATTAAATGTGTCAGGATCTGTAGCCTTTGCCTGAGCAGAGGATGCCTCTTTTTAGAATTAGGTTGACGTGTCCGATCCTTTGCTGATTGGGAAGAACGAAAATGACGCGAAAACGCACGTACATTATTGAATTATTTATTAAAACAAATCAAGCAAAAATGTGGACACTTTGTCCCCCTCTATGTCCCTGATAGAGCTCCTTCCTCATTCTAGCCAGAGAGGAACGCGGATGGACTCGTTAAACTAAAAGGGACGCTAGAAGAAAAGGGTTTGGGAAGCAGGGGGGAATCCTGAAAACTTGATCATCCATTAGGAGAGACACGTCTCCTGTCCCTTCGTGAAATAAGTCGTTTTGAAGATGAGATGAGCCGGAAGTGTTGGTGGTGTGTAGACCACGGGGCTATAGACTGTCATGTGGCGTTCTCCTCGCCCTGATAAAACACACACACAATTTGCTCTTGCTGTGGGAGACAGCTGGAGACTACTGTTTTCTTGAGTGGGAAGAGGGGAATAAATCAAAGCATTTTGCCATCTTTTCATGATGATTTGTCTCGTCTGGTATGTTTCGGAAGGGAGGGAAGCGAGCGAGATGGAGTGAGAGAATGTGTGTGTTTGTGTGTTTGGACCAGCTGCACAGCAAATCTGTTTATTCTGCACAATTTGGCATCAAACACAACAGCCTGCCAGTGCTGAGTGCCTGCTACTGCTGTGGTGCCCCATTAAAATGGAATTTATTGCTGCCTTAAGAGCAAGCACGCATTACACACTTTATTTCTCATCTTCTCCTCCTCCACCCTCACTCTCATTTGCACTTTTACTTTTCCCCTGGTAGGAGTGTTTTTTCTTCTTCGGTCCCCCCCCCCCCCCCCCCCCCCCCCCCCCATCCAAGCGGCAGCTGTCGGGACGTCTCGTTACAGGCTCAAACGGGCAGGCAGAGTGGGTGGAGAACATGGCCGCGTACGCCTACCCGTCAGGCTTTCTGGCAACGGCGCCACCCCCTCCCCTGTCACCTGAGATAATGCCTCCGGCGCTTCATTGAAAAGTGTCCGCCTGGTCGGGGGGTGGGGGACTCGCCTTGTCTGTCATGGTGGCGTAAAAGTGACAGATACCCTGACAGCGGAGTCAAACAGGAGAGGGAGATTAAGGAGTGCGGGCGTTTGGCTTTAATACACACTAGAAAGGAGTTTGTTAGCGGGTTGTATTTGTGTCATCTAGATGTGTATGGTTGGAGGGCCGTGCTGGGGATCGAAGGTTAAATGCCAGTGCCTGGGTTTTGAGTATCATCGATAAACATTGATTCATGACACAATTGGGTCGATATGAGTGTTTTTCGGATTTAAAAGACACATTAAAGCAACTTGCTATGCTAGGAGACAGTGAGACAGGTTTATGAGGGGCCAACGTTTTCACGCTGCAGTCAAGGGTGCTTAACAGAATTATGTGATTTTGACGGCGTCATTATGCGGGGACGGGACACACTGGCTCTGTCCCCTCCCCACACACTTATTTAGGAAGTCCTCTAGCGTTGAGATGGAGACAGATTGAATTTCACTAAATCACCTCTCAGTTCAACACTCACAGCCAGTCAACTCTCTCAAGCCTAGGCCTGAGAACTATAGTGTGAACCCGGTCCCTTAACAGGCTTCCCAACTCTCTCCTCCGCCAATGATGAATTCATATTTAATGGCCACAGCTATCGTCGGGCAGAGACGGGGATTCTTTCATTATTGCCTTTATCCCTCTGCTGCTTTACTGAGATAATTGATTTCTCGGCGATAACAAGGTATCGACCATGCACGCCAAGCTGGCCGAGACGAGAGGGTTCGATTTAAGCATGGGGAGGGGAGGGGTGGGGGCGGTGAGCATTAGAGGGAGCAGAGAGACAGGAACACTGCTGGACACACGGTTCAGAGGCCTTTCCATCATTTCCACGTATCACTGTCTTCAGGTGGCATCCATTTTGATTTGACGGGTAGAGGCGGGGGCTTGACAGCTCGTATTGTACCGTTGGAAGTTGATCAAACATTGACATTCAATTTGGTTCTGATGTAATATCTCTTGGATATATGATATCTGCCAAGCAATATTATGAAAACACATGTGGGAGCCTACGTGTTAAGGAGGCTACATTTGTGGTTGTGTTAAAGCAGCAGCTACTGTGACTATATTATAACCAAGCCAGCAACATCAAAGAATGAGACTCATTCCCATATTCATGCTTTATGTAATATTGTGCTACAAGCAATGACTATATCCTCATTTCGAGTATTGATATACAAAGAAGTATGCATGAATATGAATAACATAACATCATCAATAAAGTATGCTATGGTTAACTTGTGCAGTTCAAAAATATGGATTATAGATTGATTTGGAGAACATAATTGGGTGGTCAGGAATGAAGATATCGACTTCCATGAGCTTCTGTCCGTACCCAGAGTATTTCTTAGTATAGACACAATCCGTTGGATATGACCTGCAGCTAGCCATAGCCCTACTGCCAGAACATGGCTAGTGCTTGACACCTATTGAGTTATATCCTAATCAATAGCAGCAGTCAAACAGTAACATGCCACCGAAGAGCTGCTATCACCACTAAAGTGTGACCGAATGTTTTGTTTTGTTGCAGTACGGGGCACGTTCTGAGGCTTTAAAGCATTGTTGTTGTTGTTCCTCTACACTTACAAGCTTCCACTGTAATTTATGAACTAGTACTTAATTGGACCAGTCACTCATTTGCCCTGAGCCTGGCTGGGGACGGCTGCCTTCTATCACTCCAAGGCGTTGAGGGATGGACACGGAGCTAAGGAGCCAGCTGTTTGATGTTTTTCTACTAAGTCCATGATATCTGATACCATAGAAATAAACATATCCTCCCCAAAAGGCTGGGATCAGTGACCCAGCGGCATTATTTCCGGCTGATAAACTATTAATGTGGATTTGAAATTCATATATTTCGGTCAGTGGCTATTTTAGCAGATATGTTGATGTATTAGTGTGTGTGTGTGTGTGTGTGTGGGGGGGGGGGGGGCGAGGCCAGTTGGAATAATAGGCTGTCAAATCCCAAGTAAAAGACCATCTTCTTACCATGGCATGAGTACCTTTCAAAGCCTCTCAGGGCTCTTTGTGCTTCGCTGAATGAGGCTAACCGAGTGCATGTCAATGGGTTCGGCCGAGCTTTACTTCACACCACAGTAAGCGTGGATCAAAATGTTTCTAAGTATAAGTGGTCCCTTTTTAGGCCGCTAACGTTGACCCTCATCATCTGCCCACTCTGCTCAACAGATGAGACAGATAGCTGTAATAGCCAGTTGGAACAATGAACCAAATTGAATTACCATTCAGTTCCACGTCTGTCTGGGATAATCCAACAGCTTCTCTCAGCGCTTTCACTGCCAAACATCCTGTCGAACAATGACCGGCATTTCATTTTCCCTTTGGAAAATTACCTTGTAATGAGTTTAACATGAGTGGGGCTTTAAGCAACAATGAAATGGTATTAGTAACATGTTACGAGTAGTAGTCCTCTCTTTTTACAGCTGATGAAATAAATCCACCCATTTCTTGGGTGTTCTGTTAATGAAACGCAGACATGGTGTGCACCCTATCTACACCTCAAATCACAGATTAGCATGGAGACGGTAAATTAAATTAATTTTCTCCATACTAAATGTAGCTATCACCATCAGACTCAGGCTCCTTGTATGGTACACTCGTAAGACACGAGTGAAGCGGTAGTTGTGAAATTCACACCATGAAAAACAATAAAACGACCATTTTTGTTTAACTTTACTACCAAGAATAGACCTGCAGACAGATACATAAGCCATGTTTCGACCGCAGGAACTTCCCCCAGGACCTAGGAACCTTTGGAGGAACTCAGTGCGTTTCGACCGCAGGGACCAGGGTCTAAATTTAGTTCCGGGGACCTTATTTCACCCCCAGAAAGTCCCTGCTTGGGAGGTAGTACTTTTCGAAAGTACAGGAATTTTGGGGGTTGGGCTTGCAGCGCCAAATATTTCTGATTGGTCGAGGACCATTTTTAAAAACCTACGTTGCATAATCCTTGCGGATCTTTAGACTGCGGTGGAAACGCAGACAACAAGGAGCTGAAGGAACCTTTTAGTTCCTTGAAAAGTAGTTCTTGGGACTAAAAGTTCCGGGTACTTTGGGTCGAAACGCGCCTATACATGTCTTGTAATAAACATACAGTGGTACAAGTGCAACCTCTTGTGGTAGATTATCTGAAGTGTTCTGGGCCACATTGACTCAATGAAAACACACCGTAATGCAGAAGCTGTTTATTCTCCTGCAGCATATACCTGATAATACATTACATTAGGTGCCAGTGCAATGCAATTCCTAATGAAGTATAACGTTTTGCTTTGGAGAAACACTCAGTAACTGATGGTAAAAATATGGGTTTATCAGTAGGACATTATTTTTTGGAAAGCTGTCTAATACAGTAATCAGGAAAGATTAATGACAAGTAAAAACAGATCACTCCCCACACAAACACAGTGACAGTCATAGTCTGTGAGACAGAATACCAAGAAGGTAAGTAGAATAAGACTCACAAGGTGTCTCAAATAAAAAGTTGTAAGTCTTTACTGTCTAAAATAACCGTCCTTTTCTCTGATACCAACTTACTCTGCAGTTAAAACCACAGGAAAGATGTATCAATATCACAAAATCCAGTTTACCTTATTAACATTGTCTTTGGCAGATTAAGAGTTAAATATAAAATACAATAGACTAAGTAACACCTTAGTCTAATTTTCCAGTATTCCTCATTCCATGATTGAACAGCAAGATACATGAATAGAGTAAAACAGGTGATAATAAAATGGATAAGAGTAATTATTGTTAGTGGTTAGTTGTTATATTACGAGTAGAAACTTTTATATAAAAACTACAAATACCTAAAAAATGTATTAAAGTGATAAAAGTGTAAAATATTGCAGTAGTCTCCCAAGGTGACTGAGCGAACAACGTAGTATGGCTTGGTTACCCCCTTTACCCTTATTTCAGCATAGGGGAGTCAAAGAAATTCACGTTGCGACTGGGGGTGGCTGAAGCTTTACTCTTGCTGCCGAATCTGGAGAACAAAAACAAAAACGACAAAGCAATACATCTTTTTTCCCCAAAAAAGACGAAACGGGTAAGAAAATGGTGCAACCAAAAAACGTCTCCAACAAAAAAAGCAGTGAAGTGCAGTTTAGGGAAAAACAACCATGTAGTGCTGGTTTAACTTGACGGAAGATGCACAGTTAAATTACAAATGGGATTTCTACTCTGCAGAAAGCGCAGAGAATTCCCCAAACCACAGCGAGGATAAGTCCTCAGCCAGAGTGCACTTACAAGGTGGTGCTGGACAGGGTCTGCTTCATGCGCTGGGACAGGGAGCTGGAGGAGGGGGTTTTCACCATCTGCTGCTCTGGAGTGGTCAGGGGGCCCAGCATGCTCACTGGAGGGGAGCAGTTCAGAGAAGCTTGGTGTTAAAACACATGGAGGGTTCTCTTTGTTGCCAGGTACCCGAAACGGAAAAGAGCTCTCCAGCCGATTCACAACTTGGAGAGGGTATTAGATGAAATACTCAATAAGAACTGGGTCTGTAGACCAACCTACCCAAACCTCAGTATCGTTGCCCATGAAGCCAATCAGATATCACCACCCCCTGCAATGATTTACCTTTGTGGTCTGGAGTGTGGGCGTGAGCGCCGTTGTCCAAAGACATGTTGTCAGGGTGGGCAAACTGGCTCCAGTAGTCTGCAGGGAGACTCAGCAGGCGCTCAATCACCTGAGAACATGGAATAAGAACCCCCCCCGAATGTGTTTTACGGACAGGCCAGAAAAGCACAGTGTGTTTGATACTAAACATAAAGGCTGCAATAATTGTGATTCCACAGAGTGATGAATGCCAGGAAAGGCAGAATACAGAGTGTGGAACAGCAGATTAACATGAAGTCAAACCAAAAGAGGCTCTGACAGTGCTAGTGATGGTGCTCTCTAGTATACAATTTGTCTCACTGGCCATATGACCCAACACCGTCGAATACGTAGAGCTGTGTGTGAGGGGGCTGCGTAGTACGGGACTCACCCGCGGCTGTCGGTTGGTGTCCTGCAGGATGGTCATGGGGTCTGGCTCCGCGGTGGCGTGGCCCACCAGGGTGGGACCGAACACCCTGGCCAGGTTGGTCACGTCCATCTTGGTGTCTGCACACTGGCTCACCCTGGATAGAGGAGCATGGCAGTGAAAGACTGTGAATAAGTCTGATCCCCCCCTTACCGATCTGAGTGCAACCAAGCTGCGCTTTCCAAAAAGCAATGGCCCATGGATGCTCTTTGTAACGGAAGGCACCCAGCAGCCAGTCCAGTTTTCCTTTGCTGTGGGAGTGATTGGGAGGAGAGGCATGGCTCACCTCTGGAGATGGATCATCAGGCAGGCCAGTGTGTCTCGGTTGGGCAGGGGCAGATCACTGATTGTCTGGTACAGCATGGCCAGGCTGTTGTCCTCATCTGAAATCTCTGTGGGCAGGAAAGTTTTAGACAATGTAGAGTATGACACTTTTACGCAGTGGCTTACATTGGCATAGTTACCCAGTTTTAGTATGGAAAAATCAGGTTTCAGGTCGACTCCAGTTGATAATTTAACTTGAAACGCTTCTTTAGACCAATCTCTTGAGGTGAGATGGTGTGAATATGAAGGTGTGTATATGAAGGAGTAAATATGAATATGAAGGTGTGTATATGAATATGAGGGTATGCGAGTGTATGAAGGTGTGAATCAATGTGAAGGTGTGAATGTGAAGGTGTGTATATGAATATGAGGGTGTGTGAGTGTATGAAGGTGTGAATATGAACATGAAAGTGTGAATATGAAGGTGTGTATATGAATATGGGGGTGTGACTGTATGAAGGCGTGTGTATGTCTAATTCCCGGGGTCTGACCTGCGGCCTCCATGAAGGCTCGGTTGAGGCGGAAGGTGAGCAGTGGCTCCGGGAGCTTCCGCAGGAAGTCCTTGAGGAGTCCCGTGACGGCGTTGATGTCGTCCACCTTGGCCAGCTGGGGCAGCGTCTTCCCCCGCAGGAACTTCTCCTTCAGCTCCTTGACGGTGCGCTCAGCTCCGGACACGCGGTACAGGCCCACCTGGAAGAACAGGCTCGGCAAATGACGACAATTCATTCGCAACGTCATACCGTTAGATTAGCCAACATGCTATTTGGTGGGAGCTTTTAGCGAAAGTGAGAAAGTACCTTCGGGTGCAAACATTTTAAGTATCAGTGGGCCACACGGGAAACACAGTCCCAAAGCAGTCAGGGGTTTATCTGAGTGACGTAGCTGTGGCTTACCTCGTGGAGACCCCTGTGTTCTATCTCCTTGATACAATAGACCACCAGGGCTGGGATCATGGGACAGGTGGCTGGAGCATAATCTGACAGAGTGGCCTGCGCACAACAGAAAACGTCAACCTCCACATGTGTACTTCTGAATAACACCCTGGCTTCTAAGGCTAACCGCCATTTCTATTTGACGAATTCTTTGCTACCACATGACAAATGGACAATGCAGTGGCGTGCGCCCGCGTCTGCTTTGGCCAGAGGGAGGAGATGCAATACCTCAGTGCTCCTGGTGGGGGTGCTGCCTGGGCCCGTGGCCGGGTTACATGGCAGGGGGAGGCCGTCGCGGCACTCCGGGTGAGTCACCTGCCTGCAGTCCTGGCACCTCAGGTAGACCTTGCCGAACTTGGTTCTCTTTCCGCACGGCACGCAGAACTCAGACTTGATCACCTTGATAAATGGGCAAGTATCGGATGATTACGAAGCAGCAGTAGGGGTAGGATTCACATGGGTGGGTGCACATTCAAAGAGTGTGCGGGCCCCATTGTGCTATCATGGTGCCCGTCTTCATGCCTACCGTTTTGGCTGTGAACTGGTGCTTCTTTCCCCTGGCTCGTGGAGGCTTGACTGGGGGTGGGCCAGCCCTGGCTGGCGTGCTGGGAGCCTCGCTAACTGTGTCCGATTGGTCAGTGGTGGTCGTATCCCACACCTGAGTGGCTATAAAAGACATGATGGTCTTTGCAAATTTTTTTTTTTTTGTATGCAGATTACAGAGAAATGGGAACGGACACAAATAGGTACAGGTTCATGCAACCACTTTGGAATATGTATTCGCAAATAATTGTCTCATCTCTGTCGGACTACAGACTAAAATGGCTGTGCAGATAAGAGGTAGGATGTTCTCACATGTCTTCCTCCTGCTCCGGGTATACATAGGCACCGTCTCAATGACCGTCTCGACTGGGCCTCCATTGATTGGCACTGTGATGGTGGTTTTGGCCACCAATGACTCGTTCGCCTGGAATCATAAATACGCAGGTTGATTTCTGACTGACTTTCTAGTAGTTCATTATTAGTGAACATGTAGATACATTTGGACATGTATGGACATGTATTTATACCCTATCTGATGTTCGGCCGGTGGAGCGAGGTTTCTTCACCAAATGGGGAGGGCCATCGGTCAGGATTCTGGATGAACGCTGTGGGACACGTTCAGATATTCATGAACACTTTGAAAGGAAGGACTTTCTCGAATGTGTGAAAAGGTTGGCAGTTTACAACGCTAACGTCTGTGGAGAATATGCCACTTTTGACACTGGCAGTTGGGAAGCAGCGGGACTCTGTCAGGACAGAAGGATTAGCATCTTGGCACAAGTGTGGTAAAACACTGGTGGGAGCGAGAGTGGTACTTGTTTCAGAAACTCCAATGACCTCTCCATCTGCTGCTTAAGTAAACAAGCAAACACTGCCCTCTAGTGTTAAAGGATAGAAATGTACTATAAACGTACTCTCTTCTGGCGCTTCCTCAGTCTCACTGTCCTCATTACAGAAGAGTCCCAGTCCTGAAGGGAAAGATAGACAAGGGAGCGAGTTTCAAACCGTTGCTCATCAAGTTCCACTGTTGCTATAAAAGACATTAGGGAAGGAAGTTAATATACAGGGTCAAATTACCAAAGAATCATCTGTTTGGTCATAGCTTATGTCTGAAAGGATGGAGGCGGATTCATCGATGGTGGTCAACCTGAAAGACAACGGAAAGAAATCCCATCATACCTACTTACTACCTTAGCTATGAAGTAAAATATTCAAAAGAAATGCTTAGGGCGGGCTTCAACAATCCACAGAATTAAGTATGTTGTGATTAGAAGTTGGACTGTATATAGTCAGTCTGGCAACCGTTATGGCAGTATAGCTTTAGTGTGCAGCACGGAAGAGTCGTGAGGTTTAGGTGGTGTGGAGCGGAGACCTGCGGCTGGTGTTTGGGTTGGACTTGGCGGCCTGCGCTGCCTGGGAGTGGGCGCTGAGGAAGGCCAGGGCCGAACGCTGCTCCTCGCTCAGGTGGATGCTGCTGCTGTTGGTCTCTGAGATCAGCAGCTCGCGGATCAGCTGGATCTGACGCTCCTGAGAGAAATTACACACACACACACACACACACACACACACACACACACACACACACACACACACACACAATGAGTAAGGGGGAGCATTAGATGAAGCATATCCTAAATTCCAAAGACCAACTTTTGATCATTAGTCAAGCCAGTTGACATATAAATTGCCCGCTGTATTTAAAAAGATCCGGTACCAACAGAATTAGTGAGACAGATACAGTCCTATGTGCTTAAAACAAGCAGGTGTTTAGAAGCCCCTTTCTGTTTCATACAAGTGAGAATGAGTGCTGACCAGTTTCTCATAATCCGCTTCAGCTTTCTGTCTCCGTCGGATCTCCACGTCCACCTGGTTACGGGCGTGTTTCAGCTTGACCTCCAGCGAGCCCCTCTCCGTCTCAGTCTTGGTCAGCACCTCTCTGCAGGAGCCCAGCTCATCGTTCGTATGCAGCCACTTTTTGCGGCAGTCCTCAAAGTTTAACGCCATCTGGATAAACTCTGGAGAAGACAAAGTACATGACACAATTTCGAATTTTGTAAAATAATGTAGAGACTGTTATTTCCCCAATCTCAGGTCATTGAAGCATTTGCGATTAAAATGACTCAAGTGTAATGGTGATCTACTGTTGTTTACAAAGTGAACCGACCACGGCAAACAAAGAAGAGCTATTGCTTGACAGATGTAGTGGTTGTTTTGCAGCTCTTACACAAGCTTACATTTATTTGTAAATATTCAGCCTAGATACTTATGGTATGTCACAAAACCGGGATATTTGTTGGTAAGCTCCTAAATGTAGCAAGTCCAGGGGAAATTCTGCTGTCAAAAAGTAACATTGAACAATAGTACTCTTAGCTTCCATTGAAATGGAACATGTACCCATTATCGGCTAAAAAAGGTATAATGCTTCACTTGAATTGGAAATGTTAACCCCCCCCCTCCATCAACTCATTTAAATTACAGTATCTTGACAATGTCGATTGGCTCTAAACCAGATGCTTTCAGCCATGAAATGCCATGGTACTCAAATCCGTTTCACTGAGTCAAGGAGAGAACCAGAGACATAGAAAGAGAGGCATTAACGTGAATGACTGCTTCAAAAATATGTCATTCTCGAGAGAGGCAGAGAACTTAAAGAGAACACTAATATTGTATAAACTCACGTGGCTCAATTCCCTCAGTCAGGACGTCCACATGGGCACGCAAATTCTGGAACTGGTTGTGCAGGTTCATCGCACATGACTCCATCATCCAGTCTTCATGAGAAAATGTAACACATTAGCTAAGACTAGTGGTAGCAGTGGAATAGGGTTATGGTGAAAGTACAACCCTTCAAGTTTAAGCATCAGCCCGCACACTTCAAAAGGTGTCCGATCAAGCTAAACTAGATTGCTAGCACTTGTAAGCCTACACTTATTAAACAGTGTAACCGTACTGCAGACAGCATGTCGAAGACTATAGTCAACTTTTTTAACGTTAGCTAAAGTTAGATCTAGTTAGCTAGCTATCTAACATCAGCTAGAAAGTTAAGTCATTTAGCTAGCTAATAAACAGTACACATGCAGATACTCACTTGCTAGGCTTTGTCACGGTGTCACGACAACTTTGTTTAGATGTTTGAAATGCTACTCAAATTCACTATAACTTACCAGCCTAAAAGCTAACGAGCCTACCACACCTGTGCTAACGTTGTCAAAAACTTTCAGCGGTTTGGCTTCAACTTCAAAAACAGCGCCCCAGTTGAGCTCTTCTTCGAATACTTTTGTGTTCTTAGTGTTACTAAGAACTTTATCGCCACCACCCGATTATAGCAAAATTGCAGGCAGTCGTTCTAGTTCGATTGATGGGTAAATATAAACAATGGTTCGCTGTTAGGCCTACACCTAATAACTTTGTGATGCCACATATATCCTGTTGTGTCATTCTTGCAAGTTGAGTCCAAGCGAAAGTATCGATATTAAGGAGATATTGCAATATGTTTGTCAATATTACAGTCTGTGCAATTCCTACATGGATAATGTTATAAATCAATAACTGAGACTGGAAATACATATAGTGGAGTGTACTCACATGGGAAGTACCCTGATGCATCATATATCAGGCAAAGCTGGCATATCTGGGGCCTGTAGCAGTACAGTACAAAGACACAGCCTCACACACCAACTCACATGGGTTCTCTTAAAAATACTGACACAAATGGACACAAGACAAAAAGATACTGTCAAAGAGGTTGGTATCAAAACTATGAGAATTGGGAATATTTGTATTTACAACCACTGTTGCTGCAGTGCTACACTGTAAATGTACACCTACACAAACACATTAGCCAGGTTTGTGTGTGCGCATGTGTGTATGGTTGAGGTGAAAAAGTTTGTGCATACCTGCACATGCAATTTTCCCTCTCGACATTGCCAGTCCATTAGACCTGATTGGAGATAATAGAAACTGTCAGTCAATAGCTTTCTGTCCTCATTAATTATTCATATCACAGTCAGAGGCCCCCCTCCAGTTGTCTGCTCATTTCCTTCAGTCAAGCATCATTTAACTACCTAAATCCTCTCAGTTCTCCTTTCAAATAATATTTTTTTTCCACTTACACAGACTATAGTTGTCTGTTTGTCCCCACAAGCATTTGCATAAACATGTGCAATGAAAAGACACAAAGACTGGCGGGGCTGTCAGTGTGGAAGGTTGTGTAAGATCATGAACTAAACCATATAACCAATAAAATACCAATGAGGTGGATAAAATACACCTAGCATCAGTAATACCACTAGCTACATCAAAAGAGAGTGTTCAGATAAGATATTGAACGTATAAGAATAAGCAAGGAATCAATTTTACAAATACCCCTTCAAGTTTGCTGAGTCCATGTTCAACAAAGCAAAGGATGTAAAGCTTGACATAACTCTACAGGAACTGGAGAACCACCTAAGGGACACTCACACAGATGAGAAAATGCACGAGCCATTCACAATTCCCCTGGACATTCCATCAATTGAGGAACCAGCAGAACAAATGGAAACCTGCCCTCCAAAATGGAAAACGGTGGAAAATGCAGTTAGACGTGCAAGAGCAGCATCAGCACCTGGACCTAATGAAGTGCCTCACAGACATCACAAAAATGCACCTAATGTCTTATATTTCCTTTGTAAACTACTAAAGCTTGCGTGGGAACCAAATTATTCCAGACCATGACGTCAAGCCAGCAGAGTGCTTATTCCCGAAGAGAAAGATGCTAGTGACATTAGCTAGTTCAGACCAAGTTGCTTGCTTAATGTTGAGAGAAACATATATATATATATATATATATATATACAGTGGGGCCAAAAAGTATTTAGTCAGCCACTGATTGTGCAAGTTCTCCTACTTAGAAAGATGAGAGGTCTGTCATTTTCATCATAGGTACACTTCAACTATGAGAGACAAAAATTAGAAAAAAAATCCAGGAAATCACATTGTAGGATTTTTAAAGAATTTATTTGTAAATTATGGTGGAAAATAAGTATTTAGTCAATAACAAAAGTTCAACTCAATACTTTGTAACATAACCTTTGTTGGCAATGACAGAGGTCAAACGTTTCCTGTAAGTCTTCACCAGGTTTGCACACACTGTAGCTGGTATTTTGGCCCATTCCTCCATGCAGATCTCCTCTAGAGCAGTCATGTTTTGGGGCTGTCGCTGGGCAACACAGACTTTCAACTCCCTCCACAAATTTTCTATGGGGTTGAGGTCTGGAGACTGGCTAGGCCACTCCAGGACCTTGAAATGCTTTTTACGGAGCCACTCCTTCGTTGCCCGAGCGGTGTGTTTGGGATCATTGTCATGCTGGAAGACCCAGCCACATTCCATCTTCAATGCTCTCACTGATGGAAGGAGGTTTTGGCTTCAAATCTCACAATGCATGGCCCCGTTCATTCTTCCCTTAACACGGATCAGTCGTCCTGTCCCCTTTGCAGTAAAACAGCCCCAAAGCATGATGTTTCCACCCCCATGCTTCCCAGTAGGTATGGTGTTCTTGGGATGCAACTCAGCATTCTTCTTCCTCCAAACACGACGAGTTGAGTTTTTACCAAAACGTTCTATTTTGGTTTCATCTGACCACATGATATTCTCCCAATCCTCTTCTGGATCATCCATATGCTCTCTGGCAAACTTCAGACGGGCCTGGACATGTACTGGCTTAAGCAGGGGGACACGCCTGGCACTGCAGGATTTGAGTCCCTCTCGGCGTAGTGTGTTACTGATGGTAACCTTTGTTACTTTGGTCCCAGCTCTCTGCAGGTCATTCATCAGGTCCCTCCGTGTAGTTCTGGGATTTTTGCTCATCGTTCTCATGATCATTTTGACCCCACGGGATGAGATTTTGCGTGGCGCCCCAGATCGAGGGAGATTCTCAATGGTCTGGTATGTCTTCCATTTTCTTACAATTGCTCCCACAGTTGATCTATTCACACCAACCTGCTTGCCTATTGCAGATTCACTCTTCCCACCCTGGTGCAGGTCTACAATTTTCTTCCTGGTGTCCTTCGACAGCTCTTTGGTCTTGGCCATGGTTGAGTTTGGAGTCTGACTGTTTGAGGCTGTGGACAGGTGTCTTTTATACAGATGACGAGGTCAAACAGGTTCCATTAATACAGGTAACGAGTGGAGGACAGAAGAGCTTCTTAAAGAAGAAGTTACAGGTCTGTGAGAGCCAGAAATCTTGCTTGTTTGTGGGTGACCAAATACTTATTTTCCACCATCATTTACAAATAAATTCTTTAAAAATCCTACAATGTGATTTCCTGGATTTTCTCATTTTTGTCTCTCATAGTTGAAGTGTACCTATGATGAAAATGACAGACCTCTCTCATCTTTCTAAGTAGGAGAACTTGCACAATCAGTGGCTGACAAAATACTTGTTGGCCCCACTGTATATATTGGCGTAATAGCACAGAGACTGACCTTACAAAAACAAGTTAATAGATACTTCAGTACATAAAGCTGGCATGCAGGGTTTTCCAGTTGTCTGGAGGCATTACCATGATTTGGCAACAAATTAAATTGGCAAAAAGTGACAGTTTATGATATACCCATCAATACAGTTGAACAGCGAGAAAGAAGAATAAGCATGTATGCTAGAAAAGGGTTGAAGATGCCACAATGTCTTAGTAGCCTGGCTCTCCATGGTAAAGGTGCTCTGGAGCTGCAGCTTACTGGGCATGCAGAGAAATAGGACTAGGCGCAAGCTAACAGAGATGGGGCAATGCAAGTTAGTGATAGATCAGATACGTAAGCAGGAGGAAGCAGTAAGGAGAGCCAAAGCTCTCACAAGCCAAACAAGGGTGATGGATGAATTGGGAAAGTGTAGAGCTGAGAAAAAATTACCTGGAAGGACTTGTGGGGGAATGGAAGCCACAAGAATTATCGTTATTGTTAGGGCAACTTACGATGTACTGCTCACACCTACATATCTTAGCCAGTGGGTAGGTGAGGATTCAACATGACCCCTTTGTAGCAGCTGAGGTAGAACAGCAAGGCTGGAGAACAAAGATGTGTCCTGTGGAAGTTGGATTTGTGGCAATCTTTAACAACCGAACTACTTAAGGAAATAAGGATCCGCGGTTTAGAATTACGCCAGACCATAAAAGTTCTGTCAGATATAGCATAGATAAGTAGCTAGTGACTGTTGCTAATAGGAAGGATCCAATCATCTCAGGACAAAGGTGTAATGTTAAGCTTTCCTACTTGCTGAGCATGATTTTTCTTCAGTCTTAATTGCCAAACAGACCCTCCAGGAATAGAGTAGGGATATCACAGCTTAATATTTTAATTTTTAAATTTTTATTATCTAGCCGTGCCCAGAGTCAACATAGGGAGTGGCTCTAACACGTCTTTGCTCACCGTTAAGCCTTCTGGAGGTGTCCCGGGCTCAATATAACGGAACGCCCGGGATGGAAGGTGCCTACTTGGAAAACCCCAATTACATATCTCCTCTTAACCCTAAATATTGGCTTTTAAAGTGCTCATCTTGGATTATGTCATAATGGATATTACAACACTGTATCCTGTGTATTTGTAAAATTTGTAAAAATTGTAATACAATCATTTTCTTTCCATTGCAATACGATATTTATTCCTAAAATTATCATTCACAAGCCTTGAATTCTTCACACATTTAGAGTGCTGTACAAAACTCATTACCAAATGAAAATTGAATTACAGTAAAATTATACTGAAAGCTAAAACTACATACAGTGCATGTTGCGGGAAAAACAGACAAGATACAGGTGAATACAGAACTGTAGCAACTTTTTGACTGTATTATGTATTAGGATTATAAGCAATATGTAGGAACGTGTATGGTTGGGAATCAGAAAGTAGAAAAGTTTTTGCAGCCAATGTACAGATGATTCAGGATAGAAGCATCATAACTTCTGCTGACTACAAGGTTAGGTCTTTCCCATGGCACCATCAGAACGGTAATGGGTCCACTTTCAGACTCAAGCAGACCACTTAGCAAACACATTTCCACTTAACGGGATGTAGGGCATCCCTCCCCCCTGCATGTTTTCTAACCTCCTCTGTGTGTTTGTTTACATGGGGTTTGAGGGAGGATTTGGAGGTGTGGATAAAACAGACCAGAAAATGTATATAAAAACCGCATTAAGAAATAGTCATAAACAACGTTGTTGTGGTTGCTCCTTGAGTACGTCAAATGCATTACAGACAGTGTATACTCTTAAATAAGACTTTCTACCCGCTGGTTGCCAAATAACAATCTCTCAATGACTTTGAAAATGAACTCAATACATTCACAGAATGTTCTTCTCAAATGGAATGTTAGATTACCAGTAAGACAGCATTCATTAACAGTCCATTCTATTGAGTGTCACCGGGTTAGGGTTGGCTGGTTGGTAGATTCTACAGGTATGAAAAGAGATAAGGCGTGTGTGTGTGTGTGTGTGTGTGTGTGTGTGTGTGTGTGTGTGTGAGTGTGAGTGTGTGTGTGTGTGCGTGTGCGTGTGTGTGTGTGTGTGTGCACTTGAGAGTGTGTTTATGCTTGAGAAATATTAGCATTGGATTGTATTGACATGTGCAACAGCATATAAAGTGCTTCCTGGCAGAAGCCCTTTCATTTCCAGGTGGTTGAAAGTGTGTGTGTGTGTGTGTGTGTGTGTGTGTGTGTGTGTGTGTGTGTGTGTGTGTGTGTGTGTGTGTGTGTGTGTGTGTGGTGGGGAGGAGGGGTGTCAACATCGCAGGAAATAAGTTAACTGTGCTCTCAATGCTTTTCTGTGATTCTTATCAGAAGATATTTGGAATACAATGCAATAGAAGAGAATCAAAGTTTGCGTCAGCACTTTATTTCTTAAATGAGGCAGCGAAACATTGTTTGGCAAAAATTTGAACTATGAACGTGTAAAATTGCAAGCAAGAAGATAAATATCTTAAACACGGAAAAGATAATTCAATGAAAGAAACCATCTAGAGGATGCAAGGCAACAGGATACAGACAAACAGGCACTCAAGGCCAGGGCAGATTGGTAACACATTTGCACCAGTGTTATTTCAAGGCAACAAAAAAAGAAAGAAAAAAAAACATACAGTAAGTTCTTTCCTTTTTTGTTAACAGGCGTTATTTGTTGTGTGTCCGCTGGACTCTGTCATAGATGTAAACATAAACATTTGCAGAATTTCATCCACTTTTTCCCTGTACTCAAGATTTCCCATTTAGTATTTATTAACGGAACATACATATAATGGCCAAAACCAACGTTATATGAGGGCAGAAATCATTGATTTGTTTGCATATTAGTGTGACAGCCAAGTAAGGTAGAGCCTGTATTTCACTTACACTTACAGTATCTACCTATCCTATTTTTCCAAGTCAACAGCCAATAGTACTGCATACTGAAATACCTCGAAATAGGTTATCAAATGAAGTCTTTGTCAGAACTTCTGTAACACATTCTGTGCCCCTTTCACAAGTGTACACTAGTCAAAACATCTGCATGCACAGCTTGTGTGCTCTAGAAGACTTCAATGGAGGCTTGTGGACATGGGCTCACCTCAGGACCCCAAGGTGCAGATAAGGATTACGACAACAAGTATAATGGTGATGATGGTGGCAGCAAGCGCTCCCAGCTTGCAGAACTTGGCTCTGCGTAAGTCGGCTTCCTTTTGACGGAGCAGCGCGTCATAACCCGGGGTGTAGATATCCTCCATCCAGAACTCCATGTTGTTGGCGTTCATGGAGTCCTGGGCCTGTTGGAGAAACCACAAGATTGTCGGATTAACGCCAAATCATAATAAATAAATACATATAGTTGGGTCTTAATTAATTAGTAATCAATGCTTGACTCTTGCTTAAAGTTAACTGTGTCCCAAAGCCCAAAATATTTCTGAGGCCATGGGGGAAATATATATGTGATGTTTATAATTGTTCCGTAATATGCGGAATTCATTTTCAAAAGTGTAAACAGGACTTGAAAAATGCATATTAACACCTAAGGTAAAAAACAAACCTGCAAGTTAAGAGGGGTGATTCGGGACTCTCTTTCCTCCACAGTCCAGACTGGCCTTCCTCTGGCCTCGGCCAGTCTGGGGTCAGAGATTATCCCTGAGGTCATCCCACCAGTCAGGCTACTCCCCTTTTGGCGAAAGAGGGAAGAATTAAACACCTGCTCCACCAAGTGAGAGTGTTTCCGGGGCAGGAGGTTGGCGGTGCTATTGGATTGGTCCATCTAGGAGGAGGCGGGCCATAAATTCAATCAATTAGGTGGAGACCACAGTCTTGTGTTAGACCTATAAGAGGAAGTAACTATAAGAAACTTAGAACTATAAGAGGAATAACTATAAGAAACTTAGAAATATAAGAATAAGTAACAAGAAACTTAGAACTGTAAGTAACTATAAGAAACTTAGACCTATAAGAGGAAGAAACTATAAGAAACTTAGAAATATAAGAATAACTAACAAGAAACTTAGAGCTTTAAAAGGAAGTAACTTTAAGAAACTTAGAACTATAAGAGGAAGTAACTATAAGTAAGTAACTATAAGTAACTTAGAACTGCAGTGTAAGAGGCTGTAACCACGTCACTGAAGTAACACCAATGCACTACTTGGTGCTTTCAGATGAGAAATACAACAATGATTCGGTTAAAGCTGCTTGCTATAATATTCCCTCTTTTACTGATTTAGTTAAACTAAATACTGTAACTCAAACATTTCAAATCAGCACCAAACCACTGAAAATGTGACCAGCTGAACCACTCATCACAACCAGATAAGTAGATACTGAATCTAACCAATGACAGCTCATCACATGTAAAATTAAAATGTAAATGTAATATGAAATGGAAATCTATTCTTATGCTTGCATTTGAGGTTCCCGCTAAAATATGCACATTTCCCTCAAAATAAATGTTATGTTGATTTGTGCATTGCATTTCCCATATTTGTACACCGTATGATTAACCTTAATTGAAAGGTCAATGTAAATTGGAAAGTGAAACAGGAATTTCCATCGATAAATGTATTTCCATTGATTTTTTTAATTAGTGTCGAACTAATCTGATTAAAATCAAATGTATCTTGACTTCTTACTTCAAGTAATTTGGCAATTTCATTAACAAACACATTAGGCACAACATTATTGTATTTTCCCAATAAAACCAAGTAAAAACATACCAATACCTTTATTATCTAGCTAAATGGAATTGCAAATGCATTCGGAGCAGAAAAGATTTCAAAGCTTTCCCTTTCACTAACTTAATAGAGTCAGAGCAACACATTGTAAAAAATTCCATCTGAGGATTTTCTACAAGCAATTACTTCTCAGATGAAGCGGAAAAAAAGCGGCACATTCAGATCTTATGTTTAGAATTCCATTCAAAGCCAATCATTAAGCATACATCTTTTTTGAGTTTAAGAAACATGAAATCTGAATACTAATTTTTGGCATCTAAATGTATTCGTGGTGGGACTTTTTATTTGAAATATAGTAATATTCAGCCAGTTTACAAATTATATTTTGCATGTGATAAACTTCCATCAACTAACCAGTTTCACAACCAAAAGAATATAATAGATTGAACAGATGTTAATTCTCATATATTTTTTCCCATTATATGGCTAGGACTTAAGAAACACATGCACTGATACAACACAGGCAAAACATTCAGAGACAGTGTAAACAACAGCTGTTGGTATTAGATGTTCCCCAGCACAGATCATTTGGCAAAATCGCAGGGACTATTATGGCAGGCCTACTTGCTTGTTGTCAGCCACAGCGGTTTCTAGCTGCTCTATATGTCTTCATGCAAGAACATACACACAAACAACCAATCTCTCTAATTATGGCTAAAAGTAGTGAAACAAACACTAAGATGTATAGAAATAAACAATGAATAAACTAAAACAAAGTACCTCTCCTATTTTGCCAAGTGGACCTTTGTCATCTTTGCTTTTGGAGAATGACACAGCCCAGTCCCGTGCCGAGGTTGACACGCTTGGTCGTTTGGAGTCCGCCCCGCCCTTCTCCTCGGAATGGGATTTGGAAGTGCGGCGTGAAAGCAGTCCTTTCTTGCCTTCTTTCCCACCTTTGATCTCGTCCTGACCTCCACTCACATCTGCTTGTACTTGTACCCCGCCAGTGTTCCAGCGGTCCCAGTCCGGACTCCCACTAGTTGGAAAGATATGTCCCGATACAGACAGAGGCTGGGGCTCCGACAACTCTGACCCTGGGGTCAAAAGAATGCTGCCTAGGGACGAAGCACTAATGCTGGGTGGCCCTCGGCCCCGGGCCCTGCCTCTAGCTCCCTCACCTACGCTGCCAGGCTGCTGGATCTTCTCGTCCAGCCGTTGCAGGGCCGAGAGCACCTGGGAGATTTCGGACTTGACCTCGTTCAGGGACTCGAGCTGTCGCTCGATCTGGCTCATGCGGAGCAGCAGCTTGCACACGCTGGCCTTCAAGCCGTCGTCAGTGCTCTCCAGTGAGTGGAAGAGCCTGGAGAGCTGGCCTAGGCGGCCCCGCCGCGCCTCGTGGCTGTCAGCGTTCGCCGGCCCCGCCACGCCGCCCCCCATCGCGCCATCGTGGGGATGCAGGACCCCCGTCGAGCCGCACATGCTCATGTCGTCCAGGAAGCGGAAGATGGCGCTGATGTCGTCCTCGCACATGTCGGGGTCATCCAAGGAGGTCATGAAGGAGAGGCGGTCGGCATGCACCAGGCTGCGGAGACGGCGAGTGTCCGGGAGGTCGGTTTGGGTCCCAGAGTTGGCCAGCGCCCCTGGCTCTTCGCCTAACCAGTCGCCCCCGGGAGACACGCTGGGATGGCTGAGAGTCTGCCGGGAACGATAGACTCCGTCGGAATCCATCTCCATCCCACCCACCCCCACCCGGTCCTCCATGCTGTGGCTCTTTTCAGCCCAGAGGCGGCACTGGGTCCTGGGGGGCTGGAGATGGAGGGGGGACCACTCTGACACCCCACTTACAGGGCCAAAGTAAGTAGAGTCCTGCAGGTCGTCTAGGCTCTCGTGTTTGGCCCTTCGCTCCGGAGTCCGGTGAGCGGTTCCAGGGGAAGGGTAAGGGTTGGTAAGCACCTCGAAGTTGTGGTTGGTGAAGGCGTTCTTTTCCACTCCGTCCCCTTCTCCTCCTCCAGGGCTGGGTGACTCACTGTTAATTGTCACCTGGGGCAGGAGAGGCGGACGGTTGTGGAAGTCTTTCTTAAAGATGTCCCTCTTCAGCCCAACGGATGTGTGGCTGATCTGCCCAGCCTCAAACACCTCCTTGGGGGCAGAGTCACCACTAAGAGAGTCCTGGGTGGAGGACTCACTGTCTGTCTCTAGTGGGAGGTAGATGCTCTGCATGTCCTGGCTTGGGAGCTTTCCGCTGGGGAACAGCGGAGAGTTGTGATGCCAGTCGAAGGATACCGCCCTGGCTCTGGCCGGAGGGGAAGACACCAGCGAAATAGGATCTGGCGGAAGACTGCCTCGCTTGCGGATTGAGTAATTTAATTTGGGGTGGAGGAAATTCTGGTCGATGGGCCTCCCCCCGGAGTCTGAGTGGGTGCGGGCTCTCTCCCGTCCTGGAAATGTCAGCTGATTCATTCCAGGCAAAGATGGGTCGAGTGATTGGTCGCCAGGTAAGAAGAGAGGGGATTTCATTGGCTTGTCTTCTATGGTAGTCCCGCCTGTCATTTGGATCAAATTGAAGATGGTGACGATGTCGGCAGCCACGCCTATCGGGGAAAGTCCTCTGGTGGTAGCCCGGTCTCGAAAGAGCGTGGCAGGGAAGCAGGGGTCTTGACAGGCTGCGGAGAAGAGAAGGCTCCGCAGCTCGGTCAGATGCTCCAGGTCGAAGCGGGTGCTGACCATGCGACACAGGTCCTGGAAGGAGAGCCAGTGGCGCATGTTAGCCAGCTCCTCCAGGATACCCAGCAGGACCAGGGGGTATTCCTGCTGCAGGTTGGCCATGACCTCGGGAAACTTGGTAAAGATGACAAAAAAGTAATAGCAAATGGAGGTACAGCAAATTAAAACGGGTCCATTGTCATTGTGTTCATTGTGGATGGTTAGCATGATCACATTTTCAAATAGAACCTTTCCAATTGCTAATGAAAACCTAGCATGCTGCACTTTAATGGGATTGTGGTATCTCTTACATCAATTTCCTATACAAATTGATTAAACTTAAATTAACTTGTGTTGCAAGTCATCTGCATAACTTTTTAAAATTATATGAATTCATAGAAATGTATGAATCTCTATCTTGTGTGCTCCTATGTCGATGAAACCCTGTCATCCAGTCTAAATTACTTGTGCAGCCTGCGACCTGCTTTTAGGAACTTAAAATAACTGACCATTTTGGTGTGTTGACGCTGTACTGCTGCGCAGATCATGCGTCACCAAAAATACATATTACCTGATTCTAACAATAACGCGTACAAGTACGCCATATTCATATTATTTCAGCATTGGGACATATTTCATGCGTCCAACAGCCAAACCATTGACTCGATACTCTGTAAAGACATTTCGACGCACTAAAAATAAAAGGGTCACCTCAGTCAGTCACAGCGCACTGAATTTGTGCCGCGCGCCTCTCGCGCTTCATGGAGAAGCGGCTATAGCGAGGTTGAAACAACCAAAAGATATCAATTCTTGTTTGTCTATTTGTTGGCTTCTGCAGTATTGTACTGACAAAAGCCACTAAACAAGCCCTGAAATTACTTGCTTACCTTTTCTGTCAGTCAGTCGTTCGACATCAACAGCACCACCTGTGTCCTTCACAATAATAACGGCAGATACAAAAGCCGCACAGTTACCATAATTAGTATTTCATCGTGAAGTTCCAAATTAAAACCAAGATTTCCGAACAGCGCCCGAGATAGGGGTCCACGTAACAGAGCAGCTAGCCTACAGCCTAGGAGGAGATGAGAAAATTAGAAACGAGGTCATCTTCTCAGAAGTCCCAGAAGTCCCTAAAGGGCCTTGAAACTGCGTCCATTCAATGAAAAAATTGCATTCTCTCTTATTATCAATGACACTTGCAGCAATTGCAATTCATTTTGTAGCCACCATCTTTCTTAAAACCAGGACCAGAAAGATAGCTGCAGGAAATATTGTGCATGAGAGGGAGTCCAGCAAACCGCATATCTCCTCAGGGTATCGGCTGAAACATTGGGCTTGTGTACCACAGTTTGTGTGACGATAAAGATTAAAAATGTATGCTGTACTAATTGAGGCTCTTAAGATTCCAGCTTGACAGTGAAAACCGGGAGGCCCTGAGAGAGAGTGGGAGAGAGAGCTGGCAGCAGTGGTGTAAATACACGTGTAAGAGCTGCTGGTCAGTAGACCCTGGACCTATCACCATTAGTCTACATTACTATCTATAAAGGTTCATACTAAAAACGCCATTAGAGGAAGAGGGAGGCAATGCTTTCATCTCTGAGTATTAGCACTCTGGCAGAACCACGGGCAACATCTCCAATCCAGCTGTCAGCCTACAAAATTTAATCATCAATCATGCACTTTGCTTTGGCATCACTTTGAATCTACGGTAACCAACGAGTTGCATGAAAGACAGAAAATGAAGAGTGAATTCATTCAGATTATGCTGGGTAGAGGCAGTTTAAAAATAAATCTTAAAAGTGTAGCTAAATTAAACAATATGTCAGCTCTAGTTCGTGCAATTCCATATAAGCTGAAAAGATTTTATGAAAGTATTGGAATTTTGGATCCATTTGGCTTGGCCCTTTTCAGCGTTTTTTTACATTCTTAACCTGTACTCTTGTGAAGTCTCATCAGCCATCTAAATTTCAGTAGTTCATTTTTATGTATGTGCTCAAAATGTGCTCCGTTTGTGAATGATGGGATTAAGTAGAAGCATATATAAGAAACGAAATAGCCTCGGATGGAGACACGTAGGCAGGCGCACAACCAGTTATGAACCAGCAGTGTATACAAGTATATCATGAAGCGTATATCACTTAAATAAAGTATGTTTACAGTTGCATTTTCTTTGGGTCAACATTTTTTCTCAAATTATTATTATTATATACCAGACTTACTGTAAGTCATGCTTATGGCCCGTAAAAAATCCACACAATATTTAAAAATACTTATTTTATTTTACAGTGTGAGTCATGTTGAAAATATGACAACATATACTGTAGTTTCAGTATCTGTGACATTATAGGCACGTTACAGAAGTATGTAATTTCATGGTTTAATAAAATATAGTCAGATTAAGTCTTCCCCAAGTATCTCTATTTACAATATAGCCACTGGTTTATTACTGATTATTTAACCCCAATATTAATTTGTCGCCGTAACACTGTACATATAGGGCATGGGCATAAATAGACTCAACTGAGCATAGATTCACGATCTCTCCTCTTCCGCTGAACTGGCGTTGGGGCTGCCATTACAGTTGGTGTCAGTGATGGATTCAATGCCGGATTTAAGGCTGGATTCAGGGCTAAATTTAAGATCAGATCCTCATCTCCTGTAGAAATATGATTTCATATTTATCAGCTTAAAAGACAACAGTTTAATATGTGGTTTATTTTCTATGTAGAGAACAAGTGATTACAATTATATAAACACGAAAGCATTGCAATATCATGCAAAAACATACTTTTTAACACAAATCTTTGGATTTGTATTGTTTTAGAAAAATATACTATTACAGTCAGTATCAATAGGAAATTCATATAATATGATATAATTCCCTTTGTTTGAGAACTGGCGTCATCTAGAGGTTCCACGTGTAGTCGTTATGGCGTCCATACCTGTGGTCTCATGGTGTTCTTGACTGTCGAGCTCTTTGCTGTCTAGGGGAACCCGAGCTAAGGCGGCAAGTTTAGCAATGAAGGCCTCTTCCGCTTCCTGATGGTGAGATGACAAATTATGTAATAGTATAGGGCCTTATAGGTCTAGTCAAGCTAATCATAGTGACCGATCAAGATGATTCAAAACTTCCAATGTATCACAATCACCATTTCTATATTTTATATTTAAACCTATTCTGATTTAAACTCTTTTTTTTGGGGCAATAAGAATAGAAGTCATCATTTCATAGAGTGTTAAACATTCTGCACAGGTAAAACACCTTGACCTTACCAGTAGTTGCCCTTTAACCTTCTCTGAGGATATGTCAAGGGCTAACTTCCTTCTCCTCAGAGTTTCAAAAACCTCTTCCTGTTCCAGGTCATATTGTTCTAGCACCCGCCTCTTCTGGAGTTCAACCCTGCAGCCACAAAGGTATCACAATACAAAAAGGATGAGGCTCATCCATAACAAGACCCGCCTACACATTATCAACAAGTGTTGAGTTGATTGATGAGCTTTAATCAAATGGCATCAGTGCACACTATCGATCAAGTAACTTTGTCCTCTGTACCTCTGTTGGAACTCTGTGGAGGTGGGTTTACGGCCCCAGTTGGCAAGTTCCCTCAACAAGGCCTTGATCAGCTGGGCACTGCTCTCCCTCCTCTCACCCTCCTCTGTGTTACAAAAAATATATCGTATAGCATATTATAGGCATCGCTGCTTTGAATAGACTGCTTAACCTGTCCTCTTTTAGTATTGCAACATCTGTGTTTTCCGTCAACATCTAACCATGGCTGTTGCTAGGTGACCGCTCTTGCAGTAGATCTCTGGTGAGGTCTCGGAGCTGGGAGTAATAGCTCTGAACCAGAGCACTGAGGGAGTCTTTTGTCACATACACACTCTCTGAGGCCACCTCTGTCAAGTGGCGCTAGTTAGGAAGACAGGGGAGAGAGAAACAGCAAAAGGTTTTAAACATAACCTGTAAAAATATTTAGGCAAACATACATAGTCAATTTAAGTATTATCATCCAACATAATTTACTTCTGTATATTAATCCAATACACTCCTACAGCATTTATTTTTTACTGAGCCTAAAAGATGGCAGAATGCCCGCTGCTCCTCAATAAGAATAATCTGAAGACTCACCTTCCAGCCAGGGTCAGTTTGCGGCTCGTCATTCTGAGACTGGTTCTCCATCAGCTGCCAGATACTGTGGCTGAGGGCGTGGCCCACCAGCATATGGGCGTGGCTCTGTAGCAGCTCCGCCCCTGTCTCCAGCTCGGACAGGAACTCCTGCTGGAAGCTGTGCCCAACCAGCAGGCTCTCTGGGCCCAGGTGGCGCTCTGCCAAGCTGGCTTTGGGTTCCTGGGGAGGTAGGGGAGGTGTAGCTAATGGGCAGTGAAAATAAGATACGTAAACATAGAATCTCATCAGAATTCTAATGCTTATTATGTTCTGTATTTCATTGGTATATCGTCTCAGATATGTGTCACACTTAAAATGTAAAGCTGCAAATGGTTAGGACCCACTATATAATGACTAGGTATTGACATTTTATGCATGAAATGAAACTGAAATCAAACAAATACAAATTGCTTACAATGTAAGACACGGGGCTTTGTCAAAAGGCATGTACTCCATCGTTGTAAACCGTAAGTCGCCCTACCTTGGTCTGAGCCTTGGGCGGTGGGCTGACAGACGGCTGGCTCGTGTGGCTCTCCTCTGGATCCAAGGCTCTGAAGTCGCTCCGGGAGAGCACCTTGAGTTTGGACAACCTCATCTCCTTCAACACCCGCAGGCTGAAGTGTCTGGCCACAAAGTGCTTCTGCACCCCTGCCAGCAGGAGGTGCTGTTTCTTCTCTATCAACAGCCCTACTTGGCTGGAGGAATGTGGAGTCAGTGGCCTGGGTCAAGCACTTGAAAAACATCCTCCCTTTTCTCCTGACAAAGTACTGTGACACATGAATGAATAAGAATATGCTACGTGAAATAGACTTTTGGCTCACATTGAAACGCGTTACAAACGGACTGGATTGCACTCTTGCAAGAAGGAGAGAGGGAGAGCGTAAACACTAGAAAGGTTTCAAACTATTCCAGACGATCTACCTGCATGTTCTTGTACTGTACTTGTACTATATGGATAGCCTTATTATGTATCAAAAACTGTACTTGCGCATATGAGATTCTGCCTTTTGACCTCCATGCCTGCAGAGGAACCCACTGACCTGTCTAGTGTGTGGCTCTGTCTCACCACTATGGCTCGGAGGATCTTCAGCTGTTGTTCCCCAAGATGTCTGAGGCAGGCCAGGACCAGAGCCGACTCTTCATGCCACACCTTGGCCGAGAGCAAGCATTGGGAGCCACGGTTACAATATAGTCAACCATGTCTCTCCTCTTGTGTATTTTCCATTCAACTCATTCATATATTCATGTATTGAGGGGTTGACGAAATATTAAGTGTTTTTGAGTGTTGTTAGTGAAACCAGGATTTTAAAAAACAAACAAAACAAACAAAAACACAGTACTGGCTTGGAGACCAAATGGTGGTTCAACCAAAGGCTTACCTGCCCCTCTTGGTCGAGTTGAGCACTTAAGCCCTCCAGTTGCCCTTTGGTGTTGGTCTCTGCCTGCTGGCGCTGGGCACCGAGGCCCCGGTCTACGTCAAACCATAGCTGTTTACACTGGTCGGGTTTGAGCTCCGAATGATTGGGCAAGGCAGTGAGGAGAATCTCCTCGGCTAGCAGCCCAAGCCTCTTAGACCAGGACGAATGCAGTTTCTGCAGATAGAAAACTATCACTGAAACGTGTAGTTTATTGTGTCTACAAACACATTCAGTACGGCAATCAATAATGGTCCTCCTAACAACAACACAACAATATCGTTATCGTCATACATTGTTGCATGCATTATTCTTAAATAATGATACACCTGTCCTTTTTTACATGATACAATATGATACACATATTTTTTTTACACATAAGCTTCTAGAACCTCAATCCTCCACTGGCAACTCCATGGTGTTTTAAAATGGCTACTATACCTTCCAGAGGTCACACACAGCTTCTGCCACTCTGCCGTCCTGCTGCAGCTCCAGCTGACTGACCTGCTTCCTGTGCCTCCCCAGCAGCTCCAGGTACACCTGGGAGATGGAGTCACGGATGATCAAATACAAAATAGTACATTTTTGAATGTATTACAAATCTAAGAAGGATGGCATTTTTAAAATATATATATATATATATATATATATATATATATATATATATATATATATATACACAGTATATCAAACAGAAAAAAGTGAGAGAGAGAGAGAATGCCCATAAAGGATGGAATGGAGAGCTCACATTTAAGAGAAATATTATTCAGCTCGTCTTTTCCTCATTAACTTGAGCGAACTCAACTATGCAACGAGAATCTACATGACATCGGTCGAAGTTATAGAGGCCGACCTTGCCAAACTCCAGTGGGTCGCTGTGCTTCTGAGCTGAATCCAGGACACGGATTCTCTCTTTGGCCTGAGCTCTGAGCAGCTTCTTCTTCTTAGAGTCGATCTTCCTGCACTTCTCGCTTACCAGCTCTTTGGTCTTCATCCTGCACTCTATATAACAGCACATTCAAAACAAGTTTATTTAAAATACAATGTATACAATGTACTTAATAAGAAGATGCCTCGTGCTCAAGAAACAGGATATCAAATGTGTACATATTTAGATCATGCTCGTGTTTTAGATAATACACAAATAATGTCAGCTGAAACTTTATAGTAAGTATAGTTAAGTGTTCAATGTGAAATGATCCTATTTTCTCTGATTAAATATGACATGGCATTTAATGAACTCAAAGAATAACTTTCTCTCACTGTTTTTATCAATGGAAAGAGGGTCCAGAAAAAAATGCCCTATTTAGGGACGGAAGTTATTTAAGTTTAGAAAGTAGGCCAACTATCGCCCCCTTTGACAAACTGCCAGCTGGGTTGGACAAATTTGAATTGATGAGACAAAGGAGGAACGTGAGTATCCAATTCTGCATTCGGGGTTTTTGTTTGTTTTACAACCCCGATTTCCATGTGATTTAATGCTGTGTATATTAACACGCCACATACACACGACTGAACAAGTCTTCAAAATAAATGCCAAAGTCATTACATAAATAATACCATGGGTATGTTGTTGAAGCCCTTCAGTCAGGGCACTCTGCAGCTCAGTCAGGGTCTTCTCCATGAGGGCAAAGGTCAGCAGGCCATCACTGGTCAGCTGCTCCAGGGCTCTAGCCACAAGGCCCTGCCTGGCAGACACTTCCTGTCTGAGTAAAGCAGGCTGGGATTGTAGTTTCCCTGTCAGCTCCTCCCACCACAGTAACCTCTCCTGGGTCCTCTGGCACAGAATAATACACAAACACACACATTCCGTGTTTTACTTGTGACTACCAAAAAAACAACTTCATAATATAAAAAATGACTGACCATTTAAATGCAATACACCGTATCTGGAACATTTTACTTATATCTATCAGTAAATGTGTTATTCTAGTTCCCTCTGTCTGCCTCTCACCCTCAGGTCTGCTTCCTGTGTTTCAGTCCAATGATTTTCCACCAATAGGAGACTGTGGATAACCGACTGGATGATGCCCTGGGCCTCATCAGGAGGAAGGACACTGGTTGGTCCCAGGAGAAGCTGGCACAAGCTTTCAACCTGTTTACTGAAGCCCTTGGTCTACAGAAAGAGATGGAAATCAAAACGTTTTGCAATGGGCTGTTCAAAATGTTGTCTCATTTTAAGAAAAATAGAGCTATCTAGTTAGTGATCATTGTAAATAAATTAACACAGTTAGGCCATTACTGATATTACATTTTAGGCCTAGCACAAGTAATCAATATCAATATTGGCTAACTGTGGTCTACTGTGGTATAAAATCCAAGTTTTAGTTTTCAAGCAAAAAGCTCCTTACCTTATTCTAATGTGATATGTTGTAGGAGGGTTGTGTGTCAACAAGATAGAGGTAGATGTTCTGTACTGTTTGTTTACCATTTGCAGCCCATGCTCCAGTAGGTCTTTCTGAGCTCTCTCAATTTCGTCCAGGGTACTGGGAGCTGCTGCACTCAGGTCACAAGCAAATAGACTGGTGGACAGCTGCTTATTTAAGTCCTCCAGTGCCTAAAATTACAAAAGGAAAAAAAAACGAACTCCATATCATCTGTAGGTTTGAATTTAGCTCTAAAAATGTATTATAACTTAAGGTAAGTTTTATGCGAGTACATTTCAGACAAAAGACAAAAAACGAACTTAGCTGTACATAAGGGCACGTGTGCTGTAAGTGTACATACATCAATGGAAAAGATAAATTATAGTTATTAGAACCTTTTCCTGAGTAAGAAGAACATTGGTTGAAAAGGTGGAATCCTTTTTGTCTTTGGGGAAACGACCACTCAAGAGGATTTTCAGAGCTTGGAGAAAAATCTACGGAATGGAACAGGAAACAATAGCATACATGTTGAACATGACAGCTATGTGGTATATTCATGAAAGCGTCATTCTAAAATGTGGGGACACACTGACCACACATTTATCTTCCTGGACATGGGAGCAGAGATCCTGGACATCTTGAAGGGCCAAACAGTAGAGGCTGATCCTGCCCTCAAACCTACAATGAAAAGCAGCAACGTAATCGAATCGTAACATGAGACAATGTGAGTTGCTAATGCTAGCCACATTCTGGACCAGAGGTTGTGTGTAAACGGGACAGACCCTGTTTGACACAAGGTGTGGGGGTAGTGGGAGACCCTGGTGAAGCTCTCATTCTGAAGGATCTTGGGGACCAGCGAGGAGGAGATATACTGACTGCTGTCGTCGTTGTCCTGCTCCTGGCTTAGACACTCACTGCTGGACAGAGAAGAGGATTCCTCGTTTCCTGGGACGGGCAGCTTGGAGTGCTCGGGGAGAGAGGGGTTGGAGGCCCCATCTGCTAAGGGCTGACACGATGAGGTAAGGTTACGCAAAGTTACATTGGTAGACATGGGGCAATAGTATCTACTGGGTGTGTGGCAACATGTGCACTTGTCCAAATTTAAGGCAAATTATAGTTCTGCTCTACAGAATTACTAAACATTGCAGATGTTTTATTTACATTAGTTTTTGATGTGTAGCTGCAACTTATGGGATATTTTTTTGTAAAATGAGTGGTCTTACTCTGAATTTCTGGTTGATAGGGTAAACAACTTTTGCCCTGGATGCAAATGCAGCCACATCACTGCTTATTGGTTGCCGTTTCTTGTCCTTGTAAATGATTGAACATAATGGGATTAGAGAACGGTTAACCACACGTTAATGTATCAAGTCAAACATCTGGTCATTTAAGTTTTAGCTCAGAGCACTCAAGGCATATTTCCTGGACCCCAACTCCTCAAAACAAAGTAGTATCTCTACATGTATTACATTTCAGTTATCCTGTATTCATTCTACAACTAAGCCTCCAATTGCAGTAGGCCAACTTGCTGCAGAAGGATCAATGTAATGTTCCTCAGTACTTACATTTACATTGGTAGTAGCACTTTGTACTTCCTTCTTACAGTTGCTTACACGGTCACTTTGGTTGTTTTCTCCTTCCAGGCCAGATGTCTCAAACAATCTCCTTGCATAATAACCCTCAAGAAAGTATACACATGTCTGGACTTTCAAGAACTATCAAGCTAATATTATTTAGTACATACAATGTGCAAAAAAACATGCAGACCCATGTCAATAATATTTTTGGACGCAAGCAGTATGAAGTACCAACACTGTATGTGTGTGTGTGTGTGTGTGTGTGTGTGTGTGTGTGTGCCAGAGAGAAATACAAATATGAACAGATGGCAAGAATGGTCCAACGTAGAAACTCACTTGTCGTGTTAAAATAATAGGTTTGAAGCAAAATCTATACAATATAGCTGCCGAAATGATGCCAGCAAGCCCACCACAGACAGTGGCCACTGTCAAAAATCCGGTAAATATATGTAACGATTCAGCAAAGTTAACCAGAACATCACTGGAGCATTCTGTAAGCGTCTCATGGTCTGGCATTCTGGTCTAGTTTGGTGGAAAATCTAGTCTAACCCTTTCCCATCCCGCTGATAGTGAACTATTACTTTCCAAATGAATCCTGCAACAATCTGGGAAAATACATCCATGCGTTTTTGCGATATTACACGACTTATGCGTTTTGCTTATTTTGAATAGATAAAAGTGCCCTATTATACCAACATTTCTCCGACGTGCAAATTCTAAGTAGCCTACTTTATTTTTTTTACAGAAAACACAGATTCGATGGATATTTAAGCCAATCTACGAAGAGATCCAACTATGCGCACGACACAGGGAGGGGCTATGCAGCTTTCCTCAAAGTTTTGGGAATCATGTCGTCAGTGAAGTTTCCGTTAGGGATTTTAGAGTGAATCAATTATTTACCACTAGCAATGAATAACCTTACATCCTTGAAACTCAAATGCTTCCGTGTCCGTGCAACTTAATTTCATGTTTTGCTTGTGTGCATTCAATAGTTTTATTAGACATTTTGTTTAGTAACAAAATTTGTGTTTTCTCGCTGGGCAATTGCAGGGCAATATCAGGATGATGCTAGTATCTTAGCTAGCAAATAGATTAATTTATTGAGAGTTTTAAAACTCAAACGAATGCTTCTGGTAAATTTGGTCGCAGAGTTTGTTGTATTGTGCTCGTCCATGCGACTCGGATACTCATGCCGAACTTGCATCAATTTGCACGGAAGTTACGATGTATCCTATGAAGATTCTTGCTATTCTGCTACTTTGGAGGTCAAAAGGGATGGACATCATCAATGTGATAAACGCTCTAAGAACGTTTCTCACCACAACATGTCTCTACATGCTATGTGGGAAAGTTCTAAGGTTAGTAGCTTCAATAACAAATAATATTCAACTTTTTTTGGTTACATATTACTCGGTTTCCAATGCGCAGTTACTTGAATTGGGCTCTTGGACATGCACATGCTGAGATGCAGCACATTTCTATGTATGTCACGCATTGTCTTATCTTTCATTAGATATTCCAACATGACCCTGCGGGAGGATCAGTAGAGCTGAAATTGCTGAGAATGAATGGTTTGTTATCTTATCATGTTCAGATAATACTTTCAACAACCGCAGAAGTTATTGTACTTAGTCAATATAATTAGAATACAAATAAAATCCAGGAAATAATACTATTCTATATAGTAATATAATGTAAATAGTAACTCAAGAAACAGACACAGGTCTCTGTACCACTAAATGGTAATTACAATGGTTATAGGCCTTACTGATGACTGGTCCTTTTTAATGATCTGTTCAAATACCTTCGTGGATGTTTGCAGCCTGAATTAGTTTTACCTAGGTTGGACACATTTAACAGTGCGTTCATTTTGTACACCTTGCACCTTCCATCCAGTGCAATGTCTCTGTATGTTAACTTACTCATTGTAACCTCTCAGGAGAAAGGATGTATTGGCCAGAGCAATACTCTGGGGCTGAGGTCCCCATCTATTCGATGGCGCCACCCGGCGCGTGGGGACACTCCCTCTATGCTTTGATCAGTCATTTAGCCAGTGGCATGCGGGGCAGAAGCCGCAGGAGCACCCTGGCCAGATACAACACCGGTCGCATTCTGCCTCAGGTAGGGGAATGTTTGTCGATGGATATAAACAATGGCTGATCTGTCTATACAATAAGTATTTGTCAATAAATTGCCAAGTCCTATTTACTTGCAGTCTTTACTAATACATAAGTATTAAATGCATTTGAATTATGTCTATCTGCAGATTCAAAGTGTGGTGGCTCCTTCCACATATGGGGTGAAATTTTACAAATGTGCACAGGTTTGTCAACTTGGATTATTTGGCACATGAAGGGTTTAGGTCAGTTTCTTCGATGCTTAAAGTAAGTGTTATTTTGCATCCCTAATCTTCTGCTGTCTTGTGGCGGGCCACAGATCACCGCTGACACTGAGCTGCCCCACTTGACGTTCTTCCTGTGGATCCACAACGTTGGGCCAGTGGGGGGCACCAACCTTTCCCAGGTGGCCATCAGGGATTCGGTCTCGGGCATCTTGCTCCTGAAAAGCGAGGGGATGGTGGTGGAGAAGGGCTACCAGACCTTTGCAATTGACTCACTGCCTGGTAGGTTTGAGTGGTGACAAATAGCTTTTTATTCTCAGACAAATACACGCACATGAACACATGGGCACATGGATCATGGCTATTTTTTATACCATTATGTTGGTTGGGACTCTACAGCAGGAACCGAGTATAAAGTGAACTACACAGCCCAAATCAAGGGCCATAAGAGTGTTGTCCTGGACCTACCTGCCTTTCTCACCTTCTCCAATGCCTCACAGGTACTACTCATTTAAAGGTGTCTCTGCGTTTTTCTGTTTGTGCAGCATTCTTGATGATATTGATGCAGCAAAGTGGTTTTACAATCAGTTATTAGAAGCATAGTATAGCTTTTTCACAAGGTTATTTGATTTTCCTTGCAGAATGATGTCAGTATGTTTGGCCCAATGATAGCTAATCTATCATTGAGGATCAACTCAACCAACCGGGTAAGTCGGTAGTCCACTATTGTCCTTGTCGGGACATACTTTATCTATTGTTGTCTTGATGTATTCTTTTGTACTGGCAGTATGTCTTTTACCCAACAGGTGATACAAGAGGTGATTGATGATGGGCATTCTGTTCATTTTTAGATTTATCCCAATCATGGTGTCCACTTTGCCGGGTTTGTCGGTGGGTTCTTCCTGTCTTTGATGCTACTCTCCCTGGGGTTCCTAGCCATTAACCTCATATGTGCCCGAGCCAGAATGAACTCTCTCCGACAAAGGGTATTGATGCTTTTTGTTATTTTAAGTAAACTTCAAGGAGGACAGTATTTACATAAATACCCCTTATCTCTCTCTAATACAATTAAAATTTGCTTTGTATTTTTTTCCGTTCATTTGGATGTGACAGAAGACAAGAGGAGATTCCGACCCAGAGTTTGCGGTATGCAACATGAGCGAGACTGCCAAAGAAGAGGCAGCGTTTGAAGACAAGATGGTGGACATTATGGTATTGGAGGACCCCCAAAACATGTATCAAGCTCTTGATAAGTAGGTGGTTCTGATGTCATCCACTGCAATAAGCGGTAGTGCATATAGCACATTATAATAATTACTTATGATAATTACCAGGATAAAAAGTATATTATTGCTGCAAACTTTAGCATTGTTCATAAATCTCTGTTATATTTTAAACCACCCCAACAACAGATTAAGCTTTAACCCTTTCCCCCATGCTCCACCTTAGTCTGGAGATGTCCAGCCTGCTGCGTGTCAACTCCAGCCTGGAGACCACCCGGGTCCAGATCTACAAGGACCTGGTAGCCTGCCTGCTAGGCAGCCTCGGCGCCCGGGGTCAGGCTAGCGGCGCCCAGCAGAGGCTGCTCAGCGTGCTCCACGGCCAGCTGATGGGCATGGAGGGCCGGCTGAAGGAGGAGCATGTGGCCCGCATGGCGGCGCTGGCCGGCCAGTGCAACATGGAGACCCGGGAGGAGATGGAGGTGGAGCACAGGAGGGAGGGGGAAGAGAAGGCCCGAGCAGAGCTGCTGTGTCAGCATGCAGACCAACAGGTAAGGCAGTGTTAGGCAATGGTCATCAACGTCATAGAGCCTTAATATGCAATGATTTAAACATATTTCATTCACATATGGTAGACAATCATTGAATAGTACTACAGTAATTATATAAGAATATATACAGTACCAGTGAAAGGTTTGGACACGCTTTCCCATTCACTTAAAGAGAAAGTGTTTCCAAACTTTTGACTGGTACTGTATCAAACTTTTTTTAATTTGCAAACATTTAAACAATACAATAATGTTTTGTTATGCGTGTATGTTCTCAGGAGTTCCTCCAGTGCAGTGTCCTTCTGGAGAAGCTCCACAAGCTGAACCAGAGCCAGCTCCAGCAAACCCTGCTGGTCCGACATGAGGAGGCCTCCGCCAAGGTGCAGCGGCACATCATTGAGTGGCGCCGTGTGGAGCTCCACAAGATCTTCTCTGAGGAGTTGGAGGAGGCCACCAGGATGGGCGAGTTGGAGAACAGCGCGGCCAAGAGACTACTGCACGACTACTTCACCTCTCAGGTGAGCCTGGAAACCGAGAAATTAATTGGGTCTATGATAAAGCAAATGATAAAGATCACACTCTTCGTCCAGACTTCAGTCTTAGTCTTAGTCAGCAAGGTTTTGAAGTAAATGGAAACATCAGGTAAAACGGTCATGTTCCCTGCCCTCGGAGCAGGACCAGTTGGAGGAGGTGCTGGATGTGGTCCTGGCCAACCAGCGCTGCATGCTGGGTGAGCGCCACGCCCAGAGGAAGTTCCTGGTGCAGAGTCTCCACAGTCTGAAGGGCCTCGTCACAGAGACCTTCTCCTCCACCTCCAGCCAGATTGACTGCTGCTTTCACGACATCAGGAAGTACGGGCCTAATTTGGAACTGTTTTCCATTCCTGATTTCCATGCCTTTTTACATATGTCCCTTTTATTTTGACTGAAACACCTCACGTGTAAAACACGTAATAGCAGCAACCATAAAAGTGAAACTTGTGGCCGGTATGGTCTATGACACAGTGATACAAATCCTCTATTGTCTCTGACCTGCAGTATGTCCTTCTGTTCACCAGGGGGAGTGCTGTACCCGAGGAGCAGGAGGAGCAGATCGACCTCCTCCAAGACAAGACCCAGAAGGAGCTGGTGCTGGCCAAGCAGAGGCTGGACGAGGCGCTGAGCCGCGAGAGGAGGGCCATGCACTGTGGCCTGGTCAAGGAGAGGAGGGAGCTGATCTCGGGCATGGTGAGCAGGCACAAGTCACGGTCCCACTATGAGCCACGCCAATGCATCTCCTTTGTCCCTGCTTCTATAGGAGAGTGTGGCCTACGCCGTCCTATGGGCTGGTAGTGCTGCTATTCCCTCTCGCTGCGCTTTTCCATGGGAAACTCAAGGGATGTTTTGCTCGTTCACCCCAACCCAGTGTCTATTCTCTCCAGCTGCAGGGCCACAAGCAGGCTCAAAAGGAGCTGTCCAGCCTGTGCAGGGGCCCGGAGCGGGGCGTGGAGGCCGCCCAGCACCTGCGCTGCTGGCAGAGCCTGCTGACGGCCCAGTGTGTGGAGCTGGCCGAGCTCATCAACAACCTGGACGAGGAGGCTGCCGCCGACATACGCAAGGTCCTTACGTGTGTTTTGAGCATCTTGAAAAGCGCAAGATAAATAAAATGTATTATTATTTTTTGTTTCTATAAACGGGTATGGGTGCACTTTGGTTGACTGGGATTGCTGTGATGGATGTCACCTATGATGGGCAAGCGTTATTTACGCACCGCTACTGTCCCGTGTGACCCCCTCCTCTTTGGGCTCCCCAGGTCACGATGCGGGTGATTCAGAGCGCCCTGACGGAAGTCAAGGCCATCCTGCCGGCTGCCTCTCAGGCTCTGCTTTCCCTCTGGCCCCCCGGGGCTCCCAAGCCCGCCCTCCCACAGCCGGAACCAGAGCCAGGCCCAGGCCAGGGGGCCAGTGCTTTGAGCCAGGCCCAGGAGAGGCTCCACCGGGAGGGCAAGGCCGCGGTGGGCACCCTGCGTCGCACCAGGGAGACCCTGCAGGAGGGCATGGAGAGGGAGCTGCGGGAGCAGACAGAACTCCGGGCCCGTGGGCGAGATTTCTTCAGGTCGGTGGCCGGATTGATGGTAGTGGGATGAAAAGCACTGTTTGTGTAGAGATTGCCATGATCAGTGAGGATTGTCTGGGAGTTTGGTTGCAGAGGTTAGACATTTTTGCACAGAGAACATCCTTCATTACCTTTGTTACTGAAGTACTGTGAATGCGCGTTATGAAGTGGTCGTCAACTGGGTGTTGTTTTGTCTCTCCGTCTCTTCCACGTTCCAGGTCTCTGTGCTGCTCCCAGCTGACCCTGTCCGACGAGGACCTGCTGCAGATGAAGCTGGAGTTCCAGAAGTGCCTGTCACGCATGGGCCGCTGCCTGGTGCTGCCCCACGCCCTCACCCGGTCCAAGCTCCACACCTCGCTGGCCTCCTGGAGGAAGGAGAAGGAGGAGCAGGCCGAGAGCGCTCAGCCCCAGGTAGGTCAGAGCACTGGGGGAGTGGAATGGCGCCTACTACCCAAGTGTCTTTGAACATCTTGAAAAGTGCTATATAAATAGAATGTATTATCATTATTATTTAGTTTTGGTTATAGTCTTCAACTTAAACACCATTTCGTTTTTATCATATTTTAGTCATCTGAATTGTTTTAGTTTTAGTCAACTAAATCTACAGTAGATTTAGTTGACTAAATCTAACGTGTTTAGTCGAAAGGTAATGCATTATTTTTCTCACAATTTTTAAATCCAAAGCTCATTATGTACTCCAGGAGATAACAGCTATTCTATTATTAACACGTTATTATGGCATTTAAAAATACATGAAATGCCATAGTAATATTGTTATTATGGAATGGCATTAAGGCTTGGACGTGTAATACAGACAGATGTCACTGTTGTGATATGAAACATGTCTGTATTTATTAAACACGTATAATACCAAGTCTTAAGGCAACCAATGACTTTTGGTTCAATTTCAGCATTTTTTTTCGGTACATTTGTTTACTATTATTGAGATTATTTACAAAACTTTACTTTCAGATGCAACATGGTTACCAGGGTTTCAGTACGCTTTAATAATGACTGATAAATGACTAATAAATGCCACCATTCAGAAATAATATTTCGGAATACGATGTAATCAGAAAATGCACTTATGCGTTCCACCAGTATTCATACATTTTTAACAAATACCTGAATTTAAAAAGCAATGGCTGATTTCCTGAAATATAAATATGACTCTTCGAGCGCTTGCAAATTCTGGAACTGCAAAACCTGCAGTGTTTCCGCTATATAGATTTTAGCTTGGCGGCCCGACACGGCTAAATTATTGCCGCCACCGCTTCAGAATTTCATGAAATGTCACCATGAAGTTGCAATTACAGACTCGTCACTCGAGCGGCCGGCTCCCAAAGACTGCAGTCTATGCCTGCTCCACTGAACTCAAACGAACGGTCGTTCGCTCTCTCTGAACTTTGCAACTTAAACAGTGATATGACGTCAATCACGCGCGAAATCAACCAAATAAAATACAGCGCAAGTTGACCATTTTCACCTCGGCAGAGCAGCTTGGCAACTTTACCAAAGAACAAGAGACAAAAGGTAGATTTAACTAGCGAACTAGCTAACTTTGAGTTTGATAGATTTTATAGTTTGAATAAACATTCGCAATATTTTATCTTGATGTCATTGACTAGCTAATTAATATTATTAATTGCGAACTCACTAATTCATAATACCGTTTACGTAGCTTTGTTCAATAACCGTTGGTAAAATAATTGCAAACGATGTTCATATAGGCTACGCTAGGTATTAAAATATTCCTGATTGCATTTTCAGATGAGTTTGTTAAAACAACATTTGGTACAACAAAACCCTTTCCCCTCCACTGCTGAAAAATAATTCTAGAGGAAACACTGACCTGCCATCACCACCTCCTCAAGGTTTCTGAAGCGGAATCAAAACGGCCAACAAGCCACCAAACCCCAGTTGGACAACAGCTCTTCAAACCGCCAGAAGAGAGTCCATAACTTCTACCCGCCCTCTAGCACTTCAAATCGCCTAAAGCCAGAAATAGTTTGTCGACAACCATCTGCCGACCTCCAGAAGGACATAGGCAGTGGTTCCAAGTTCACCATTGTTGATAATGTCAGGACGAGCTACCTGGATGAGGACGGCTTCGTGGACTGGACTGTGGGTCCACGGCTGCTGGACACTCGGACAGTCCCTGAGGACACCGATTCATTGACAGTGGACTCACCAGTGGTTTACTGGATCTCTTTTGGAGTGGAGAAGAAGAGGAAAATTATCAAAACCAGCTGCTGTGGCATACCCTTCTCCAGACCAGGGAGGAGGCAATTCAGAGGAGAGTAAAGTAGGACACAAAATGGGGGAACAGAGGAAGCAAAAGTCAATGGATGATACAACTGAGGACTGATAGAGGTGAAGACTAAGAAGGAAGGAGGTAGTTAAAATTGTGCTGAAGGAGCGCTTCACAAAACTAAGGACTGAAAATTATTGTTTCAATTTTGTTTATAAGGACAAAAAACTTTTATCTTAAACTAGAACCTTAGAAGTAATACTAATAATATTAGTATATGCTAATTATATAATCACAATATCAGACAGGATTGCGAATGCTGTGTCATAGGGAGAGACTCAATGGTTCTTCCGAATGCCCATTTGCTAAACTGGGCTGTTACTTTGTATTTCATAAAAAAAATGTTTGGAAATAAAAGTGAACACACTCTTTCTTCAAAAAACCAAACTTCCTTGCTTGCTTTGGTAATCTGTTAAAACTTGGCTGGTGCTTGGACATTATATTTTCCTTGCCAGAGAAAGCCAGGGAAAATGTTGTATTGTGGTTGCCGGGAAGATCAGTACATTGTGTGCATCTTACCTTCCTACCACAAATTAAGAGATTAGTTCTGATTGGATCTCTTCCCCAATCGTCCCTCCTTAACATTTTCGTTTAATTTTTATTTGTTGTCAAGTGTCAATAGATTTTGTCATAGTTTTTGTCATCAATTTGTTTTAATTTAGTTATCATCTCGTTTTCGAAAAAAATGTTGACAAATATTTCCCCAGTGAAATGAACACCGCTTTCACTGACCCTTTTTCACTCCACGGCCATCTTCAAGTGAAGGGGGGCTTTGGACAGAAATTGTTATAACTATCAACAAGACTTGTAAATGGCTAAGCTGACCCTGTTTTAATATTGCTCCGTGTTTACCTGACCTCTAGGCTGACTTTCAGTTCTCTAAACTCAGGCTGGCTCTCATTTTGAAAGGGTAGCTTGCTTGAATTAGTCGTATTTTGTTTTATAAGGGTATTGTGGCTTATTAGGAAAGAGTAGAGAATTGTTCTTCACTAATATATCAGTAATAACACATGTTAAGACATGTGCAACCATTTACTTCTATTTGAGAAATGTAAGTGGTTGTGTAGTAGGGCTCTTTTCCTGTGGACAGTCATTCTGAGCCAACAGCAACACACTGTTTTTCACTAATCAAACCACGTCATATTCTAAGAGTTCCTTCTCCCCCTTCTCCACCACGCGACGGGTTTCCCAGAGGAAGGGGCAGTCCAAAGGGAAGTCTGCCGAGGCCAGGCCAAAGAGGGACTTGTCAGAACTGCTCCTCTACCAGAAGAAGCTGGAGGAAATGATCCAGCTGTTTGAGAGGGAGAAGGAGATGGAGAGCAGTATTATGGAGCAGGTGACAAGGAGGGGGAGGGTGTATGGAGGCTATTGTGGACAGGTTGGGAGAAATAGGAAAAGTGACCTTATATAGTGATGTTATAATGAATGCAAAAGTGCACTTGAGTAGTTGGTTTGGGTTGGGACCATGCAACATGCCACGTGTATAACTCATTGAATACCCGTTGCTTTGAGAGAAGCCTATCGAACAAAGAAGTTGCGTGGCTCAATCCCTTTGCCCCTCCTGCTCGACCAGGTCCTGGAAGAGATCCGACGCGAGAGGGAAGCCGAGCTCCGCTCCCAGGCGGACGGCCTGGCCGCGCAGATGGCTGCCCTCCACTACCAGAAGGCCGAGAGGAGGGCCAAGGTGCTGGAGACGTCCAGAGCCATGCTCACCCTCCACAGCCTGCTCACCCAGGAGCTGAGGGACAGTGGGCGCCTGGGGGGGCCAGAGGTCACGCAGAGCATACAGAACCACTGCTCGGTACGAAACGATAAGCTGCTCACGTTCTTTTTTGGAGTACCTGCCCTGCCAATTGTATTATTGTCAAAGATAAATCTCAGTCATAATGTACTCTGTTAGATGGCCTCCACACCTCGGACGATAACCACAACGATAACTAATAACGATTTATAGTTTCACAAGCGTCCACATTAAACAACGGTATTATTTGTGATTGGCGCAAAGCCTTCCTTTATTTGACACAAAGTTAATGGACATGGACATGTAGGATGAGTATTTTACTGTAATCTAAGGCTCCGAAAGCCATCGGAACGATTTCGTTCTCCACTAAGTTATAGTTATCGTTGTAGTGTGAGCACCCTCTTTTATCTGACATGGAACGATTTTAATATTTGTCTTGTTATAGTTATCCTTAGGGTTATCATCCTAGGTGTGGAGGCCACCTTACTGTACGTTCACATGAGTCGGCAAGCCATGGCAAAAAGCCTTAACATAGAATCAAGTTCTACATCAACTGCTTCATTCAACGCTTTACAAAAGGACATGAAGTACAGGGGTGTGGCAGTTTTACAAACCTCTGGTTCGGTATTCGCGCTGACTTCCTGGCCACTGCCAAATTCCCATGAGTTTATGATCAAAAGCATTGACAGTCCCGCCAGGTATTCCATTAGTTCTTGATGTTTCCCCTACTTCTATTTAGGGTCTGGAGGTGGCCGAGCAGCAGTTTCAGAGCGAGCGGACCGAGTTGGAGAGTCTGGAGACTGGCCCGCCCGGAGTCAAGCCAGTCAGAGACCAGGACCAGTCAGATGATGAGGAGAAGGAGGAGGAGGAGGAGGAGGAGGAAGAAGAGGAGGAAGCGGAGAGAATGTTCACGGTGCAGAGGGACTGTAGGATGGCTATCATCATTCAGCAGGCCCTGTGCAAGTGTGAGCAGGTCACTCGCTGGATGGCCGAAAGGTGGTACTCCAATATAGGAATGCACCTGTCACAGCTGTTATGGCTTTTGTTTAGGTTTTGGTTTTAACAAAGGCCAAATAACGTTTAGCCCTGCTGAGGACTATTATGCCTAAGAAATAATGCAAATAAGTTCATAAGTCCAAGCAGGGTTGCCTTTGATATGGTTTAATTGATCACAGTTCATCACAGAATTGCACCGAACCTTTGTCTCGAACTAACATTGTTCTTGTTCTGTGGTCTGTCTGGTAAACACCATGTGTCCTCCCAGCTACTTCCCCTACCCACTCTACCGGCACTACATACAGTATATTGCCTGTGTGAGGTGTGCCTCTAGTGTCCATAAACAAAATGACAACTACTAATAATCAAATGCCAAAAATGGCTTCTACAACAACTTTTACATCATTGTGTTGTCGTTGCAATTTTGTCAGTTTACATACAGCCACCGACTCAAACACAGATAGAATGCAAAGGTCAGATAGAATGCAATGCCATCCAACGCTGCTTTGTTGTTTAGGGGAGGTAATCTCACACATTTTCCCTACTATACTATACCACACCACAATGGGGCTGACTGCAGAGTTTGTCCATTCATAAGTCAATTCAAATGTATTCTGACAATATATCAAGACTGCCACCAAATAGTGCCTTGTAAAGAGTTTCTAAAGTGTTTAATGCTCATTACATATTATTAATAGTCACGTTTTAAGTGTTTTTTTTGTGTGTAAGTATTTTGAATTATTATTTATTATTTGGGTAGGGAAATTCTTTATGACAGCCCATATTTTTCTCTCTTCAAGTTTGGAGAAGTCTACCACTCAGAGTCAAGCTCTGGAGGACCTGAAGGAACAACTGGAGCTAAAGAGACTATATGCTAACTGTGATCAGGTGACCTGACGCTTTTTATTAAAGGATCCTTTTAACTTTTAAGTCATCCAGCTAGAAAGTACATAAAAAGCAACAATAACTCCAAAGAGAAAGACACTGCATTTTGTGTGTGTCTGTGCAAGAGCTTGAATGAAGTTTGACTCCAACTCAGCCCATTTTTCAAGTTTTCTGGCAGTCAGGGGGCAAGTCATGTTTTCCTCTAAGTGTTGCCCTCTAGAATGATCATTATGAGAACAGATTCCAACCTACCTAGTAGCAATGTCCGACTCTCTAAAGTCTACCTCACGTAGTGGTGGCCTCACTGTCTTTGTCCTCCCAGGACCTGGAGTTTGCGTCGCGGCTGGTGAAGCAGAGTCGCGTCCCCACAGAGGTCCTCCTCGAGGCCCTCCGTCTCCTCCTCCCCACCCTGCCTGAGTCTGAGCTGCTCTCCATCATCGATGCCCTGTGTCCCAAACAGACCCCCCTCCCAGCCGCGGCGGAGAACGACCACTCCGCGTAAGAACCGTTAGTGTTGTGTCATGGTCTAAGAGGAGCAGGTTGGAGGCCTGGTCTAGTCCCAGTAAAAAGTAGACTTTGTTGGCTAGTCCACATGCATACGAAAAGCTAAGGACCTTAAAACATTGTGACTTACATGTGCCAAAATACATTTGTTTACGATCTTAAAAACGTATAGGCTGTTTCCCTGAAACGTATTGGTGACAGTCGTACCCATAGAATAGAACTCAAAGCTCTGTTCACCAAACAACAGATGTTAAGCATGTTATCCATCAGTAAGTAATGGTAATAATGTAATATAATATAATGGTTATGATTTAGCTGTCTTTAAAGACTGGATGCGTTTGTTTCATATTTTCAAAAGGGTAATCGTACCGATTCATCATTTTGCTTTTGCTTCCTGAAACCAAATTATATACAGAAAATCACACCCTAAATACGACTCCTTAAAAAACATTACTAGAGTATTTCGAAACCCTTTTGAGAAGATTCTAATTTTCTAATGACATTTTTTCCATCATTCTCTGCAAAGGGAAATGACATTATTCTCGAAGAACTCAAGTAAAAGAAAAACTCATGCAGTCTTCTCCTTACGACGCTACATCTGCTTGTGATACGTTGGCGTCGTCAGTGGAACACTCACTGTCAACAGCTGGCCCCAGGGTCTGTTCAGACCAAGCTGTTGGTGTGTGAATAATGCTCCATGCATGAGGTCGTGTGGGATCTAAGCTGTCAAGCCAGCGAAGGGGAAGAAAGACTGCTAACTTTAAGTGGAACAATCTGTATCACCTTCCATAGGATCTCCATATTGCTGCTGTGACCCATTTTAATATTGTCTGTGTGAATAGAATTCTGCCATTCTGGAACGTGGATCTCTGAAACTTGTAAACCGAATACCTGAGCCCCAAAGATTGGAAAAAAAAAAATAATAATAACTTGGAAGAAGACCTCAGCATTTCTAGTTTTAGAAGTTGTTTAGAATGGTAAGAGTTATCACCAATCTATCCTAACTTTACATCAAGGTACCTTTATTTTTACTAGGTGGCCAGGAGAAGCAAGGAGATCTGTCTTGGTCAAACTGAGGGAGATGATGGTGGGTAGGAACTTGCAGAGTCACACTCTGGAACAGGACAGAAAGAGGTACATTTACACATCTGCCAACAACCTTGCTATAACTGCAATTTTATGAAATTAACTAATACTGTAATGAATAGTTTGGTCTAACATATAACTTGAGGTTAACTGAAAAAGATTAGTCCATGGATAGTATTTTGCTTTTGATATTTCCATGTACCACAGCTGCATTTATAAATTTGATTGACTTTGTCACCATCCAAATAACAAAAGGCCCCTTGTCCTCATGGATTCCGCAGGCTCCAGGAGAAGAGGCAAAGTCTGTTGGACAAACTATTCCTCAATCCCCAAACAGAGCTTCCAAGAGACGTCATGCAAGTACTGGTCCAGGAAAAGGAAAGGGAGGGTGCTGTACTCGACACACCGCCGTGCAGCTCTAAACCAGTCATGACTGGAACGACCTGCTCTGATCAGCCCCAGCCCTCAGATCAGACAGTGGCAGTCGATGTGGCTGAGGAATCTCTGTGTAGCCAATTGGTAGCACCTGCGTCCAGCTCGGCCAATGAGGTTTTGGACATCCCTAACACTGGGGAGAGGGTGTTTGTGTTTCGTTTTCCACTGGAGCCGCAAGATAGAATGGCTGCCAACCGTAGAAAGAGAAGGAAGAGGAATTTCCTCAATTTAAAGAAAGGATCGGTGGCTCCAACAGACAAAACTTCATGAAGCTTCAGCTGAAGTTCAGACAGATAATTAAGTCAAAATGAGGTTCTGTGCTGTTGGATGAGGTGATGGAAAAACCGTCCCACCTCCACCCCAACTGCCAAGTCGGATCTGCTAATTTGTTCTAAATGGGGACCGATGTATGTGTGCTCCCTGCCTCAGGATGTTGTCCCAGAATTGTGCAGCAGGGAGCTTAAAATATTAGCTGACCCAACCATGCCAAACTTATGTGTATTCATATTCAATAAATGTTTTAAGACTGAGTTTGTCCGACAGAAATATAACTAACTTAACAAAGCATTTTGATCCACTTTTAAGATTTTGCATGAGCATTTACTTGTGTGGCATCTAAAGTAGATTTTTCATGGTCTGATATGTACTATATTTACAGTATATTAAGTTTTTATATGTAGCATTCTAATTAAGAAAGGTATTGTGTTGTAATGTAATGTTGCTCGTCTTGGGCATTGATTAGTTTTAAAAGGGCAGCTGCGTTTTTGTCTTTCCGAATTAATTATTTTTTTGTAAAATTGCCAATAAATCATGTCTTCGTCAGTGTCTGATGCTTTTCTACGGTTCAAATGTTTAGTTATAAAATCCATTATATAATAGTGAACATTCAGGTAGATATTACAATATGTTAATTTATTTGCAAGGATTTGATACTAGATATTTTGGGTCTCATACATAATCCATGTTAAAAGGTTTAAACTATCTTGGTTTGTGAATTAGTAAGCCTACACTGTAAATATAATGAGGATATTACTCTTGTTTGCTTTTTCATCGTGGGACAATGTGAACATTCACAATGTTTCACAGCAGCGATGTTTCAATCCGAAAGACACATTCACAAAACACTCATTCTCAAATACTTTCAGCGTATAGACAATGATCTGTAGATGATCTATGTGTATGTCTAGCTACAATGTCTATGCTACAGTATGCAAACGAGCATGTAAACATAACTTTTAAACATTTCAACAAAAACTGGTACCATTACAGCTGCCTATAGGCAAAAAGACAGTTGTTTTTTGTTTTTTTGCTTTTTACACAGAAATACTGTACCACAATAATATTAAGGAGGATAAATAATAGGCAAATAATCCTGTCAATTACGAGTAATTTAAAGAAGGCTAGGTATCTTTCCTTGTTAGGTGACATAACATTTGATATAGTGTGTAAAATAAAATGAATGGGTGAATGTCTGCCCAAATGTTTGAATAAGACCTTGAAGAACAAACTCTTGTCGTGGGATCTAGTTCTATTTGCTCCGTTAAAGTGACGGGGCTATAATGGGTTAAAACAGCATAGAGTTTCACTCCTCCTCCACTCTTTTAAAGTATTGCTATGTCTCGTCCTGTCATTTAGGCGGATTTTCTCTTACTAGAGCGGACAGTATCTAACATGAAGCTGGGACTTGCAACATTTGTGTGTTTCATCACTTATTTATGGATGGCAGAATGTGCGCCTCCAACATGTTATTCAAGAGTGCTGGGGTTGAGCAAGGAAATAATGGACTTGCTGGACAAACTGCATAACTACCACCGGACGGTAAATATATATATAAGCTGTTTCAACTTTATTCTGGAGGTTTTTTATTCTGAAGTTTAATATAACAGGCTTTTTAAAGTGCATTTGTTTTGTTGTTGCAGAAAACCTGCGTTGCAGCACTGCCCAAGATGTTTCTTGATGTGCATGTAAGTGTGTAGTAGGCTATCGGCATGGTTTTTATAGCCTCCTTTCAGGCATGAGGGGGACATATGTTGACTGAGTGCAGTGGCTTGAGAACAGACCAAGCCTTTTCTAAATACAGTACCCATATCATATTCCACAGGTTTTTTCATTGTGGAATAACAACAGAACTCAATAAATGGAACCAAACCTTTGTCAGTTGTTGTAAACGACAGTAACAATATATACTCTTCTTTCTTGTAATTGCCATGTTTTCATATAGAATTCCTGCATCATGGCTAAGCTCCGTGATTTCCTTTATCTGGTGGAAAACCTTCCAACCCAGTACTGTAAGGACCGTCCCAGAATCATCCTGCTGAAGCGTAAAGTTACAAACCTATACGTCATCATCAACAGAGTCTGTTATCGGGTACGTGCCTCTGAGTCCACATGCTGCCACTTAAGTTGTTGTTTAAGAAGAGGCATGACCTTACCCATATGTTTGACTGCCCTACAGGATCTTGTGTTCTACTCGGATGACTGTGAGGCAATTGATACAGGACACAGTGTCCCTCGATATGGAGAAGACCGTCTGCAGCTTCTGCAGGAGGACAGATGAGCTACACTTAAAGAGAAGCACGTGCAGGTTTATTTACACCTAATCGACTATATAGAAGTCTGCAGTCATGAAAGAAATCTCTCTTACCAAGGCTGAGCTTGTGTTATTGACGAAGTTCAAGACCCATGTTAGACAGTATGTGTGGTTGCATTCCACAAGCAGGGAAGTACTTTCCACAGGAAATTTGCTGAATGCCAGTCATACCAAGGAAACCTTGAAAAAATAAACCGATAGGAAATGTTTGTGGCCCTGCCCCACTGCTGTTTACTTGCTCAAAGATCAAATGGGCAGGAATCATTAAAAAAAATATTTGTGGTTTTTAGAAATGTGTTTTTATAACCCTTGGTATGACTTACAAACAGTAGTTTGCAGTTCCTCTTGGATAACCATACGTATGTATGTGGAGAGTGTACCCTCCTAACATGTTACGCATGGATATATATATATATATATATATATATATATATATATATATATACATATATATATATATATATATATATATATATATATATATATATATATATATATATATATATATATGTAATACTTTATTAATCATTTTCTTTTTTGTAATCTTTGTTATTAATATATAAAAGCACATTTCCCCTTTTTTAAACCAGCTGTGTTGTTTGTAACAACATACATTTACTCTTAATGTAGTGCCTTGAAGTCAAATATATCAATGTACAGTGCATTCAATCACGGATTAAATATTTGTTAAATAATAACCAAACTTATTTGGAATTGCTATTAACTGTCTTCTCCTAAAGTCATAACTTACCGATTAGTGCCATTGAATAACAGTTTGGCTTTTTTGACAGGGGTTTATATGTGTTGATCCTAAAACGTATGTTTTCTATGGTGGAAAGAACCTCACAAATATGTTATTGATACAATACATTTAGATGTGCAAGTTGATAAATATTCAAGGCTTTCTCATTTAAGAAATGTCTGTTCTCCATTGGTTGGAGATCCAGGATCTCCATAATAAGACGGACCTTTAACGTTTGTGATACCTTCAATGAGGACTCCCCTCGTCAGAGAAATACATAAAAAATTGTATCATACAATAACTACAGAAGCCAAAAGCCTACCAAAGCCTTACGTAATCAGATTTGTTGCGTACATTTCAGCTAAGGAAGTATCCTTCATTAGTCAACCCATTATTCCATGATCAGTCAAAGATAATAAAGTATTAAGAAATTAGATCAGTGACCAAGTAGCCAAGGTCTCCTTTCACCAGAAGAAATGCGCTATTTGTGCTGCAAGTGCAAACAGTGGTTAGCTTATGTCGTTCAACTGTGATATTAATAAAATATTCAACACTGTCTTGTCCCTTTGAGGCCCACATCTGGTTGACTAATAACCCCGGTGGACCCTTTCACATCAACAGTTACTGTTGGTCCGGTGTGAAAGGGGAATAAAAGAGCTGGAGAGGCTTTCCGATGGCTTCCTCTAGTTAGGGCTTGAGGTGTACTTTGCACAATTTAAATTTCGTCATTTAAAGATGGGATTCAAAGATTAGAGTTACAGTTGATGCCATGTATTTAAATACACCTTTAAAGACGTTCAAACTCTGTCACATATTTCTCGTTCCCAAACATTTCTTGTGTTTGGTCAATAGGGCAACATTGGAATTGCTTCACTTGAATCAGGCGCTTAGGGTAGCTTTCCACAAAACTTCTCACAGAATGCTATTTTTCCGGATTTTTAGCCTGAAAAAATTGGTACACAACTTTCCGACTTGTGACATCATGTGCCGGAAACATGGCGGACGGAAGTAAATGATTGGTTGATGGTAAGAAACGTTTTATTGATTTGCATATTGCATATAAATTCTTTGCTCACATTTAATTCGTAAAGTAGAAAAAATGGGAGCAGCTATCAACGTGTTGTTTAAACGCTCTAAGCAATAAAATACAACACATCTTCTTTGTAGCGTCCATGGTGTTTCTACAATATGACTTAAAAGCTCATGAACGAACCGAAGTAGGAGGAACGACTTCCCAACTCAGGAAATGGTCCCATCCGAGGAGCACGTGAAGTTAGCATTGAGTAAAAGGCTTTCATAGGAACCCAAACGCATCCAAATCATCCCAACTCAACGTAGTATTTGGTGCTTGACTATTACATATGGCTGTATGTTGGACCGCTGAGGCAGATGAAGTAGATGGTGTGAGCCTGCTGGATAAAGCAACCATGGTGTGAGGAGATACAAGCACTGTGCCCACTTTCCACAATCCCAAATCTGTTTTAGAGTGAAACAAATCACCTTTTTAGGCCTCATTGTTATTGCTCAAAAAATCTCATCACTCAATTCCTGGATAGTCTCCGACTTGGCCCCCGGAGCTGGAAAAGCAGATGAACAATTACTTATCAAATTCCAAATTGTAGAGACAGTCAGGACATCCCAAACATTGGAATCAAACTGCTGCTTATGCCGGGGTCTTATTGCATGTGTTCATCTGCAGTAGTCAGTTGCTGAGTGTCTAAACTGTAGCAGCATTTCATAGAAGGCAAGAGACAAATCTTGTGAGGATGAGGACAGAGATGTTTTCAGTGCTGCAATGATTTTTTTGTAAATGTAGGGATTTATCATGCAACAGCACCTTGAGCAGACAGGCTCATACATGCTCAATATCGCGTCTGTAGTGCATCAAAGATATTTAGGGATATGCCATTGCTTCCACTACAGATAGATGGTAATCACACTAGATTGAGTGACATGTTATGGATCCGCAAGCACTATTGGCAACCGAGTACATAAGTTGTGTGTGTGGGTGTGTGTGTGTGTGTGTGCGTGCGTGCGTGCATGTGAAAAATACCAGCTACAAACAACCCGGTCAGCCGAGAAAAAGAGAGCCAGAAGACAGCTGGTTTTACGGTCTCCTGAGTCCAGCCTACACAGGTGTGCTGCATCAAGGTCTCAGCTTCACCCACCAACCTCCAGGAACAATAAAGAAACACAGCCAACCAGGACTGACAAGATAGGGCCAACCCTGAGGCTGTCACAGTAAGAGGATGCTAGAATCGTCCATTACTAATCAAGAGTAGAGCTTATTCAAGTATGAACAAGCAATACTCATCCAGTAAACCTATACTGCAGTGGACTGTTCAGTAATAATACGGATTGTGAAATAGGTTTGCAGTTGATTTCAGTAATAGTTTCCCACTTTTTAGCTTTTTTTTTTCTTCTTCTTGATTTAAAAATCGTATTAAATCAAACGTTTTATCAAACTAACTTAAGCATATTATAATATGAATATACAATAATGTAGGACTGATCGATCACGTATACAAGTTCATTTGCATGACCTTTCTGATTGGTTAGTGTGGCCAGTCAGTTTTATAGACTGCTGTCTGCTTAATTCCTGACTGTGCAAGCCTGCATATTTTAATATGTCAAATTGACCTTACAAAGTAAAGTTAAAGTAAGATGTATAAGATAGACAGTGTTATTTTAGCTAGGAAAATGTATATGTATGTATGTATGTTTGTATACGTCTGGAGTAGTACAAAGTTTAAGCGATCTGAATCCGATTGAGTGGCCTCTGAGGATGTACCCCAATAGGTCAGACACTGCAGACATCTATAGCATACGTCTGCATAGAAACTAATGCTACCTTAAATAGAGTCAATATCAACACATAGCTCAAATTTGGCATTGGTATAAACAGTTCAAGCAATAGGTTTATGAGAAGAATGTGTTTATTTATTTACATTATCCAAGACTCTGTGGTAAGCTACTATTTAGCATACTAATGTAGCAAATGCTGAACTCCAAAATATTTATAAATGTAACGTGTGTAATTCTGTGTTTGAAAAGTGGTACAGGGATGGGCAATCTACAATACAATTGTCTTAATTATTACGAATTCCCTTGAACGTGGATGTACTTTGTTTTGTGGTATCAGACTACACATCCCAGTGTTTGGTGCAATAGATTGTTAGACTACAGCAAAGGGGTTTGCTATCAGGGCAAAGGAAACACACAACTGTCTCAACAAGCATCCACCCACATTCTTCAGGAGCGTGCCGCAGAGGAAACGGATGGTGACAGAGGTGCAGGCACGTTGGAAGGCCACCAGAGGAAGCTAATCCTGGCTAACACCTGACAAAGCAACATCACGTGCAGTTAAACGTTGGCTGAGCCTGAACATGCAGCCAATACACTCTCCTGAGTGGCATAGTGGAGGATATATACAACCTAGTGATCACTGTGACAGTGGACTGTTTAACCTATATGTCTGTATTTCCCATTCCTGATACTGATTACCTGCCTGGTTCCACCCTTCATTAATGGACTGGCCACACCTGATGGAGACACTATGTAGGCGTGACTGATTCCAAGAAGGCGTCTCTTTGGGTCAAGGCGGGAGCCTGGGCATTTTCTTTTTTTCTGGTTGTCTTCATTGGGTGCATTATACAACACCCATTCAAGACGAGCACAGATCCTCCAGCAGGGCCCTACTAATGTTTCCAAAATCTTAACTCCTCAGTAACGGTGAATGGGCCTTTGCTGTTCAGGCCCCTAAGCTGTGGAACTCCCTGCCTGGAGATCTCAGGCCGGCAAACTCAGTATCCTCTTTGAAATCTTTTCTCAAGACTCACTTTTATCTTATGCCGTTCTCTTAACTGATGCTATTCCGTGCTATTCCGTGCATGTAATATCCTGTTGATTTGGATTTTATTTTGTTTTGTTCAGTTTTTCTTTTCTTTTCTTTTCTTTTGTAATATCTTGGATTGTATTTATGGCGTTATCTGTTCTTATTTTAAAACACAATTTTGGTCTTGAATGGTGCTATATAAATAAAGTTTATTATCATTATTGCTCCCAGCCAGTCATAATAGTACGCCACCTGGAGACTTTCTGCCTGATAAAGCTTGTTGACATGCACTAAAAGCTCCTCTCTAACCAACAACAAAACAAGCCACAGCCCCTATCAGAGACCTCAAGACGAAGACACAGAAAACCTGTGCTGCTCGTGTTTTTCTAGAGGCTATGGTACCAGAGACTGCCCTAAGCTCATCCACACTGCCTCTACCACAGCTAATCAATACACTGCAGCCCATGCTACGCTGCAGGACCACCGGTGTGAACCTCTAGAGGGAGACAGAGTGAACAGTCAGCGCACATCAGGTCGAAAACGACCTCAATTCAATGTATGGTGGTGTTTGGTAAGCAAGTTGGTTATTCAAAGATGTCATCGAACACAGCCCTTTATAGAAAGGGAAAAGGCCCACTTTACAACAAAAGGCATACAGTTTTAAGTCCAAAGTGAGAGAAACATATTCTGTCGCATGATTGTTAGCTTTTGGGGTCTTGGAGGCAAATTGCGTACCCAAAATGGAAATAGCATGCAGAGGATATACAAGTCCTTCTAGTTTACTGTATGTCAAAGTTGACACATTCATCATAGGCAGTAGGCACTAACATGATAACACTACTGTTGAGAATATATTGCTTTGTTAATTATGACAAATAAAAATATAAAAATCGGCATGTTTAATCCAAAGCTCATTTTCATACAGCTTAATTACTCCTGCCACTGGCTGGTACAGGGTGCTGGGGCTTAAAATGACTTATTGCATAATTTGTTGCATAAACAAAAATACTTAAAACCATCAGGAGGTTTGGGAATATAATTGATAGCATGTACTACACAGAAATATAGAACTGCATTGTAAACTGCTTAGTGTTGATTCTAAGAGGTGGTATAAATAATTATGTGCTTTGCTGGATTAAATTGCACTTTAAAATACACATCAGATTTCTTTTTTCGCCTACTACAGCAGTATTTTATGTGTGGTTCTAATCATTTGTTTTCACGAGGGCTTGATGGGCAATTTTCCATCACATTTATCACTGAAAAGTAATGCAACCTCATTAGGTCTTAAACTAAAATGTTTTCTTTAAAACTATAATATATGACTGACATGTTGTCCAACATTTGTAATTAAACCTCTGACAAATTTGGCTGGAAATGTTTGCCAGTGTACCACAAATAATTATCCAAATAATGGTTTTCCTTTTTGTCAACAGTAAATATACTTGACTAATATATAGTTCATTCTTATGTTCCCTTTGTTGTTAGTTTAGAATTTAAAGTAATTCATATTTAGAATTTGTGTTTCGCCTGCTATATTTTTACACTTCCTCTTAAAATTGTGAAATGGTGTAGGCACTGGACTGCATTACAAGAAAGTCCATTCGAGCATCTATTTGAATATCCCTCTGTTGTTGTAGCAATTGGATTTTCATTTTACATTGACAGACAGGACGTGACTCATAAGGATGGGAGATCAATTTTACTTGATGGACGTAAAAAGAGCGGGCTGAGTCCACAGAACCATACCCGCTCGATGCTATGCAAGGACACATTTTGTTTGAATGAAAAAGTGACAAGTTCAGCTTTGTCTGTTCCATTTTCGTTTCACTGTATGAAAACGCCATAGGTGTCGGGTCTTTGTACCCAAATATACTTTTTAGTAGGCCCTAAACCAAATAAATGTGACGCTTTTACAATTATTATTTCATACACTGCCTTACATTTACTTTAAATGCTGACACGTGCTGCATGCCACTTAGAGACAAAAGCAGTAGGCCTACAGACAAAAGAAAAGCCTTATATATTAATTGTTTGCACTGAAACATCTTGTAACATTTAGTCCCCCTTGTGACCAGAAATAGATAAAAGTTAGGCTACATTTATGAGATAGGCTTACATTTTTAGAATTAGCTTTTGAAATAAAACTCGTCTCGGATCAGAATAAACTGTATCCTATATGTATAAGTATAGGCTTAGAATGTAACCAAACATGTAAATATGTAATCATAGTTTATGTCACTAGATAGTTCTACCTGATCATAATGCAGGGGTTTTCACCTCATGAATCTGCTTGAAACCCTCCACGGTCACCAAGCCTGAATAAAATATCCTTATTATTGCGGGACTATATTTAGGGAATACTGTGTGCATGGGTGAACATGGGTGCTGAACGATCAGATTATAGCCTACAGATTTTTTTCAACAATTCATTAGGTTCTCCTAAAATTCAGACTTCAGTTTCAGCGATTCCGATGTCGTTTCTGTGTATAGACTACTACGATTAATCCTAAAGATTTGGCGTTTTTTTTGGATGGCTATTCTGACTCCCACGTTCAACAGAAGATGGTGTTGTAGGCCCAGTATTAAACGCCATGAGCACATGTTGCTGCGGATTTCACAAGTCAACTTCAAACAGTGGAAAGACTGACTTACAGAAGTAAGTCAATCACCGTCATGAATATATCACAAGCTTAACTCACATGTTTTGAAATGTATACTATAGTTATAAACAGATGCTTATAAACAGAAATCATGCACGAATTATGATGTCACCTGCATTTAGCATTTAACTTAAACAAGAAATGTTTATAGGCTATACATTCTGTGTTTTATATGGATATAATGAACAGGCAAAACAAATCTTTTTTTAAATTCTATCTATTTTCTTTAAAAAAAACGACCATTTTAATTAGGCCTATGACTGTTGCTACAATTAAATGTACAAACTTTTAAATTATAAATGTGGCCCCTGAATCAGCTATGCTCATAAGGCTTCGACTTTATATAATTCATACTGAAAATTCGAGTCGAAGCAACTATTTTCTAAATTGACCCTTGGTCTTGGGTCCTTTAAATTATGAGAAATGTAGAAAAGAATGACTTACGTGGATAGTTATGCCTATATGGTTCGACTATTGCAATGTTGGGCTAGATTGTCTGTAAACTATTGTTTTCTTGCAAACACCAAAAATTAGAAGGCGACTTTTTTCACTCATTTACCGTATTCACCGTTTTCCCAACGTTCATCTAGTTTCTAATAAATTACAAATACAATGGTGAGCATTTTTCTGAAGGCAATGTGATATATTGTGAATCACATAGACAATAGTTTTTGTGGGGAATTTTCTGTGTACTGCTTCAGGCAAAATGAGATGGGGCACTAAAGAAAGATAGCCCACTTCAAAGAACTGAGGAATCCTCTCAGGCTCTTAGGGTACTGTTTCTCCCTGTCAAACACAGCGTTAATAAATGTTGTTCTTATTAGACGGCATAACTGACACATAGTCCAACAATGTACCATATACTGCAGTTTCTCAAAAAACTAAAGAAATATATATATATAGGCTACTTATATACAAATTATATGTACTATATGTTAATTATACTACAAATTAAGAAATATGTTTAGCCTATGTAGACCTTTTCAAAATGGTACTCCATAATGTAGTGGGGGTTAGAACATCGTGTGAAAGAAGTTGGAAATAGAAGGGAAAACTATGTTGCACGTCCCAGTCCCCCGTTGACATTTTAGGAATGATAAAAGTTCCGCCTTGCCTGGAGCTATAGCCTCGCTGGAGCCGTCGTTTGTCTGCGGCAGATTGCTTCTGCTCATTACAGCAATTATTTTAGACCTACTCCAATTTAACCCCTGCCTGCACCACAGGAAGGAGCGTCAAGTGAAAAATTATGAACTGGCTGGAGAGATCCTCTACTTGGTCATAGGCTATATGGGCAATAGACTATCTCTCAGTGACATTGTAAAATGTATTAATCGATTTGCTGTGATTCAAATCTATTTTTTTCAACATTCAAGAACATGTTTAGGCCCAAAGAAACTAAGAACATGGGCCTAAGTTATTAAACGAAAGTTGTATAAATTGGCCGGTTATTTGTCAGTTTAAAGGTATGTTGTTCAAGCACCATATATGCCTAAATTATTAACTCCACATCAAGATTGACTAAATGACTAAATTCACAATATCAAGATTCAATTGGCATAAAAGGTCAACGAGAGATACTCGATATCAGTGTCACAATATATTTGATGTTCGCTTGCTCCATGCAGGCAATGACCAATTATTCCTGAAAGTTTGAGTCAAAACGAACAACTGCTGAATGAAAAAGAATAAACAATTTATTGTTAATTTATGTCACAAATATATTCATATTATAAATGAGGATATTCTTCAAATATACATACATTTACAGTACACAAATCCCTTCCGAAGGGAACCAATAAAACAACAGACAGTGCTGTTATAATTAATAAAATGCTGTAGTTCTCAAATTTTGCAAAGAGCATTACTTTTAGTTGGATTCAATAACCCACTTCAATACGCATTGACATGAATGCAAAATTAAAGGTTAAGAGTATTGGTTATGCTTTGTAGAGCATAACCGTCTACATAAGTGATGGGAGCCCAACCTACCTGTAGTATTTTTTTTGTTGGTGCCAAATGCCATGCTGGTGTTTATCAGTCCCTTTTTGGCATATACGTTTGTATCATATTCATAACCCATGCGCTTGGCTTTGAAAGCCAGCAATGCATAATAGCAATGACGGCTATCATTGATGCACACACAAATCACATAACTTTTCTCGCCTTCTAAGCTGTTCATACTTTACTGTCCAGTTATGGCAGGCCTATGAAAAAAGTATTTTTAATCATCGTGGACTTCTCGTAGTTGTGAGTCAAATAATAATGACGTCCAACTTGGCACATTACGTCTTTCACTTAAAATCAGGCGAGGTGGTACATGCTGTATCCTACATGAGCAGCGTACAGTCCGACTGGTGAAACCGGCAGGGAGTGCCTGTGAAACGGGTGCGACGCTCCGTATGATGTGGGGACGTGTGCACCCAGTGGAAACGAGATGCCAAACGCCGGAGGAAGCATAGGTTTGGCTGCCATTTTCAGTTTTTCCAGTTCGGCCTCCTGGAGCCTCTTAGCTTTAGCTCTCCTGTTCTGAAACCATATCTTGACTTGAGTCTCTGTTAGGTTTAGGGAGCTGGAAAACTCTGCGCGCTCAGCGATGGAAAGGTACTGCTTTTGGCGAAACTTTCTTTCTAGAGCCAGAAGCTGGGAAGTTGTGAAAGGGGTCCGGGGCTTTCTGTTCGTCTTGTGCTTTCTCAAGGGGCAAGCTGGGGGACTGAGCCTTCCTATAAAACATATTAAATCAAATTCAATGTTTACTCTATTAATACTTTTCTTAAGGTTATTACAATATATAGTCACTTAAGAATCAAATGTTAAATTCAGTTAAACAAAAATAAACATTTAAAGAGTCGATACAATCCATTGGAATAGGCTACTGTATCGTTTCTAAAACGTATACTGAGATATCCTTACCCTCCACTACAACATAGCAATGTTTTGTAACAACTTACGTGGTGGTGTTGGAGAGAAACGAGTATTTTGTATCCAAGAATTTCTGTCATTACTCTCCGGGCTCTCTGGTTTTATCAACATATCCTCTTGCATGCTCATTATGTCGCTGACTGGAAATGGTGATCCGATGCCCAAAGAAGGGGCCGAGTTATCCAGACTCGAAAGCGTGCCCATTCTTCCACACAACCCATGAGATGTTCCCGCGACAGATGCCCCATTTTGGGATGACAATTCTCTGCTTGGTTTCCTGTCAGCCATCAGTGCCTCAACGCTGAAAGGGAGGATAGCAACTTTCGGCTTCCCGGTCTCATCTGCTAAACCCAAACTGGTCTGCATCTCGACTCTGTCGACTGGAACAGGACGCGAAGGAATGTCTTCAGTTTTTAAGCCAATGGATAAAGCTGACATGGCAACAATCGGGGCCATAAAAGTTTAGCCTCTACTTCTTGCAGGAACACTTGTAACTAATGGAAGAAGAACCACAGTAAATTTCTGTGTTGCTCTTAAGCTGTTCGCATCCTCATGTTTGTGTGGACGAATTGGTGTGCAGTGCTATAAGACACGCATGGGGAACTAACCGGCCAATCAGAGAGGAGGTGGGTTGGTCATTACGATTCCAGTCGAGTAAAGAGCTCAGCTGTTTCACGGTGAAAGTAAACAATGAAGTCGCCCCCCCCCCCCCTTTTTTTTAAACAAGACAGCAAATAACATAGGTACAACTTTGTAGTTGAGCAGGATGATAACGGAATAAGACATTGCCACAATACAAGTAGTAGAACATAAATAGGTTATTCCATAAAGGGTGATGGGTTATGATTGATTTATAACGAAATACTATAGGGACATGGACTATTGTTTATATTCTTATGGTGTGGATCAACATATCTCCCAAAAATGTATCATTTGACGATAGTATTCTCATATGCTATCGAAATAAGTGATTGAAAACTGAAGAAATAAATCGTGAATGTGTCAGTCTTTCACAGAGCAACGCTTATTGATGGCTGTGGGGCTCTAATCATATTGAAACACACACCCCATTGCAGTCATTTAGGGATAATTATTGGGCATGGGGGAGGGATCACTGAGAATTTTCCTTTTGACTACATCCATTAAAGTCAAAAAATTATGTAGGGCCGAGGAAAAGAAGGGAGCAGGCACTGTGGAGCCAACGTCTCAGGGCTGTCATTGATTTACCTGTCTACTTCCAGTAACCTCGTCAAATTTGCACGCAATAGCACTCCGTCGCAAGCATTAACAGTAGCATATATGAATCGAGTCTGCTTCAACTTTGAAGAAAAAGAGGAGAGAAATGATTATGTTTGTGACAGAATTCATTTGGTTTGCCTGTCTTTATATCGAGGAAGGCCCTGTGTGCTGTAGAAATTCAAGTTCCCGGGTCATTGTTTGCATAGTAGATTTTTATAGCCTAACTGGTTTAATTCTCCCCTATTGACTTTTTAATATCATTCTCGACAATCATGGGAAATTAAAACTATTTGTCCATCTAGACTCAGAAAGCCCCTGCGTCGCTAATTGCTATGTATAAACAATCTGTCACGATTTGTCAGTCTCCCTAATAGGCAGACAAGTTATGTTGTTTTTAGGCGCCAGCAGCGGCATGATCAGAGCCCTCAACTTTAGGGAGACTATAGAAAAACGTTAACCCGCATCCAAAGCGCAGCCCGCCTCCTCCTTGCCGCCCTAGCCCTGGGACATTAGGCTATTCAGACTGAAAAATTAGCTTTCTCATCCGATCGCACGGCATTCCGAATAGGCGCTTGTTGGTGTAATGGTAGGCTACACCGAAGAAAAGGTCAATTCTTTCCAGTTATTTTCAGAGAGGCGCTCAAAAGGATTGCTCGTAAGACAGAGTATTGCCTACCTGGTGCTTAAGTCTTGAAGTTATTCTCCCAGGAGAAAATTCTAGGTCACCGGGTTAGGCTATATACCTGTAGCACTGCGGCACTATTTAATTACAATTACGTTCTAAGTTACATTATGATTAAAAAGATAACCTCATGATTCTTTTACAATTGTCTTATACCATTATTTTAAACCAATGAGGCTAGCAATATGTTATTTTGGAGTCTAGATTTAATTCGATGCATTCTATGACAAAATTACGTGGCAGGGGTAATCACGCATTTCCTTAATTTCACATCCGGTGTTCAGGGAAAGTTGGCTACATCTGCAACTATGTATGTTTGGAAACACTTAAGCCCTCAACCTGGAATGGCACTGCATGTTCACCATTCTCCCTTTGAAGTCAATGGGTTCTCAAACCCACCTCTTGTTTGAAGTTGTGTCCCCTGAAGAGTCTCATGCTTGGGGCTCGCTTGCACAAGGGCTGCGGGTAAACTCAAATATTAGACACACGTGACATACAAGTGCAAGTCTATCACGGTTTTATTGGATGCCTCTATGCTTAATAGACCTATGTTTAATTTCTGGGCTACGTGAAAATTCCATGGGAATTAAATTGAAGAAAACTTGAGGCCTACACCTTCTTTATCTTATCTGACTGATAACCTATTTTCTTCTTAAGACGAATTTGGAAGAACAGTGTTGGCAACAATCGGCATCAAAGACTTTCAAGATAATGAGGTGCTATTGAGAATACGATTACCACACCATTTTATTTAAATCCTGAGGCAACAAATGAGCTTTGAGATTGTATACAAAACAACTGTAAGCTCTGTAGGCTTTGTTCAACATTATAAACTGCTTTTGATTCAGAGTTAAGAGGTAGGGACGCGAGACAAAGGGCCATTGTAGTACCTTCTGAAAGTTGTTTTAACGCCTGTTTTTACGCCTTTCATGCAAAATCTGTCAATTTTTATTCAAAATAGGCTGCAGACTTAAAAGGTCCTGATGAGGTCAAAAGGGAGTCATTTTAAGGAAAATATTTGCGCTTGGTTATCATCTCGATTTAAATTATAGATATAAATATTTGTTACATATTTGATACATGTAGTTTCAGATTTTCTACTTGGCGCAGCAGGATGACCAGCGCAGCATCTTACAAGAAAAAGGTTGACATCAAGTCAACCAAGTCCCAACAATAGATGTATTCTTGCTGCATAAATTGGTTTGTTTGCTGAATGATGCACTTTGGAAAGATGATGAAAGAGCAGATAATTTCTGCAAGATCGATAATTGCAGATAATATCTATTCAGCGATTAGCACAAACAGGCGAAGCAAGTCAATGCCTCCTATTAACAATTAGTCACAACCATACATAGACTTCAATGTTTACAGGTTTGCCATATAGTTTAATTTTATTCAAATTATTTTGCAGGTGTGCTGGCTACTTCCGTGCAATGGAAATATAGGCTATATGAAATGCCAATGCAGCCTATAATAAACCATTACATATAGCATTTAAACAAAAGCAAAATTAAGCATTTTTTAAACTTCAAACAAAGTAGATGCCGTGGTGAGCACCCAACCACAACCACCTATAAATTGTCTTGTGTGTTCGCGCAGCCACCCAAAGGTAGCCTATAGCGCAAGCTTAATCAAATACTTAGGCTGCATAAAGCTTTGGCTTAAACAAATGTAGGTAAAATAGTTGTGCATGCAATACCCATTATTCTGTCATGGCTTTCAACTATTCCACTCCGGATTATGGATTCAAAACTTTGCTTTGCACATACTCACCTTTCACGGGTGACATCGTATCCCACGGTGATTGCAGAAACATTTTGTGGGTCAGAAAATCATTTTCAATTCGATTGTCGCCAGCACAGCGGGGTACTGTATTGTCCGGTAATAGTGTCATTCAAAGAAATATTTGCGTGACATTGTCTGCCTGAATAGTCGAAAATGCCTATTAGTCTATTTGTAAGGGAGTTTATCAATCACATGCGAACCTCCTAATGCTTTTTGAACTGCAATGCCTTGTTGTCGACATAGGTAATACCACGTTTCCTCCTTTCTACGCCCATTTAAATAACCCACAGTAGTTAGGCTATATATGTATTAATTGTTTGGTGAAAGTTTTACCATTTAGAGGAAAATGTTATTGGTGTTTAATTTAATACGCGTGTTCATAATAACATTAGCATACCAAATTAAACATCAATGCCAACAGAAGACCATACAGGTTGTTGTGTTGCCAAATCAATATATGCGAATCTAATAGTGTAGTTAAAGGTCCAGATTGCAAAGGTTTGTTACAATTTGAGACCATTAGTGCATAATGCAAAATGAAAATTAAATATAATAATTTATGTTGCCCAGCTCCAGAGGACCAATTGCTTTTGAATAGTAATATTTATTCTTCTGTTATTATATTTTACAATGTTGAAGAGTATGCGACAGCTTTCACAAAATAATTAGCTTAAATTAAAGCCTGCATTCGTTAACTGCCAAGCAGTTAAAGCCATCTATTTTTCTGCGTGAGCAAACACACATGTTCAGAAACATACACACACATTAGACCTATAGGATCACTCAAACAATGACCTCTGGTTGACATTAAAATTAAAATAATTTAATCTTGTGAACTGCAGAATCTGGTGGCGTCCACCTAATGTCTAGCATCGAATCTTCTGTAAACTTCAGATAAAATTGTGAGGGCCATAGAATTTACGAGGACACATTCAATCCTTCAATCAAGGACATCTTCATTACCCGAGCTATTGGTGTGAAATTGAATTATAGCCCAGTTAATTTTCGCACGTCATTAAGTATAGAGCATAGTATAAAATCATTTTCAAATCATTGGTCTGGGTAATATGCTATAAGTCGTTTAAGTGAATTGATTACCCAACAACAAATCATTGAATTAATTATGAAATAATTTCAAACACCAAGTGCCCTTGTTGATTAGAGGCTAAATAGATTCTTAAATGAAATGCCTAATATGCGCATAACAAGCTTAGTTGCAGCAACAAATCATTTCTATAAGGTGGCAAACACACAAAAAGACGTGCAGATTTGGGATTAAAAAGCTAATCTAAATGCTGTCACCCTTTATTTTTTTAAGCTAAAGACAAAATTGGGACAATTAACACATGCTATGTCGTATATTTAATATGTATTTTGAAACGTAATAAAAAACAAACAATAACGAGGATTATGATGACTCATTAATTTGCATACCTTTTAGTGCATTCTCCACTATGATTGGATCCAACAGTAAAAGCCATTCTTTTTTTCATTTAATTATTGAGGTAAACTCAAATGCTATATCACAAGATTGAAAACTTAATTGTTATTGTTAGAGAAATAGTTTCTATGGCCACCTTGATATAATTATATTACAGTCAGTAGTCATAGGTGATAGTATTTGAGGTAGGTTATTGAATTGTTAAGTGATCTTGAGTTCCTCTTATTGGCCTTAAAGATGGTATTTTGCAAAGACACCATTATTCCTGATGGACACAAAAGAAATAGATGACTACCACTCAACTGAAAATAAAAATGTATTTTCAATCAACGACGAACAAATAATAAACAATTGAATGAATTGAAATGTTCATCAATACATTTGTATAAATGTACTCATTCAAGTAATTTTTTTGTAGGTGCTTACACTTGGTATGGCCAAGTCATTACTGGATTTGGAAAATGACCCTCCCAACAAATGCTACTTTTGCATGTCAGTGACACATTGTCCGCAAACCACTCTCCAAATCAGCCTCAAGCTCACATTTTGGTTTGTACCCTATCTCCTTAGATCTGGGCAGGGAACCAGCCATGCCTCAAACCAAAACAACAAACAGTCAGAAAAAAAGGGGGCCTGAGCTGCTCTATGGATGGCACCGTACACCCCCCCCCCCCCTTCCAAATCAGAGTGGAGAACACTTGGCTCCAGCCTAATCTCTCAAGACTCAACAGTCTACAGCCCAAGTTTATCCAGAGGGGGCAGAGCCTGCCTCTAGCCCCGTGGACAACCCCGGATTCCCCCAACCCTCCACCAAAGTCAAACTCTCTCGTTGACCCTTGCCTGACTCCACACCCCTAATCCTTTAAATGTGGGAAAAGTCTGAAATGATGAGGAGTCAGGCTTTGCTACAGGTGGTGTCCTCGGCCTCTCCATGTTTTCCTCATGGCCGGATGGATCAGCACAAAGTCCCTGAAGATCCCACTGGATGTCTAATGGGGGTAAGAGGAGGCGGAGAGTCAACCGCACACAAAGTGCTTGGCAGCAGGATCAGAGAGGAATTCCTACAAATGAGGGCTCCAAGGGAGAGAGAAGGGATACAGGGATACAAATTCTTCAGTTGCCCTTTTCCTTGTAATTAGAAAATCAAGTTTTGACAACAACAAATCTAACAACGAGGTCGATGAGAAACCACTGTTATGAATTCTTTTTAAACCTCATAGCTGAAATGAACCTTTTGGGAAGGTTTGAGAATATTTCAGGTTTCCTCAATGCAACAACTTGCGTAGCAACTATGAATTTGTTTTTTTTGTTGGTCATATAGATGACAGAGAATGATAGAAAAGTTCAACAACATTGACTGCAGGATTAGTTTAAGTTATATGGTCTTGTGTTCTTGGAAACTTGAACATAGCAGCCCTGACTTTTTGTTTCTCAGACCCAAGATTGTAGCTTGATGAATCTATCCCATAAAAACAATGACGGAGAAATGTGATGTGTCGTGAGATGTCGTGAACCTCAATTTATTATCCCAATGCACTGTGGAGAGTAGATTTAAAAACACAACTCCAAAACTGTTATACATGACGCAAAAAAAACGTACCTAAACCCTTGAGAGAAAGATCTGCTATGTGAAAATGCAAAGAGCTGTCCTTTGAAGTAATGGAGAGCCAAAGTCTCTTATATATACATACTGACTGTATACAGTATATGTGAGTGGAGCTCCATTTAATATCCACAAGCATAGTGGGTCGTTTTTAATAATTGATAGGCCTCAGAACAGTTTAGGAAGGGAACGTGTTTCTGGTTTTAAATCAGCGTGAACAAGGTAGGTTCCTGCCATGTTTGAAGTCGAACAAGGGACTTCCTTTGGCGTGTACGCGGCGCATAACAGACCTAATCCAGCTCCTCATCACCAAACAACCAGGTCACTCCCGGCATGGCACACGCACAGCCACCCTACCCATCCCTTTCCCCCCTCTCCCCATTCCCCTCATCCTCAGAGACATATTTAATTTAATTAAGGCCTGTCACAGCTATAGATTTTGGCACTTTCAATTATGGCTGGTGGTTTATGGGGCTCCTATGGCCTCTGGATCTACTGATCTGTGATGAGGGGCCCTATCAGCACAGGACCACATGGCGGCGAGGGCTCTTTGTCTTCCTTATGGGCCGCTGCTGTCTGCCGGCAGCCTCAGAGTATGACCGTCGCCCTGGCACCGCTCCCCTCCCGTTGCCCATAATTAATTCCTCATTAGACAGCTCTTTATTGTTTAATTTGTGCCGTTCGTAATCAAATTGGGCAGATTAATTTCTACAGTATTAAGAAGTAGATGGGGGTGGAGGAAAATAACGTCTTTGGATAGCTTTGGGGGTTTTAGTAGCTGTCCATTGAGCCATCGCAGGGCTTTGGCTGAATTAAACTCCCCAAAGTGTTTTTTTCCCTCCCCTCACTTTTTGAGTGATAAACAGTTGGGGGATGCTCTTTGTAAAGGGGCAGCGCCGCTTAGCAGAAGCTCATTAAAATGTTTCTCAGCGATATATTTCCCCTGCAGGCCTAATTGCAAAAGTCAGCCTAACAAATTCTAGTGTTTATTTATGGTTGTGGCCTTTTGCTTGTGTTGTGTTTGTGTGCACTGGGTGGGAAGGGATGGGAATCGCTCGGTGTCGCCATGCTGGATAGAGAACTTGGAGAGGGTGGTCCAAGGAACTTAGTTATCTGGACATGTGTGTTCTTATGTGGGCATGCTAGTGTGTGTGTGTGTGTGTGTGTGTGTGTGTGTGTGTGTGTGTGTGTGTGTGTGTGTGTGTGTGTCTGCCTCTGTAGGACTATTTGTGAGTGTGTTAGAGAGGGACAATAGGATATTTGCCACGATCTATGGGTGCCGTATATAAGAGAGCTGGTGTCATGGTGGTAGTTCTTTTCCTGTAGAGCTAAACGTACGTCCCCATAACCGGCCTAGTTAGGTGTGACTGCAAGCCTTGGAGACCCATTCAATAAAACCATAACAGGGGATTTTTCGGACACGTTTTTAAAGGATATCCTTAATTGGTGACTGAAACGCTACTAGCTTTTAACACTTAATAAAGTAATGCTTTGCCAGGGCACCTTGTAAATGTCCCAAAGTAAGATTTAAGTGAAAACAGAAAAGAAAGAAAGAAAGAAAGAAAGAAAGAAAGAGTATCAGATGAAAGAGTCAGTCGATGTATGGGGGACACTTTCATGAGAGCCGACAAAAAAGTAACTTTTTGGGAAAACAATACGTTACCATGCAACATCAGCTTTGTTAACAATACAAAAAAACGTAAAATGTTCTATAATGAAATTGTGCTGCTGAATATAACTATAGTAAATGTGCAGCATAAATTGAAAATACATTATGTAGGCATCCTCAAGGAGCTGCAGAAAGCAGTGGAAGAAAACGCACTCAAAATGTACTGCATAATCTTTTTTTTACAATAAATTGTAACATTGAACTCTCGAAATGTGTCAATTCCATGCTTCACTCTCTGTTTGACTTTATAGCACTTCTGTTTTATAAAAATATTTTCTATCCCTTCCACTGTCAAGTATATTTTACTGTTATTCCTGAGAAGTTTTCTGTTTTCCGTACTGTGGAAAAGTAAGCAGGTCTGTCCATGTGCATCTGTGCATGTGCATACAAGGGGGTGTTGGCATGCTGTTTTGATGACATCATTGAATGAGAGCAGAAGTAGGGTAATTGCTGCTGGTGCCATGCCACTATACACCTAAGCAATTATCATGTCACTCAACAATTATGGTCCATTATGGTTTTGAGCACCCAGTAACCCAAACAATGGTGTGGAATAAAACCTATAAGCTAATTGCAAGCAGACACAAACAGACATTGCTGCCTATTGATGCAGCAACACATAAGTAATGTTATTGTGAGATTCAGTTACATCAATTGGATTGGGCTATTCCCTTTGATGAACATATGAACGTAGCAAGATACACACCTCTACTACTGCATGTAAAGCATGGCAGAACCATGTGAAAAGCAAAAGAGAATGTGGTCCAAAAGCAATTGTGAAGAATCGAGACGGTGTAGGAGAGACAAAAGAGACTTTAGCTGAGACTTGATAAAAGGCCAGCAGGGTTTGGCATGTGGTTCAAGAGGGAGATGTGCTAATCCTTGTACCTAAATACAAGTTCTAGAGAAGTTCAATCCAAAAACACATTACTAAGCCTTCAACAACTGTCCAATTCTCAGCTAATATACTCCCATCTTAAATAAAAGATGTCGGTCTAACATCAACCATCAAACCGTTATTTATCGGCCCTCATTTTCTCACTGAAGCACTGAGCCACTTCCTTCTGCCTGTTGCACTCCCTGTTCCACCCCTGCCCTTATAAGGCTATTAGGTTTCCTCCGACAGGCTGCTGGTCTGGAAGAGATGGGTATGGCTAACATTCTTTGTATTATCTTCCCATACCCTCATTTAATATATTTGATTATTATCTCTGCTGAGAAAGAGCCATAGTCAGGAGTCCCATTCCTTGTATGCACAATTGCACCAGGTTTATGCTTTTAGGGTGAAAGTGTAACAGCTATTTTATAGGTTCAGTTTCTAATGAGATTTATTAGTGTCCACTTCTAGAACCCCCTCATAGTACTTTCTTTCATATGCCTTTACTGTATCTGGCCGTGGTTTGTAAATGCCACACGTACAATTGACGTTTTTAAGCAAAATGCTACCCAAAGGACAGTCAGTCAATACTATGTTTAAAAGTGACAGAACAAATAACTTTGTCTTTAGCATCCTTAAACAACGGCTTATTTCATCATAATAGTACAGTATTCTCTCTCGTTGAGAGTATGCCAAGTTGGAACAAAAACACAGCAGTCGGAACGTAACGAGTGGAAATGATCCAGAAAATTTCCACTGGCTTAGCCTTTTCTGCTTGACTTGCAAAGCAAATCGTACATCAACAGTATTTTGACTCAATGTGAAACAATGACCTGTCTCCATCTTAACACCACTCTAATCCTCTGTCCCCAGAATACACACACACACACCCACACCCACACACACACACACACCAAAAATACCAAGAGGCGTATGAGGGGACCCATTATGAAATGGGGTGCGTAGCTAATTATAGCCGCGCCGGGTTGCGATAGAGAGGCGCACTCCACGCTGTGTGGTGGAGCCACGGAGGCTGGACAAACATCTCCTCGGAGGCCCCGCACCGCTCCACGCCTAATGAAACATCGCAGGGGCCTCGACGGACCCACATGGAGAGAAGCCTGACAGACAGTGTCAGAGCGACCACACAATTATGTTCCCAGCGACGACCCCAACCAACCCCACCACCGCCATCCCCATGCAAGCCCAGACATAGAATAACAGGGCCAAGATGGGCTCCCCAAGCTAAACACGCAAAGTGGATAGGATTTATTTGCTCAGTTATCAAGAAGTCGTTCAAATTGAAACGGGGGTGGTGGAAGGCGTGGGTGGGTTGGGGGGGTTTCACAGCTTCGGCTGTTTGTTTTCGAGGTGATGGGACCCCGTGAGGCCTCCGTGTCTGTCGCCCGTCGGTCTCATAATGGGTGCTGTGAGTCACGTTCCGCAGCAGCAATTTGTTGGAAATACGAAGAGTGCTATGAACACATTCGTACATGTGTGCGCAGTGTGATCGAAAACACTCAAGGACGCTAATATACACTGTGAAATCGAACACGTTAAGTTTCTCAGCTTCAATTGCTTGCCATCGTTGTGATCTTTTGAGTGTGGAATGTAATCGTACGTCGATGCATCAGGCTGTAAGCGTTTCTTTTCTGGTCTGATTGGTAGTTTGTTCTTTGCGGGGTTTGAAGGTTACATGCATTGACAAACAACAGGGGTTGGTTTCCCATGCAGACAGTGCTTAACACTGCCAATGGGCCCCTGGATAAATGCATCGAACCGTTTAAGCTCCAGATATACATTTGCCCTATAGTTATGACTTTTGTGTAGATCGTTGCGTATATCACAAAGGCTTGAAGACAAAAAATGTAATTGTAATATTTTATATCACAGCCAAATAACTTCATGGTCAAAGACATGCCACTTTTTCCTCCCAGAGTCTCCATGGAGACGCTGCTGTCTTCTTCTCCCTGCTTGAGTGGCGATGTGATGGACAGCTATGGCGATTGGTTCATTCAGAGCGCTGGCAAAGGTATGCCGTTTGCCTGACAGAGAGCGATGGCCGCACCATTAGTCACCTCCTGTAATTGTGTAGGTCTTACAGATCACATAATGCCGCTGAATGGAGAGCATGGGACAGGGGAATAGAAGAGAATGGAGGGGAGTCTTTCAATTCGTCAGGTACAGAGAGCGGCCCTGGTGACAAATCGTCTGAAGTGAATGATCAGAAGAAGGGGGTGCAAGGAGTATTGTCTTGAAGAATATGATCATTCTTTGTCAAACAAGCCTCTTGTTTTCAGTTCTTGATTTATTTCCGTGAACAATACCATTTTGTTCATATGGTAATCTCATAGGCAGGTAAAGTCGTTGGGACATTCAATTATGTTTTCTATTCATAACTTGCTCTGCTGTAATATATCCAACCTACAAAATGTCCTACTTTTGATTAGTTGACCGCTTTTGACCTTAAACTATTGGGTTCCCTCAACAGGTTTACAGCCATCTCACAGGACACATACGCACAGCAAAGAAGAACAAGAATCACAACTGAAATGTACCCGACGGAAATTTGTTCAGAATCTGATTGTGGTAGTGGGGAGGTGTAAACATACTGTATAGAGCCAACTCAAAGTAAAAGTTAATTCTTTCTCCTTTCTCTTCCCATTTTCTTGCAAAACTCTGCAGGGAAAGCCATTCAACCCACAATGGTGGATGAATAACCTTGCTGTACAATGGCAAATAAGGCCTGCAAATGAACAGTTGAAGGGCTGCAGGAGGGGGACCCGTGATAACGTCTTTATTTGTGTGTAACGGGATTAAATCGCCCATGAAAGGGACATCACACCAAGTTACACGATTAAGGACGGTGTCGGTTTCTCAGCGCGGTTTGAAGGGGTCCCCACTCTCCCTCCAGCTGGGGAGAGGAAGCTCGGTGGAGTTGTGGCCCCGAGGCCTGAATCACCAGGACCGTATCAACCAGCTACTGAGACCCAGTGGCTGTGGCGCTCTGTCACTGAACACAGTCGAACAAGGGGGGCCCTCTTGGACCCCCCTGTAATCCACAGCTCATTGGGCATAAGAAACACAATTAAAATCAGCTAAAGGTGGACCACTAGCTGCTCAACTGGGGCCTAATAGGCTTAAGAGGGGAAAATAAATCTAATTGCGTGTTATTGGCCTGAAGTTAATCTCCCGTGGTGTGGGAGCTGAGAGAGGTCTGGCCACTGGGCTTTTTACAGACCCGACAAGCTCTGCTGAAGGAGGTGTAGATTCTGGGGGGGACAAAGCCAAGGGGCTACACTTGACTCCCAATGGGCTCTGAAAACTGCTAAGAGCCCTCTCAAAGTGGGCTGGAAGTCTTATCAAGGGCCCTTACCGTGGTGAGGACATGTGCCTAGCAAGTGTTTCGCGCTTTAAAATCATAAAATCATCAACTGGACAATTATCTTGGTATTCAATTTCATTTTTTTTAAGGGGAGACATTATGTACGAAATATGTTATAATAATTGTCACTGCTGAGTTGGGAGGTGAAAACTAGTGTTGGGAATTAATTGTTCCAATACAGGGTTTTGAGTCTTATTAGATTGGATTAATGGTCAATTACACTGTCCGCATTTGCGTCATGCTTAGATTACCAACGGTTCCCCTACAAGAACCAAGCCAATACACTGTAAAACACTTTACATGTGATTTGGTTTCAGAAATGGGTTCCAGTCCCAGAGAAATCCTGTGATCCGATTGTATTTTACTTTGGCCTCACCATAATTGGAGACCCAATTTTCCCCTTTTGTGCACCATTATTAAGTTGTTAAATCTATCAAGTTAGAGTTGGGGTATTTAACCGCATAGCCACACGCGGTGTTAATCCTCTCGTGTTATTTCAACCCGTCGAGAATTGGCAACCCGCTCATGTTTTAGTCTCTTGAGGCCCAATACCTCTCAGCTGTGCGTCTGGTTGATGTACCAGCAAAGATGGCTAAATAACTGATGGTGTAAATGGGATCCAGGCCAAGTTACAAAGGGGATGGAAATAGTTTTTTTACTTATTTGCTTTGGAGCAATTGGGAAAACCACCTATTTACTTCCAAACCCTTCGTTCTTACAAGATACAAGCCTGTCTTTAATTTAACGTGAACTTCAGCAACTCGCATTTTGGAATAAGTTCTAATGAGTCTCCCATATATCCTGGCACACTGTAAGATTTGAAACATTGTGGTGTCGACTTTAACTGCATGCAAACAGCACACATACAAGTTGGTTAACCTCACGCACGATCCATTTTGGCCAAAAGATTCTCACAGCTTTTTCTTGCTTACCACTAAAAAGCTTCCAAAAAGCATAATCTCAATGATTGATCAAGATTTGGAGATGGTTTGAGGCCATTTCCTACAGTTTTGCCAGTTAAATTAGTGGCTGAGTCATTTTGTACGTGGTCATTGTGGTACAATTAAAGAAACCATTGAAAGACAAAGCCAAGTGTCTTGTTCGTTTCCCTCATGTTCTCTACTCAAGTGCAAGTGCATTAGCGGGGCATTTTTTGACTGTGCTTTGCTGAGAGTTTTTCTTTTAGATTTTGCTTTGGCATACTTTGTTGTTAGATAGTAACTAACTAAACCAAGACAGCAACTACTTTCACCACTAGGAACTGCAGCTACAGAAACTTCTTATCACTGATGATGTAGTAGTGATGTAGTGATGTAGTAATTATCACTATCAGTTATACTGTCTTAAATGAAAGGGCTTTTTTTCGGGGCCCTTGTCAAGTCTTTGATCACAGCCTGATCACCTGTCTAGTTATCTCAGTCGGTAAACAAAAGAGCCTCTGTTTAGCGATTAGATAGCGTCTTCTCCAGCTCTATGGGGTCTTCCTTTGTGTGTTCAAGCGTGCAGCGGAGGATCGTCTTGGAAGGGGGTCGTGGCGCTCTGTCAGCTAGCAAGTCCACAGAGCGTCAAGGAAACCAAAGGGTAATCAGGGATCCTACTGACACTGATAAAACTCAGATTTACTGCTGCTCATAAAAAACAAGGCAAATTGTGCACAACATAGCTATCCTTTTCCAGGCCAGGGTAATAGGGTCCAGTAAATCATTGCCTGAAATACCTAGGGTATGCACTGAGTGCCTTTCCTCTCCATGGATGAGTAGAAATAAAGATCTGTTTAATTTAGGAAATGACACATAATCCACACGAATATTTGGAACGTAGGATGTCAAAGAGTTTTCCATGTTGTTCAGGGCCAAAATATGCACGCTAGGGGATAATGATGTGTTATCAGTGGATTAACTGGGTCATAAACCCTTTTTCCCGTTCACAGGATTGGAAGAAAAGTCTGTTCACACAGAACATGATCTAAAGTTCAGATTTTCAACTCATAATTAAAATGTTTAGCAATATGTGTGACTCTTTTGGGGAAATTTGGGATGAGAGAAACTTCTAATATAATTTCAGTTACAGTATAGTTTCTTTTTTAAAGACTAACACCATTGCTTTACAACAATAACGAAGGCACCAATCATTTTTTTTTGAAAAGTTGTACCATGGTTGACCTAATGATCTGAAAACAGAGACAAGATTGAACTTGACATTGTAAAAGAAAAAAATTCATCTCTCATGTTGCCTCCTTCACTTCAGAAGCAGATCCGCTAAGTCAAGACCTGGCAGAGCCAGCTGTGGCAGGGAATTGCCTTGGGGCCCAATTCACGGCTCATTGAAAGTTGAGTGAAGAGGGCCACATCACCCACGAATCTATAGGAACCCTTAACACAGATAATTATTACTTTCATCAATTCACTCTTTCAGGACAGCTCCTTTCTTTCTTTCTTTGCTCCTTTATATCTGTGACAAACATCCCCAACCCCCCCCCCCCCCCCCCCTTTCTCTTAAATCGACAGAATCTCTCTCTCTTTCTCTCTCTCTCTCTCTCTCTCTCTCTCTCTCTCTCTCTCTCTCTCTCTCTCTCTCTCTCTCTCTCTCTCTCTCTCTCTCTCTCTCTCTCTCTTTCCCTCTCTCACACTCACTCTCAGTCTCACTCTTATCTGCCCCCCTATATTCTCTTCTGATCCAGCAAAATGTGAGGAGAGTGAGAGAGAAATGTGGGAGGGTGTTGAGTTCGAGGAAGGGAGGAGGTAGACAGGAGTGGAGCCAAGAGTTTTTTTCAAACAACAATGATTACAGTACCATGGCTTGATCCGTGAAAATGGGCTCCCATGGTAGAGGGCAGGAAGAGTGGGTGTGAGAAAAAGGAACAGAAAAAAAAGGTTGCATCTTGTGTACTATGTGTAACTAGAATGTGAGTAGGGTACTGTGTGTGTGTGTGTGTGTGTGAGTGCGTGTGTGTATGTGTGTGTGTGTGTGGTCGTGTGTGGGTGTGTGTGACGGAGCAAAGAGGCCGAGTGAGAAGGAGACTGAGGCAGCCAGACAGAGAAAGAGACAGAGAGCAGAAAGCCCCCTCTGGTATCTAAGTGATTACAATGAGTCCCTTTCAAGCTAGAGCGGCTCATTGCTGTGACTTGATATGATTTTTATCAGATGCTGAAATGCTACATTGCCAAGTGGGCAGTAAATAATGTCTAAACCAATTACTGCAGGACCCCAAGCGCGGCCAGTGGCCACCACAGGCCAAAGGGGCGGGAGCAACAGGGAGGGAGGGGTTGCAGAATGAGATAGGGGTATGAAAAGGGCGGGGGGAGAGGGGGGGTAATCCACAGTTTTTTCTTGATTAGGGAAGTCTGGGGGCGCATGAGAGTCTGGTGATAAGGGCTCCAGTGGGGAATAATGGTGTGTGTGTGTGTGTGTGTGTGTGTGTGTGTGTGTCTGTGTGTGTGAAAGGGAGTGAACGATGTGGCAGCGTAGCGTGTGTACATGTTAGTGAGTAGGCTGGCGTGGGTTTCTGATTGTTAGTGTGCCTATAGATTTATGTACAAAATGTATTTGAGCAAAAGGTCCGTCAGGAGTGAGGGAAATCAAAGAGAACAGTTATGGGAAAAGGTTTTTTTGAAGCTGGGTTCCATAAATGGCGCTATTATAAATCTTTTCAGCTAATGTTCTATTCAGCATGCTACAGATTAGGTAGACCCACTTCAAAATTATTTGTATTATTTACACAAATTAATAAAAAGGCAATGTAGGGTGAAAGAATAATCAGGATATTTTCCTAGAAATATACAGTACATAGAAAATACAATTGTATATTGCCCTAAAATAACATGGAAAGGAAATGAATAATTTAACCAATGAAACAATTTATTTTAACCAATTGATGTAGATTTTTCAGATATAATTTCTGGAACACCACAGTAGAAAATAAAGATAAAATTAAGTTTGGTTTTCAGAATTCCACGAAGTGTTCAAGCACTGGACACTGAGTTAACTGGGTCTACATAAACTGCACAGAATTAGCAAAACTTTGATGCCCGATCAATACGTCATTTATTTCACTACAGACTGAAGTTAAACCTGTGTGTCATCAAAAAGATAGCATTAGTGTTTTTTTTTAAAAAGATGCTGTGTTTGTTTACTGTTCTCTCAAGTACTAGCTCAACAGTTTTCATTTGTTTACCACCATGAACATAATTAGAACGCTAAAAGGTGACCGCATAGATACATTTCTCTCTCCAGCCAATCAAAGATGCAATAAAGATAAGGTGAAAAGCCGAAACGAGTTCCAGTACAGGACCCTCTTTATTGTGGGCTGTGCAGACAAATTACTCAGCTTGCCCTTGTCTCGTCCATCCAATCAATTCAGCCGAAACGTTAGATCATTGATCTATTAGCTGATTGGATGTAGGATTAGGAAGTGTTTAAGCATGATTCATTTGGACACTATAATTTGAAGTAATAGCTGGAGTAGTAGTTGTTTAAGTGATTTATTTGTTGATACTTTACTGCACATAGTTTACATTTAAGGTTCACCTAATAAGTCCATGCCATTGAATTTTAATATGTTTATTAAACCTATGGTTAATGACACATCCTGTTAAAAAATAAGTTAAATTGAGTGTTGATGTTTTTACTTTTGTTTATTTCCCTTTAAGATTTTATTTTTTTAAATATGAATTTGAGTTTTATGAGATTTAAATATTTTTTTGTTGTTGAAAAAAGGATTTAAAACTCATTGCAATTCCCCCTGTAGTGTTGACTCTGTCTTCTCCCATATCCGTTCCCAGTCTGTCCTGCCTCACGCCCCCTCTCCGTTTTCCCGGACGCGAGCGGCGCAGAGCCAGCGATAGACTGCAGATGAAAGGGAAGAAAGGGGAGGAAGGTGGCAATGAAGTGGAGGGAAGAGAAGAGGGGTCCCTGAGGACCAGCCCTCTTAGGGGACCTGTTCCCCTCACTCAGTTTAATCCTTCCCTAGTTCCTCTATGGAATCACTGCCCTCACTCAGTTCCATCCTTCCCTAGTTCCTCTATGGAATCACTGCCCTCACTCAGTTTAATCCTTCCCTAGTTCCTTTATGGAATCACTCCCCTCACTCAGTTTAATCCTTCCCTAGTTCCTTTATGGAATCACTGCCCTCACTCAGTTCCATCCTTCCCTAGTTCCTCTATGGAATCACTGCCCTCACTCAGTTTAATCCTTCCCTAGTTCCTTTATAGAATCACTGCCCTCACTCAGTTTAATCCTTCCCTAGTTCCTCTATGGAATCACTGCCCTCACTCAGTTCCATACTTCCCTAGTTCCTCTATGGAATCACTGCCCTCACTCAGTTTAATCCTTCCCTAGTTCCTTTATGGAATCACTCCCCTCACTCAGTTTAATCCTTCCCTAGTTCCTTTATGGAATCACTGCCCTCACTCAGTTCCATCCTTCCCTAGTTCCTCTATGGAATCACTGCCCTCACTCAGTTTAATCCTTCCCTATTTGAAAGATAAGTTGGCATCGTGTGGGCGGGGCATCTGAGGATGTTCTGGGCCACCATGGTTGAAAAGATAAGTATTCACCTCGTAGGACCACTTCGCCATATAGCCCTCCCTTGGAAGGACTTTCCGACATGGACATGCACTGCCATGTGAATGTGGTTTCTTAACCAATATCTTTTTACAATGAAATAAAGTACAACCGTCATCTCAAATAACAATGAAAAATGAAGCGTATGGGGGTTTTGGTTGTCGGGGGGAGCTACACAGCAAACGCGCCATGTTTTCTCTTCTTCGCTTGTCTTTCAGCCGCAGCGGCGATAGCACGTCAGGCCAAAGGGCTGCTGCCTTGACTGGCAGGCAGCGTTGTGCTACGTCACCTCGCCGTGTCCTCTGCCTTTCCTCAACAATTTCCTTCTTTAAAGAGCCGCAGCAGCCAATCTGCAGACCATCGTCCCCTGTAACTCTATCTTGGCCCCGCTGATAAAATGCAGATGTGGCTCCTCTCAATGTGAATTTGTGACCCATTAAGTGGACCCCCCCCCACCCCCACCCCCCACCCTTTCCTTTTACTTCCCTTTGCCAGTACTCCAAGCCCACTCTGTCAGTGGCATTCCTCCAAAGCAGGTATGTGGACAGTATCACAGTACCCGGTCACAAAGGGGAATTTGTTCGACAGGGAGCCCCGCATCACTTTGAGCCTGGCATGGCTCTCCTCGTTTGAAATCAGCGGGCGAGATCAGAGCGGTCTCCAACGTCTTGTTTGGGAAAGGACAAACGGTAGACTGAGCTGCTCCTTTGAAGTGCACTGGACTCCGAGTCTGATCTGTGGACGTTAAGTCCCCTGCCCTCGGCGTGCCAGGTAGATCCACGGTCATCGCTGTGTCTCCACGGCACTCTGGCAGGGGCGGCAGGATTTAGTCACAGAAAGCACCCATGAAAATAATGTTAAGGTTACGTGTCAATATGTCCAAGTGAAACCTTTTTGGGTGTGTTTTTTAAATGGCATATATTAAGGATAAGCATTTCCAGAGCTGACTTTATAGTAATAAACCAATAATATTAAGGCTAATAGGGAAACAGATTGGACAAGGAAATGTGAGAGGGTTTTCAATCCTACAGTATCCAGGTGATGTCAAGTATTTGGCAGGAGTATTTGCAAGCTGTATAGCTCTGTTTACTTTGACCTCATTGACCTCGAAAGAATTGGAATGAGACGAAATCACAACGCCTCCAAACAGTTAATATTGAACTCATTGTTCAATTTGTTACGTTACAGAAGAGCCCCCCCCCCCCCCCCCCCCCCCCCCCCCCCCCCCCCCCCCCCCACCACCACTCCCCCAACCCCCCTTCCACTCCCCGTCCCTTGGAGCCAACCAGTGGTTTGGCCGAAAAGTGCCCGTGGCCATGGTTTTACATACTCTCTGACCTACCTCATCGCACTTCAAGCTGAATAGGAGAGAGTCTATGTCAACGCCTTGAGCTACAGCAGAGTGCATTATGGACGGGCAGCTTCCACAAAAGTGCTATTCAAAAAGGCCCTGTGACAGCTTAATTGGCGGAATTAGTCATGATATTTAAATTTTCTCAGTTGGCTAGCCAATAGCAGGAGTGTGTGTTAGTGCCAGCCAAGCCAACCACGGGGCTCGGCCCAGTTTGCAAGCTAGACACATATCAGCCTTTCTTCGGTGCCAGCTACTCTCCAGGTCCAGCGGCCTGCTGCTTTGGCCGGCACAGCTCTTTGAACAACTTTCATCGTCCCTCTCTCCTCTGACCCGAGAAACGTTCAATAACACCTGTCAGTCCCTCGCTCTCCAACATAAACACGTGTTCCATCGGAGCGAGTGTATTTACTTATGTCAAACGTGCACTTACATGTACAGACACTCCGCACACTTTTAACATTCTCCCCCCATTGCTACAGTGAAACGCTTGGCTTCGATGTCAGCTGCCGTTACGGTGTTTCCAGAAGACAAATTAAAGCCATATAATTTGCTCGCTGAATGAGTCCCTGTGTACTGCAGGTGCCCCGTCCTGATGGAGGCGTTAACTCACCCCCCCCCCCCCCCCCCCCCCCCCCCACACACACTGAAGTAGAAAACCAACTAGAGAAAATATTTAAAGCCGTCACTTAAGTCCATGTAGCATGGTTAACATGGCTGTAAAACATGTCGAGCTATGTGCGTCTCACGCTCGTAATAACTGGTGACGACAGTAATATGGGGGTGTGCGGTGGTGTGCACACATATACGTGTGTGCAGGCGTATAACACTAGAACACACCACAGAAGCAAGAGGCCTGTGGTGGACAGCCTCAGAGAATAGAGACGGCAAGATGAGGGATCCTGTCCAGAGTGTAAGGGGGGGGGGGGGGGGGGGGGGGGGGGGGGAGGTTAAAATGTGATTGAGAAAAGAATTCCAAACAGAGTGTTCAAAAGGCCAGAGTGAAAACACCTCGCGAGACACAAAGACGAGTACTCAACAGTCAGCCGGTGTTAAAATGTGGCCTGGCCTTCAGCCACTTCCAAAGATTCACAAGAGCACTCCAGAAAAGAGGAGGCCGCTCCTTCTTTTTCTTAACCCCCCCCTCACCCCCACCCCCCTCTCACTCTCACCCCCTCTTTCAGGCCCTCTGTATATAAATGCTTGGCAGTTTTACGCATGGCTGGGAGCAATTTCCCACAATGTGTAAATTAGTCAATCTCCCAAGTCAGTAAAGTGGTCTTTGATGGGGAGGACATTAATGAAGTGTACCATTAGGCCGCGCATTTGTATTCTTAGGCGTTCTCTGGGCTTTTGATGTCGCCGGGGCCCCATGGCTGATTATCCACATGCCTCTGTTACTTAGACGGGAGGGAGGGGAGAAAGAAAGAGAAAGGGAGCACGACTTTTGATACTCTCTCCTTTTCTCTCGCCCATGGGGGGACTCCTCCAAACTGCCATCCAAGCAGTCCTGCTGGCTATTGGAGAGTCAGAGAGAGAGAGAGAGAGAGAGAGAGAGAGAGAGAGAGAGAGAGAGAGAGAGAGAGAGAGAGAGAGAGAGAGAGAGAGAGAGAAAGAAAGAGAGAGAGAGAGGCAGAACGAAAGAGAGACAGGAGAAAGGGAGAGCGGTTCAAAAAGGGGCACAGTGAAGGAGCCGGACTTTTTCCTTGACACTTCAAAGCACTGTCTGGAGTAAATTGCTGCGGACCGCTTCATTCAGGGTGGAAGGGGTCTCCCTTTGGAGGATGACAGTCGCATGGTGACAAAGTTCAATTGGCACTGGTAGAAGGGGGGGCCTAGATCAAAGTCCCACCATTGTAATGGTTCTGTTCCGTGGAAAATTGCTTTTTGTCCCCGGCCTTTTCAAGACTCCTGGCTCCAGTCGGGGTAAATGGGATTTTTTAACTCCCTTGTGTCGGTGGAAGGGTAGGGGCAGGGGGGATGGAGGAAAGGAGGAGGAGGGGGGCGGCGGTTAGCCTCAGGGTAAGGAACTTAGGAACCCCCCGTCATATTCCCCACTCGGTCACACTGACAATGCAAGGCCAGCTTTGTTGATGTTATTGGGGCTTTCGTCGTTTTAAACGCAGCCTCCTCATCTTCACAGGGAAAACTTTAGCTGAGCAATCATGCAATTATGATTAATTTTTTTCCGCAATTACCAACACGGGATGAGGCAATGACTGAAGTCCATCTTTCCGTGACAGCCCACACTTCCGTCCTTATACGCTCAAACATAGGCAAACCACACCACACATATTCACACGAACACACTCATCCTCTTTTTAAATACATCCATTTCATCTCAATTGTTTGCTCTTGGTCTTTCTAGCTTACGTCCACCTACCCACCCTTTCTCTTCGGTCCGCCCCAGTTCCAGGGAGAAGAAGCAGAACCCCCAGAGGTTGTGCCGACCTGAACCTGAACAAACAAACAACCCCGTCGCTACCAGGACAATCGCCTGCTATTCCAGAGTCAGACCCCCCCCTCCCCTTCCACTCCATTCATCCTTCTCCTCTCATCAATTTTCACGTCACACCTCACGGGACCATGGAAAGGACCCTGTTCTAATGAAGTTAACTGGATTCAATGGCTAGTTTGCTTTGATCCGCTAAAAGTGACTGCTGGCAGACACTGGGATATATTGAGATTGACACAGAAAATTCATCAGAATTTTCTGTTGGCTTAGTTCTCTTCTACTTTACCTTTAGGTTGAATGTTACTTGGTTGGCGAAGAAATAGTTTGTTCCGCAGAGAAGAAATTAGGTTTCCCAATAGAATATGTATTTTTCCCATAACTTTTTATGACTATAAATTTGTCTGTACCCAACATATTTATTTACAGGCCAAAAATAAATTAAAGGATAAATCTTGAGTTATGCTCAACCTACGCAATGAATGTATTTTCTTATGAAAGTTTAAACTTTGGCATCTGGGTGTGCCTGCGTGTGTGTGTGTCTGAGCATGCACATGTACAAGCTCACCACACAATGTGAAATGGTATAAAGATATTTTTTGCAGCCAACTGCGTCAGACAGAGCTGGAGGTTGGTCTGTGTGATTGACTGTGTGCGCTGTTCGCCAAACGTCCCCCGTTTTTCCCCTGGAGCTCAGGGAGAAAAGTGTTATTTCTTCAAAAGCCCCATTTGAGAAACCCCGCAAGCCTGTAATTGCTACGGAAAAGGCTGGACTACCTGCCAAACCAAACACTTGAGAGGGAATTTGAAATACTGTAAACAGAATAGTAACCCACTCACGGTTGAGACCAGAGAGAAACTGTGTGGGGGGGTGAGGGGGTCACGGATGAAAAGTCGATTGAATGAAAAGAAAGCACTTTCAGATTTGACTTTTGCAGCGGCACATTTGACCACAGATTCAAAGCAAACGCACCAGTACAACACCTTTGAAGGTGTACAGCTCATTACTGGACAAATTCTAAATTAGGGGAGCGTTTTTCTCAGCCCCCCTAGCCTTCTGTCAACATGCTAAATGAAGCAAATAAACATTAAGATCATGCCACGCACGCAGCCCAAAGCTTTTAAAGGCTGATTTTTATTTCCCAAATGGAAGTTGTCAAAGCAGCTCCCCCTTTTTTTGAACGGTGAAAATACTTTATGATCTCCAGCAACCTTTTTTATGTGTTGACACAATATTTTTCTTAAGCTGTCAAATAAAAGCAGGGGATTGTTTTTCTAGTGTGACCCCCTTTTCCCGTTTTAATGACCCGAGGTACACTCCTTTGGAGAAAGGCCCATTAAAATCCAGTTTGGGTTCACTGCAACTCTGTACTTCTGTGGGCTTATTTTCTCCGTGCTTTCGTCTCTCTTCTTTCCTCCCCACTCGAAAAAAACGAAATCCCCCGACACCAATTAGAAGGCAAAAAAGGAAATCTCCTACCAAACATGACATTTACAGGCTAGAACTCGAGACTTTTAACAGTCCTCTCTCTATGCACACACATATGTGCACGCACGCACGCACGCACACACACACACACACACACACACACACACACACACACACACACACACACAGACACACACACTCTTTTTGCCCCAAATTTTTTGTTTCACTACAACAATTTCTTTATAATATTGTCAATGGTGAATTGTCTCATGAAGATATATTGTCAATGGTGAATTGTCTCATGAAGTTCATCCTATAATAGAGGGTTAAAGCATGAATCCCTTCCAAGGCCCATAAGGTTAATTGCAATAACTATAAGAAGCCTCTTTTTAGTGTGCGGTAAAAGAAATATGACAAAGTTGGAACGTCAAACCTACCACCAAGATTTGAGGATCTTAGAACATGTATAAACACAGATTTAATTTCATAATAATTTAGCAAATGACCTACTTTCATTTCATTCCTGTGTCTACAGTCTGTGACCACATCCGGCTGCCACCCTTTATAAGGATCTGTGTCAATCTCTGCCAAATTACAACTTAATAGGTCGCTACAACTTTGCTCTAACTACCTTCAGCCACAGCATTAATTATGATGGAAACACATCATTAGGTCGCAGTCCAGCTTGTCTTCCAAACCCTACCTCCCTCTGACTCCAGAATGTACACAAAAACACAGTCTCGTAATTACCGATAATTAAATCAATTAGAACCAGTCTTTCCCTTGCCAGTTTTCTATGGTGGTAACTCTCTGAGTCACAAAAAATATTTGAACAGCAGAACACAAACACGTTTCTTCTCTGGGAGCTGTTTTCGTTTTACAACAACTACCCTTCCCCCTAAAATACGCCCCCAGCGATACCAGTTCTCAGGGCAGTGCCAACGTGTTGACAATGTGCGGGTGCCCTGAAGATCGTTCACCATCATTGACGAGGTAGGTGATTAGTCGACTTTTCCTTCCTGCGGAAGAGGGACTATAATTTCATTCCAATCAAATTTTGCTTTGAAATATTTCGGCAGTACTGTTAAAAAAGTAATATGGCCATTAACTTGTTTTTGCTTTTCTGCAGATAACTATCGGAAGCTCTTGCTGTCATGGTTGACAGGAAAGAGATAAAATGGACCATTTACTTCCCCGCTTTAAGGGCTGGGATGGAGGAATACAGGGGAGTGGGTGCATTTCGTCGTGATCGGTCCATTTCAAATACTACAAATAGCCTATTCTGTAAACAAATAAAACAGAGCCAAATATTTTTACTTATTGTCACAAATTATACAATACAGAAATCCCTTCAACCGAAACCCTTCTTATTACTGTAATTCACAGAACCACGTGAAGAAGATAAAACTGAGACATTTGATGTGTGGATCCGACACTACTGTGAACAACCCTGTCTTTCCACAGACAGCATATGGAATTATTAACAGTCACTGTGGGATGAATGGAGCTGGAGCCCAATTCATCAGCTTTGGTAAACTAGAACCACCACTGCAGGGACTTCCCGCCAATGTCCCTGCTTGGTTTTGATAAAGCCCAAGATTTATGCTCCACCCAGCGTTTATGGTCCTTGGTCTTTGTAGCGATGTCTACATCAGCCCTGCCACCACCTCTGTCTGGGCAAGCTGCTAGCTCAGAAACAGGCGGTTGGATATCAGTACCAGGCCCCTCACCTACCAACCCCCCCAATTCCTGCCTCTAAAAACCCAGTGCAGATAACCAAATTGCTTGTGGTTGGCTACACTTTAGGCAGGGATTTACTTTATAAATCAGTGACTGCTGGGAGGTGACATGTTGTCCTGGGTGACAGCTGCTGGATGGAATCCCTCAGGGATCCCTCTTTACTAATTAAATGTGCGTCAACAGATAAAGCATAGAGATCATTAGGTGATGGAAGCCATGTTGTAATTCATAGTTAACACAATAGGAGCAGCATTGCTGAGATTGAAACATTTATTTTACAATCTTGTATCATCAACATCAGTAATAGGCCTATAGCAAGTTTTTCATTTGTTTTCTAAGAAGTCACAGCAAATCACGTTTTCCCTATCTTTAAAAATCCAACATAAGAATCTCTATAGCTGCGTGTTGCCACACACCATTTTATAACATTTTACTTGTTGTAAATATCCTTTAAAATAAAAGTTGTCATGTGTAATGTCTGCCATGTGAGTGCATTGTTTAATTGAATATATTTTGGGGTTAAATGTAACTCAACATTCATCATCAACATTTTGCCATGTAGGCCAAAACTAACTGGAGAATTCGTTATTTTTCTTGTTTTCTTGTTCTTCCACTGATTATATATATTTTTTTAAATCTAAGTTATTCATTTTACGTAATGCATTTGACGTATTATTACATTGTGAAACAGATAAATAAAAAAGGTATCAAAGAAAAGTCATAATATGATCATATTATTAAAATCACTATTCATTATTATTAAACAAACAATAAAAAACTGGCAGTAAAATATTGTAGAAGTATATTAGGGCTATAGCGGAACAAGGGTAGTTACAGTAAATGTGTAAACTGTTTAGAATTATTATATTGCAGGAATAATTGCACATCCTAAATCAAATAGCATAGCATATTGCTAAAGGATATTTATATTCTAACCAAGGTCACTTACATCAAAACCTCACAACCTTACATCAAATCAAACACGTAACAATGCAACAACAACAAAAATAGTTAGAAATAAAGTCAAAGAATGTCTTTCAATAACAGGTTGTTCCTTGCAGGAGCATCTTTGACTGGAGTTGACATATGTTCTGGATACTCCGGGGAGGCGTCCTTTGGAAGGCGGAGGGCACAGAGGGCAGGCGGGAAGCAGTGCGCCGCTGCGCTTGTCCCCCCTGGCTTATTGAATTACCTAAATGAGCTGAGGAGACCAGACTGGGGCTCTTAGCCTGTTTGAAGTTTACAAATCATTCTGACTGCTCTGGGGCTAAGGGGGGATGTCGTGAGGGAAGGGATGGATGCCTTTTGATGTCTTAAATAAAAACATCAGGCAAACAAACAAACAAGGGAGTAATACAAAAATGGCATTGTACTTTAAAGCGGGCAAGGAAACACAATATTACCCATGGGACCTTGGGAACGATGACGGCAAAAAAAAAGAGAAAGAAATCTGTGGATCATGGGAAAATGGTAGAAGTTCACTGTCAATGCAAGATAGGAGTATCCTTTAGTGTATTTGTGTATGATAGAAAAATGTAAAGCCTGTGTAACTAGACAGTGTGACAAACAATCTGTGGTTATCATTTTCATACTAAAACAAACTGAACTACATTGACTTGCCAGTTGGAATTTTAAGCAATCTATCAGGAACTATCATTGACCTTATCTAAAGAAGAAAATGTATGGGAGAGATGTAGAACTATACATGTCCTATCACTAGCATGGGATTCACCGTGCACTTTAGTCTCACTATGCAAGGCCTTGCCAAATAGAATTGTCACAGAATGGGAATCTTACATGGCATTTGTGTGTACATAAATGAGACATAACAAATAATAAAAGACATAATAAGCCCTGGTCTCAGCATGTATTCCTACAAGGATCCTCGCAGTTAAGTTTTTCTCAGGCCTACATCTTTCCAATGCAGGGCCACAGACGAGCACACAAAGGAGAATTTGCGTTTAAACTCCAGGAGTTTTCCTGCTTTACACTTAACCTCTCAACAATGCAGAGTAGAAACTTTGACTGAGCAAATTCTGATCAGGGTATTGTTGGTCAGAAAAAAAGGGATTAGGAAACAAAATATTTGTTGTCACTTAAGGAAAATCGTTTGGAAAAAAATGTTGGAGCTCTCCAGAAAATTTATTTTGGACATGGGTGCCAGCAATGCCCCGAAAGAATTGAATTTTCATCTGTTGCATCTTCACTTTGCTCAAGAGTGTCTATAGTAAAAAATATGATTTCCTAGTAAGACGTCGAATCCTTATATCCTAGTCAAGTCACATTTTTTTAGACTACAGACAATTCAATGTAGTTTGTTATGAATGTAATATATAACTAAATAATGCAATTGACACTAATATACTGATAATTGGGGCCGTTAAATGCATATTTCCCCATTTTCTGTGTCCTCCATGACCTTTTCTGGTTAGTATTTACTTGTAGGTATGTTGTTCATGCAATCAGTTTTTTTTTTTCTAAATTATTGACAGAACTAATTAATTAAGGCATGGAAATGGGTTGAAATGGTTCTTCCCCACTGAGGACAACATCCATTTTCATAATGGAGAACCCTGAAATGTAATTAGTTACATAATCAAGGCAACATAAGACTTTATTCAAACCACATTGTCCACCTTGCATGTCCCCAATACTCAACTGAGGCTGAAGTCGTCACACAGTATTGTGTTTTCCAAAAATATTTACTGTTCTGTCTGTCTTCCCCATTTGCAGTTCATTTTTCCTGTTACATGAAAGCTTGCTCGTTTATGCAAAACACGTGAGACTAAAAAAAGAGGGGGAGACGGGGGACGATATAACTGATATTGAAAACGGAATAGCTTCAAACTAAACAGAAAGTGAATTTTGTGTGTAAGCCACCAGGAACTCAATCAACAACTCTCTAGGGAAGGTAAGAATCCATTTCAACTTTCTGACCTTTTGGCTCCATATCTATCTAAATCAAAGCAGGGCGCCCTATAATCCAGGGACTCCATTCTAATTGGACGACACAATGTCTGGGAGTTCTGAGATTGCGCAGAACTCACAGTAAATTACCACCAAGTTCCTGTTCCATCTCATTGAGCCGTCGAGGGAGTTGTTGGAAAAGTGTTTGCTTAGGTTGGCATCTCAGGTAACCATGACCCCTGGCGTGATGAAGAATAATTTGCGTTGTCCTCCAATTCGAAAACTTTATTCGGGAAAATGTGTTATGTACAAAGGCAGGGTACAGTAGAAAATCGCCTCCAACCATAAAACTAGGTTGTACGTATGTTGCATTTGCTGAACTTCTATTGCACTGTGAACAGTAAAACATTTATGATATTACCATGATAGCTCAATAAACTTTAACTAAGCAGTAGGTAAACACAGAGACTTTTGCAGACTAATGTGCAACATTTACAGAAAGAACGTCTCCTTTGCTATACCTACTTAGTGAAAAAATTTCAGCAAAAATAGTAGTTTTTAAAAAATCTGATAGAAGGCCCTTTCATAAATTTGAAGTTATGCTTTTCAAAAGAGAGACATTAAGCTCTCCTGTGAGACCAACAACCATTCTACTAACAATTCTCCCGAAACTGTAGTTTTGACATGGACCTGAGATCAAGCCCAGCCGTGCTACCATTTTGGATCCAGCTGTGGCTGTGTACTTTCTCCGGCTGCCTGGTGAAACCAACAAGCAGTGCACTGGGATTGAGAGTGACATCTGGCAGTTTGATAAAGTGGATTTGGTTTCTAAGGGGCAATTCCATGCTGCTCTCCCTGGGCACCAAGCGCCTTTTCGGTTAGTATATGACTTACATATGTACCATAGGAAAAAGGTGAAGTGTGTCTGCACGTATGTAATTGTGTATCTGACATTATTTACAGTGGGTATTTGTGCGTGTGTGTGGTGATGAGAGGAAGTGTGCATGTGCTTGTGTGTGTTTGTGTGTGTGTGTCAGTGGGTGTGTATTAGTAAAGGGAAGTGGTTAGTGCAAATGGAAAACAGCAGTCCCTCTGTCGTCTACATTAATGCAAGCCTTTCATCACTCCTTTGCCTTAAGCATCGCCTCTCCCCATCTAATTTACTTTAAACACACACATTAGTCTCATCAATAAAAGCTAATGGCTCTTTATAGAACGGGTCTATTTCCACATTTTCTAGTGAAGGTCCTACCTCCTTCCAGACTCATCAACTGCATTGTTATACAGTGGAGAGATACTTAATCATGTGTTCCAAAACTGACACCAGAGATTAAAAACAGAAACATCAAACGCAAACTCATGTTCTGTAGGATTGAACGGGGGAGCTACCATCTTGAAATCTCCCCACGGTTGTTGTGTAGCTGGGCCAATCAAGGACCCTAGGAGAGCTGTCCTCAAGTCACTCCAGGATAGTTTTGACAATGTTAAGTCATTGTCGTGCAGTCTAAGCTTAGAGGCAATGGCACTTTCATTATCTTTAAGGAGCTCTCTCTGTTTTGACTGCATTTATTTCTTTCTGGATTCTGAAGATTTGGTAGGATGACAATTGCATTAATGGTCACTTCATTTACCTCTTTTGTCCACTTTTGGTACCTATACACGACTTAGATTTAAAAATGATAGTGCTCCTGTTAACATTCAAAGAAAGAGAGTTCCAGAAAGGTTTTTAAACTTTTAAACGAGAATCTACAGAGCATTTTTTGGACTTCCTGGCTTGGGTTTTTGGTCTGACAAGCAAGGTTAAATGTGGGGTGTTATAATAAAGCAGTACTGGTGTGTACCTTTGGATTTATCCAGTGAAAAGATTTGTAAGTCCTCTCGAGGAAAAAAGGATGCAACAGAGCACCATTTGAAGTGTCATAACAAAGTTCTGAAATACTCATCTAGATTTGTATTTTATTTAGCATTTGTTTTTTATTTTTACTTTTTTTAAATGCATTAATGTCTGTCGATTGATACATATTGAATAAAGTTGTAAACAAACAGAGGGGGCCATTGTTTAGTACCAACGTTTAGTACCCTACTGCACACGTCCACTATTCTTAAATGAGTACATTTTCAAAGTAATGGCGTGTTCTTCTGCGGTGTTCCATGGTCTTAATGAAGTTTATGAGCGGAGACATTACCTATCTGTCTATCATGGACCAATGATGTATGGACATGTTGTGGGTTCTGAGGTTTGTTTTAGACTTGTACCACATGAAAGCTGGGACTCGGGTCAAAAGCGTTGGCCTACTGTGGCTATACAAATATTAGGAGTGTTCTCCTACTAGGGCTCACACGAACAGACTGGACTCAAGGACAGGCAGTCTACAGTGCGACGATCAAAGGGGAAGTCCACCCAAGGATGTAAATAGAATTTTCTGTTTACTAAAAATAGTATGCGCATATGATAGTGTAAGGACTTTGAATAAAAATTATTATTCAATTTCAAAAACATTTAGATACTTTCTTTTTGGTATGGTTCTCTACAACAGACATAAAAGGGAGAAGTTGGGATTCATGAATGCCAAAATAAATAATTATGAATTTTGACAATACCATATGAAGATCCAGATAGATGCCTGACATGGCAACGATCTTTCATAATCCTTGCAATGTTTTTTCAGGAATGTATTCATTAAATTCATGAAATCAAAATGAGATATCCCCATATCTAGATAGAACTTTTAGGATTTGTCTGTCCATTTTGTGTCTATGTTTCATGTAAGCTTGTAGCTATACAGATCTGTCTTTGTGATTCTTTTCGCTACCGCTGAATGGGTTGAGCCATTTGAGGCAAGGCAAAGTGAATTGAATCTCAAACAGGGCCTCACCTCACCCGTGGCATTTGAGGGGGAATTATAGGGTTTAGTTCTCTCAACTTGACCCCAGTCCTAATTACTTGTAGAATAAGTCTTTTGGCTCCTCGTGGACTGTTGTGCTAACCTCCACTTGTCTGCTGTGTGTCCAAACACGGAGCAAAGAAAACATGCTCCATAGGAACAGGGGGCTTAGCCTCCGCGGCACGTTCTCACAGACCCTGGCGGCCCACCACAGTCTCCCAGTGAGCCACACAGGTTAACCGAAAGTATTTCTGTCTGCCTCCTCTTTTCCTGTTGAACCTTTTGGACAGTTTCAACGGACAGAAGAATCAACGGGCAAATAACTGGAGGCAGTATTAACAACCAGGTATTCTCTGTGGTATGAATTTCCATGTATTTTTGATTTTTCACTGTTGGAACAGGCATCCTTGTTCTGATATATGCACAAAAATATAACAAACAGAATACAATGATCATTCATAAATAAACAGAAAAAAGTTTTAAAAGCATTTACCTGAAGAATAAATAGACTTTATGCAGTATTTGTACACACTCTATAAACTGTACAAACAGCCATCCCTGCACTTGAAAGTATTTTGGAACAGCAGTGTCCTCACCCAAATGCGTGACAGAATGGGGGTATTTGTGACAACCTGCAGCAAATTTGTCTTCGTCTGACAATATTGCCCTGGACGTTTTGAGCCTTTTGTGACAACCTCTCCTGTAATTACGGACTCTTCAAAGATGAGATCTTGGTGCCCGTCTGGACGCTAATGAAGGATAATAGCTCAGAGATGGATGGAAAGTGGGTTTGCCGGAGCTCATAATAAAGGCATTGTGCTGTGTACGTCTTTCCACTCATTATAAAATCCAAGTCAAAAACGTGTGCACCCATGTCCCAAAACAGTTTGCTTTACTTCTCTGTGAGATTTCGTGCATGCCTTTACAAAGTCCCAATGCTTATAAAAAATACTTCATGAATGTTTTAGGCTAGCCATGCAATCTTTTATTGCTCTTTCATAAGATGTACTATCGTCACTTTTTAGAGTCAAGAAGAAAAAAAACTATTAACTTCCAATATTCTGACTGTTTGGTTAATGATCATATCTTGGTCGCCATTTTGAATAACAACTTCTCACCGTGGGAAACTGTCCTGGGGATAAACGTACTTTGAACAATAATTTAGCACAGAGGTTATTGGCCCAGGGAGATTACATTCGATGAGAGCTCTTCAAACCATTTATCGTTTCATTACAGTTTATTTCTCATCCGTCCAAACATTTCTAACTCAACGATAAGGAACTTCAGTGAAACCTAAATCCCCAGGGGACCCAAGATGTTAAGGGGACTTTATAACATTATTCTCTAATAGCCTCCACGGTCATCACCCTTTACCCCCAATAAAGTCGGATTGGCCTGAGGATTTTCTGTGGATTACATGGCAGCTCTCTGCTAACGTCAACCACATGAAGAGACCAGATTCAGCGCCAAGCGGTCATCGCTACGCCGTTGGACCAGTCCATAGAGCTCGAAGTGTTCAAGTGCCAAGTGATTCACCGAGCTTTTAATGTACGATGACTATTGGTCGGCATCCCAGATAGATATGTCCCCCACTTGTATGTCAAAGTAATCGCTTTGACAAGCATTATTCTATACCTTTGAGTTTGAACTAATGTGATACCTTACAGCCCTCCTTCTCCCTTATCACAGACTGGATCTGCTGTTGAGGGAGGAGACAGCAGGTACTGCGGGGAGGGGCAGAGCAGGCTTCTGTGGCCTGCCCATGGAGGTATGCGCTAGGTAGGTAAGGTGACTTCCCCTAGGGCTGCTCTGGGAGGCTGGTGCCAGAGAGTCTTGCTTCGCCAGGTGAGTCTGGGAACACACTCTGCCCACAGGGCTTTCTCTGTGCAGTGACCTGCGCTGCGCGATACACTGTAATTTGTTCTACTTTACATGTAGAATCACACACACACACCCACACACACGTGCACACACACACACACACACACACACCCACACACCCACCCACACGCACGCACGCACACACACACACACACACAGACACACACACGTGTTTTACTTTTGATCGATAAAATATCCTAGAAGTAGAAAAGTAGAAATAGAAAATATGTCCCAACATAATGTTCATTATGTTAATTATGTTCATGTTTTGAAATAATATTCATAAACTATCATTACAGATTGTTTAATGCATATTTCACGGGTTCATTTCTGAATGTATAAATCCCTTAAATGTTCTAAAAGCACTAATACTCAACACATGGGCACATGCAGGCCCAATAAAAGTTATGAGGAACAGAATGCATCTGCTTATCCTGTCTTTGCATGTGTGTATGAGGGTTTGTGTGTCTGTGTTGGTTTCTTTTACCACGTCTTCTCAATTTGTCCAAATACGAATAGCATTTATAGATGATGAATTAATAATGTATCCCCAAATACACACACATACACGCACATACTAGAACATTTTGAAAACCAATGAAAAACCACACAAATTCCACTCTGAAACAAGTGGATTTGACAAACAAATAGATATGTAAGTTGACTAATTTTCTGATGCCATATCTGTAATTTGAATTTTAATGTAAACAAGCTCTTAGCTTTTTTGGCCAGCAAGAAAGGACATATATAATATTCAATGTTCAATATAGATATCATTTTCAATGTGGGGAATGTTTACACGTTGTATCAAAGGCGAGAAAGGTGCCACCCAATAGAACAAAGGAAGGGCAACTATTCAAATTGTTTCATTGCTTTTAACATCAGTTCCGTCATTTTCTAAATACATTTGTTTGTTTGTTAGTCAGTGTGATCATTCATTTAGATGATGTAAAAGGGATGTCAAAAACAAACTCCAAACCCACAAATTGAGGCATTCAGAGTGTGGCGTTACGTGATCTGTGGTTGCACCTCGAGTGCAGAAAAGAACAGCAGTTTCGATTGAAAAGACTAGCACCCCCAAGTGTTTACTTCGTGACGCACTAATACACTGCTGGTACACTGAATCTCACTCTGTACTTCACAATGTGCCACTGATAATGTATCCCCCTAGGAATCCGAAAACGATGACAAGGCAAAATAATAAAGACATGACTGTCCGTCAATCAACCAAGGCATTGACATTCAATGTGTGATTGTGCAGATTACAAAAGCAGGGATGTATGTTGAGCATGATTCAGGGTGAAGCCCCTTGCATGCCAACCACTTCTTTTCTGTTGCCATAATATATTTCCTTTTTAAACACATCGCCTGCATGCCACAATTGAAATGTTCACGTTACTTTTTGATTATTGGTGTGGTTTGGCACTAACAAAATGAAATGTGTTCTATTGTTCCCTTTACTCTGCTATTGCATTCAATCATAATAAACAATTAGGATGGGCATTTTTTCTGGGAAAATGTCTCCAATGTAATGCAAGTAAATGTATCTGCATAATTACTGTGTACTGTACTGTACTGTGTTACACATTAAACAGTATTGCACTAACTCAGTATTTGAAAATAATACTATAATGACTAAAAACAAATAAATAAAGACTTCAATTGGAAGATTAGACATTCGTTTTTGGGGGGACATATTGCTTTAAAAGTCATTAATCTATCTAAACTACGATGTATATATAGTGTGTGTGACTTCAGCATTCCGTACATTTGACCTCATACGATCAGAAGTTTGACTTTTGTGTCAGCTATCATGTTACTGTACTGTAGGTGTCATTTTTCTTTTTTGCTTTTTCTTACTTTTCAAATTGAGTACATGCTACCTTTCCACCTACTAGCTGGTATTAGCCTGGGATTGTGTTCTATCAAAGGATTCTCTATAGTTACAACAGGGACCCAGTTACCACAGCAAAGCGCAGGAAACCTGTTAAAATATATATTTAGCTCCATTTAAAGCCTTGGCATTGATACGTCGTTCTTTCTGAGTCAGTCTCTATATTACCTGACAAAAACTTGGCTCTGCAATTGAGCAAACTATGGAAAATTTGAAAACCAAGCCGGTGCCCATGGGTGAGAAACAATTATGGGTTTATGTTCATTACAATGGTGTACAAAGGTATTGAAAATTCCAAAGCTAAGTGTGTTACCATAAAAAATGCCGCAAGTAAAATCTATGTAATTAAGATGGCAAATACCTCCGGCCTTCGCAACAAAGTCATTTAAGGGCCTCCACAGCATGCATGGATTCTATTTTATCCTAAGTCCTTGAAATCAGGAATTGGCTTCAACAGACTCTACAATATAATTGAAACCGAATGTTTGCCCCTTCTCTTTCTTCTCAAAAATTGTTATAGATACTTGTTAACTGATATTGTGCTAACATTGAGCCACCTTTTGTCTGCAATGTGAAAAACTAGCCTCTTGTTGCACGCTTTTATTAACAGAACACAAATAAGCGGGTAAAAAAATTACTAGAGGAGTTTTGCAGTTCCTTAGAATGTTTTGTTGAACAATATAGATAACGGTTTATAACATCTTGCCCTGCCCTCTCTGTGTGCGTGGAACACTATCGCACAGTGTGTTATATGGCCCATTCAGTAGAGCCATGACCAAAGCATGGCTGTGCTCTTTTCCCCATACTGTTTGTTATGGCTGCTGGGATATCAAAAGGTTACAACAACAAATAAAGCTAGAGACTTTGGCTGAGTACACCAGCTGTGTACCCTTCAGGATATTTGGAAACATGGCTCTGTTCACAAGTTGTGTCATAGTCAACAGTTCCTAGCTGTTATTACTAACCACTCAAACATAGGTAAATAAGTTTCATAAGATTTGATAATAATTGTTTGCTTATGTGAATGTAAGTAGTATTCTGCATTCGTGTTCTATAAGTGGTTCGTGTAGAACTTGCATTAGTAACATATGAGTCATATGAATGAACCACCTTGTGGATGCTCAGGGGTCTTCAAAGTTCTGACTACAAGAAGTTACAGAACATTTGAAAACTGTATGGCATGTGATGTGAAAAATTAAAAAGGTTTTGTTTTTAAAAAAAAGACCCCATCTAAATCATTCAGTCCCCAATATGCTTGCAATTTCTCACAACTGAAAACATGTCTGCAGGGCTAAATAAGAATATTTCATAGTACTATTTTACTCGTCCTGAAATTAGATTTCCTCTCTTTGAAGCCATATTTCTCTTTCATATGATATTCCGGCTTTCCCCAGCTACATGTGTCCCTCATTACATCACATCATGCCAATGGACAATCAGTTTGTCAAACCCTATTGCAGGACTCGGAAGAAAATGGAAAACCGCAAAAGTGAACTGAAAGCTTTGAATAAAGTGGTCTGTCAGATGTATTAAAGAGAGAGTAAAGGACACCTTCTTTGCCTGTAGCATCGGCTGGCTAGTCGTTACAGACGCTAGCCCAGTAGCATCTTTCACTTGATGTGAGGACTGGACTGGCCGGGGTGATTCGGTGAGTGACAGCTTCAATAAGGGTAATTGCAGTGGGGCTGCCTGGCTAAAGCTATGTTGTCTGGTGACCACACCCACCGTGGAGCCAGTAGGATTGACTGTGTTCCCTACACCTTGTCAGGCAACTGTAGGTATCAGCGCGCCAGCGGTGACCCTGTCGCAATAAACATGCACAGTTGCTTACATGCAACTTGGTCGGCCTCGCTAGCAACGTAAAGCAAACAAGCGCGCGCAACCATACTCCTTTGAACACACATTAATGTTGTCACAAACGCACACGCACACACACGCCCGCGCGCGCGCGCAGCGAGACAGTTTATTTAAATACAATTTATTTTTCCAACTGTGCACATATATTGGAGCACGGGATTATTGTGCTGCTGACAGTTATGGAATGTTGAGAGGTTGTGTTTTTGTGACCCACTTTATCAAAAAAGAAAAGTGTTGGGAATGATTTACTTCAATCCTTTAAAGCTTAAATGATAAATGTAATGAATATTAAAAACCTGAAGTAACATGACTATCAATGTAGGGGAGAATTTTGTTACATTTTGCTGTAGGACCAAGTGGTGTATAGTATGCATTTGTGTCTGTGGCAGTGAGAAAGAGAGAAAAAAACAGACAGACAGGCAGGGTACAAGCAGACTGTGTGTCTGTGTAGTGTATTTTGTATATCCCTGTGCTTTGTGTGTCCGAATCAGATGATGAAAGATAAAGATGTTTATGTAAATGGGAGCTCTATCTGTCCCTCTTGAATGAGTTTTGATGGCTGGGAGCTCTATGAGCGTATTTATCACATTATATACCATCTCCTGCAGAGTTCTCTCTGATTATCCACGCTATGTACTCTGCTTACAGTATCATACTCTTTCTGATATGTTTCTCATGTTTTATGAGCAATGCAAACCTCTAACGGTCAACAGTCTCACGTCCTCAGGGCAGAAATGCTGCTAAGTAACATGTAATTAAGGCGGTTTATATCAAAACCTGCATTTATGCTTAATTAGACCTCCAGCTTAACGGCACTGTCTACATCGTTTTAGGATATCTATGCTGTTTTTGTTGCTCCTCACAATCACTGGGCAATCAAGGTGTTGGATTACCAACATGGAGTTTTGGTGCAATCACAAACTTAATGTATGGTTTTTCATGTGGAGGAGGTCAGACCACCCTGACAGACATTGGTCCTACTCCCTAAAACAGTTGTTCCAAAGCCTTTTGCGCACATATTGAATTTTAGGGTACAGTTTCGATATGTGCTTTACCTAGCCGGGCACCCCAGAGGATAGCTCGTCAAACTCAACGCAGCATGCAGGGCTGTTGTGTCCAGGAGTCTGGTCGGCTTCCTGGGAGGCTCATTCCATAGTGGAGCCAGCGCTGTTTAGAGGCCTGCGCTGTCTGCTCCTCGCAGGTCACTTTAATATGAGGCCCAAGGCCCTGGATCTTCCCCCATGATGCTCCGCCAATTACAGGAGCGTCCCCCCCTTCCTCTCAGCCCACTCTCTGCATCCTGCCACTAAGTCAGTTCAAACCCAGGGCCTTTGATACTGGCTTTTTATTTCGTTTGCATATGTTTTTTCTATACCCTGTAATGCATTTATACCATGTCCATTTCCCTAGACAAACTGTAATCTTGTCCTATCAACTCTTAGTACAGTATATTCCTTCCTCGTTTCACATCATTTGTGTATTTCTGTTTATCTCTCTCTTCTGCTTAGTTTATCTGATAGTGTTGGGAAATATTAATGCCGATTTGATTTTACGTTTTAGTTTTTTTCAGACTATGGCTATGAGTTATCGTCCCCTTGTTTATGAGCTCAATGATCTACCTCTAAGCCAAGTTCCTGCTAGTGTGTTTGTGGACAGGCATACATTGGCGTCCCTAGGAGTTTCCGTGTGTACATTAATGCTTTGAGGGGATCAAATCCTGCGTCGGCCCCCTTAACTTCAGTCAGAGCTGCATCCTGATATCCCGGTGTGAATGGTTCGGGGGGATAATCCGCTCCACCAGAAACACAGCCTTTTAGAGGTTCCACATGTTCCTTGGCACCAGACAGAAGAGCGGCCGGGAGGTTCATTAATTACCCTGACATTCCTGCAGTCTTGTCACGCCGTTTTATTAGTGTTAGCATATAGCCACTAGCCCGTTCATTATTTCTCATTCCAAGTTTTTATTGTTTGTATGTTCACTTTCAGGGCTGAAAATCGCAATTAAAATATGGTTAAAATAAAAATGTCACCAGTTTCATGTGCATTTGTGTGATATCAGGGTACTCAAAATCTGAGTCTAAGAGTGGCCAGATATATAATGTGCCCTTGAATAAGGTTATATAAATGAATTTCTAATGGAGGGAAATTTGCCTTGAAGATATGTTTTGAGCCTTTTGATAATTAAATAACCTTTAGAGGTAGGAATGTGTCAGCTATCAGTAAATCTCCATATTTTTAACAGTACTGCAGCAAAAGTTAAAAAGTCGCCACAAATGATCCTCTGTCTGACTGTAACCCTTTTGAGTAGCAAATGAAATGTCCTTTCATTGTAAATCACATCACGTGCACAATACTGGAAAGTTCCAAATATGTGCTGCAGGACATGAAGCTCCCCTGTCAGGCGTCCCGTGAGAAAGGCCAACAGTCCTTTTAAATAGCCCTTTAATCCTGCCTCACAGACTTGATTCATTGGAGCAATCATCCTAATAACAGTAAATCCACTATAATGGAGGTTTCACAATTACAAGCAAAATTCCCTTCTTTCCCTCACAGAGACCTTTTAAACGGCTTCAGGTGTCCCAACAGGCTAAAATGAAAAGCAGAACATCCGATTGTTCCAAAAGGCATTAACCTCATCTTTTTTTCGGATCCCCCTGGGTCAGGGTTTGCTACTGAAACGGTCTCTGACCGATTGCCTTGATTTGAGCTCTTGAATGGCTGTCATGGCCGATGACAAACAGTCATGAATCCTAATTGGAATGATTTGTTAGCTAAAGTACATAGCGCTTAGCTTAACACAATGACCAAGTGGAATCGAGACGTCACTTTTCAAAGTTAAAACAAGTCATGAAACACACACAAAAAAAGTTTAATGTTGTGGTGATCAAGCTGTAATCCCATAGATGCCATGTTGGAGAAATCCTAAATAATCATAAAAACCTCAAATGGAAACAGACTTAACTGATAGTTCCAGTTTTAGAGTTATTAAGATAGGTTAGATAGGCTTTGCTTCTCTTAATAAAAAAAAAAAAAGAATAACAAGCCGCTTACTTCTGGCATGGAAATGTGATGTGAGTCCCACACAACAATTGCTCTCAATTAACTGCTTTGAAGGAAATAAATGTGAACAGTTAAACGTTTGATAAAGCTCATTATGCCAATTTGGAGATAATTTGTTTGCACCAATAAAAGGCCATCAAAATGTTCTTTTGGGATTGTTACGCTAGCCACAATGTAAGCATACATATTATATTACATGAAATATTATATATCTTTTCCCAAATAAGCTTTCTGTACCACTTTAGGGATAATAAGATAAAATTTTATTTATCAGCTTGGTATATTATACATTGAAAAGGTTCTTGTGTTAACATGTAAAATATCTATTTGATTGACGGTGCATGTTTGATAATTGTAAATTAATAACCATGCGTGTTCAAACAAATCATTTGGGTTTTCTTCCAAAGCTTCTGTCTCTGTGGTAAATTTGAACGCACACATTCATCATCGTTCCATCTTACCCGTGCCACAAAGTCCGTGCACGTCAACACTACATTGCTAATTCACATTTTCACGGTGTCACGTTGCAGCCCCTAAACCCAACATTATGTCCACCTCCCAGTGAGCTGGTGTGCTGGGCCAACGCCCTGCCTCCCTCTGCGCGTCGTTTCAACGTGAGGGTTGAGTGCGGCAGCCGTTAGACCACAGGAGACCGGGGAGATCAAATACACGTCGGCCGACGAGAGCGCTGAGTGGACAGCAAACAGTCAAAACAGAACCTGATCTCCGGGGCAATTACCCGTGTTTGCTTAATCTCTTGGAACGTGCTGTGGTGAGCGGGGTCAATGACGCTGTTTGACTCTTCCTTTCTAGCGCGGGTGACAGGAGGATTATTGCTCATTAAGAGTTCTTAGGTTTGTGTTTGGAGATTTAGGGCGCTGGGGGTCGGAGTCAAGAGACATGTGGGCCCCCTCTCCTCACACAGCCAGCCCACAGGAGAGTGGGAGGCAATCAGGTGAGACGTGTTTTTGAGTGTGTGGTTTTGTGTGTGTGTGTGTGTGTGTGTGTGTGTGTGTGTGTGTGCGTGTGTGTGCGTGTGTGCGTGTGTGTGTGCGTGTGTGTGTGTTTGTGTATGTGTGGTGGTATGCGAAAAGAGCATGCAAGGCTGGACTAATGAATTCCTTACATCTTAGGCCTTCCCCCCTGCTGTGTCAGTGTCTGTGAGACCACAAGCAATTGTTTCCTGTTCGAAAGGTTTTTCAAGTTAGTTATCTCACTGTCAGCGTTTCCCCTTGGAGCGTTGGATACCGAGCAACGTTCTTTGATAGCAATGATTCCACTTCGAATAACTTCAACAACACTCAACAATGCTTTGTTCTTTTCAGCTGTTTTCTCACCTGGTTGTCACCTCGTCAGCAATTACCGCCACATGCAACCTCCACCGCACACAGGCTCTCCCCGACAGGCAACGACTGTGGCGTGAGACCTGAGCTCTGGCAGGCCCTCTTCCACGCCACCATCTCGGTGTAGGAGGCGGCAGTGTAGGAAGCCCTCGGAGGCCTCTGTGAAGGGCCTCGTTGGCTTCATTGGGATAGTTCAGCATTGGTAATTACCTGCGAGTAATCACTCTTAACTCCCCCCATTCCTGAGATTCTCTCAGGCTCCACAGGCCGCTCCGGGCCACGGTGCTGAATCACCAGCTGTCATAAAGTGTAATTATGAGTGGGAACGAGACTTTAAGTATCCCTTAGGATAATAAAGCAGAATAGATAGATGTTTAGCCTGAAATTATCAGGTTCAGTTGGATGACATCATGCTAAGTGAATGTTGGAGCTTGTAATGAGTGGCTTTCAGAGAAATGAGGCTGTCTCTCTTTCCTCTGTATAGTCTGTCTCTCTTAGACGGGTTTGTTTGGAGGTTTAGTACAACAGCGACTACCCCCCCCCCCCCCCCACACACACACACACGCACACACAGGAAGGGATCATGTGGTCGTGTAGTGACTAACCAGGGGGATGAGAAGGGACCTCACGCTGATAGGTTCACTCCGACAGGATGTCACAGCCCAGTGGGAGGCGGCTAACTAGGGAGAGCATCAAAGAACGACCGAATCAGCTCCCTCCGATGACACACCAGTTATTGCATTCCTTCATGGTGGGACTATGTGTCAGAGAGCCGGTGTTGTTATAGTCAGGGTTCCGGCCATATCCTTCACTTCCTTGAAGCCTCAACGGATTCTGTTTGCCGTACACACCGTGCACGATACAGACTAGGCACAAACATTACAGGACCAGGTTGGGGTTTTACATGCCAGAGAAATTGGGGATTTGAACTACATGGTCATTATGGGGCATCTACAAAACTACCGTTCCCAAAAACATGAGATAATATGAAACGGTTTTGACTTGCTGGGACATTAAGGAAATTCTATTCCTGGTTCTGGTCTACTTCGTTCTTTTCCTACAGTGACGTTTACAAGGATACGCCATCATTTGGTGCTACATGACACAATGTACACAACAGATGTCATTCACTGCCTACAGGAGCTTTGGACTATTTGCTGCCTCACACCTCCTCAAAATTGGTTTTGGACGAAGCCCATTTTTCCCCAGCCAACCCTCCATACCGTCACCATACCCTCCCTGCTTAATGTATACACGCATTCTACACACAGTATTACCCCCCCTAACCTTAACAATCCTCTCTCTGGCGCCACAGCTGTGTTCACTTTGCACTTTATTGTTCACCCTTTTCATAACTTCAGCAGCAGCGATACTGTAATGGCCATGCCTGTGACTTTACACAAACCGCCATTCTCAAAACCATATATAACACTCAACACTGAGGGGCCCTGTGTGTGCTCCTTCACCAACATGGCGCGGCAGAAGTTGCTGCGGAAATGGAGAATTATGACATTTATATGGTGACAGCGTCGGCCTTGGTGTCTGTATTCCCAAAAGGTCATAAAGGGACTTCGTAAATGACAAAATGGAAGTTGTGAACATGGACACTAAATGGAAGAACCACAATATATTTTTTTTATAGGAGATGCAATCCAGCTATGGTTGAATTACGGGAAATTCTCTGCCAAGAAATAATTTTCATCTTTTAATGACATGTTTTTTTTATTAACCAGGATGGGCGTGAACAGTCATTGTACATGTTTAAAAGCATTGTTTATACTTTGTTTATGTATAAATATTTTACCATAGTGTATGTTTACATCGAATCTAAACAGCATTTATTAATTGACTTTGAGACTGAATGCATCTTTTCATATGGATATAAAAAAAAATTGCGCATCCAGGGACAAGCAGTGAGCCTCTTTTACACCTCTCCTCCCCTTCTGTAAAAACTCCAACCCATCCCGTAAGCTTACATGAGTCAACATTTACTTTATTTCTTGAAAGTGTTTTTTTCTCCCTTCCTTTCATAGCCTCGCCATTGTGTGCCTCCTATTGTTGTTAACGCCAGAGGATCCCATATAACTTTATATCTCTCTTCAAACAACTCTTCCAACTCCTCCTCCTCCCCCACTCCTAACCCTACGGAGTCTGTCACACACCAGAACAGGACCTGCTTTGACTGCCACTTAATTACACAGCGTTTTACTCCAGTGTTTACCAGTCAAAAGGGGGGACTGACTGGGGGGCTGGGCTGGGCTGGGGGGTGGGGGTCGGAGTTAGAGGAGTCGGCCCCTCCATCAATGTCAGTGGCCCCCACAAAGGGCCCCGGCGACAGGGGAATGAGGAGCCATGGAGCCTCGCCGGCAGCGGCCGCCGCTCAAAGCCGCCCCGTTCCTAATTGCCCTCTGAGATGGCAGATAATGGAGCAACTTTGAAGTGAAAATGGACCCTAATGAGAGAGAGAAAGATACGGAGGGGGAGACAGAGAGAAAGAGAGAGAGGGAGGAGTGCGAATGAAGGGATGGCAAGGGGGGATCAGATGTCAACCCCGCTTATGAGAGGGAAAAGAGGGGGGCCGAGGGGCAGAAAGAGAAAAAGAGAGAGCACGAGAGTAAGGGAGAAAGAACAGTGAGTGAGAGAGAGAGAGAGAGAGAGAGAAAGGGGGTGTGTTCTCAGGAGGCCCCTGGCTCTCTGTTCCTCTCTTCTCATGGGAGCCCGGAGGAGCAGGAGACGTGGGTCAGAGACGTATGCCTAGCGGGGGTCCGCTCCAGCTATCCTCCTCCTCCTCCTCCTCCTCCTTGTCTCCAGCATAGCCTCTAGGCGCCTGTCTCCCCCCACCGGTCGTTAGCGGCAACTCCTATTTTCTCTCTGCCCTCCCTCTCTCTTCTCTCTTCTCCTTTCTTTTCCTTCTCTACTCGTGTCTCTATAGTGTGTTTCCTTTTCTCTCTCTTTTGTTATGTAGTCATCCCTCTCCATCCCTTTGCTTCTGGCTCTGTCTCTCTTTTCTCAACCTTTTGTTTTTCTTTCTCTCCTGATCTGCTGTCCGTCTCGCTGTCTTCCTCTCCTCCCATCCCTCTCTCTTTTGTCTCCCAGTTTTCCTGTAGGGTGACTCTATGGAGAGGGGGACAATAGCTACGCCGCTAGGTCTGAGGGAAAGGGCTTGCTCAGAGCAGGGACATGCCTGAGATTCTTCCGGCATACTTTGTCATGATGCCAAGGAGCCTGCAAGGCGGCGTATCTGCTTGCAGAGCCTTTTGCTTTCACTGCACTCGCCTTTGTCTTGGATCCTTAGATTTTTTTTTCCTTTTGTGATCGAGTACCCATTTGAATGGAGTGTCATGTTTTTGAGTTTGTGGTACAGTTCATTTTGAAGACAATTCTGCACACTGTCAGGTAGATCATTAAAATGGCTCAGATCAATCTATCCACCCCTTGATAAAAAAAAGTTTTCTGTATGGCAAAAAGATATATATATAAAAAAACTCTAGGAATACCGAACTGTTATGAATATATTTCTAGATGAGTGTTTGCATTGTACATTTATAAAAAATACAAGTGATTTACAGAAAAGAGTATATGCTTCCAATGCAGTAAAACATTATCGAATTATTAAAGCAAGCAATACAGCAAAAACCTCAAGTTACATTGAATTGTTGGCATCATCTTCATTTCCCTAATAGAAAAGTAAAAGCCTGACCAGACTTCCACTCCCTTTGAACACAGAGCCTATTAAATAAGGCCCTGTGTCATGACCCTACACTCGTTACACCATAAAACATGACCTGTTTGGAGAATGAAAGAACCAGTCCACTGTAATCTGCCTTTATCAGGCAAAATCAGCCATTGTGATACAGCCCCAGTCTTTGTCCTGGCCTCAAACAAGTTGCATTTTCCTTAGGCCTGCCATTTCAAAGCCAATCTCCTCCCTCTGACAAAGACCAGAGACAGTGAGCTTTTGAATAACAATGCTCCTGGGGATCAGTTGGTATTTACTGCCACTGAAGTAAAGTGCATTAAGCCTGAGGCTGATTGTTGCTCTGTTTGCCTGTACTAATTGCCAGGATAGCAATTGGAGGCTGATACAATACAGGGCCAAAGCATAAGAATAAACAAGTGGTAAATGATGAAGACTAACAAGACTGCTCCGAAGTTAAGGTATGACAACTGGGATGAGGATCAGGGAAGTGGCATTGTGTGTTGAACTATGCCACATGCAAGGGATCTCTCAGTAATGGCTCACGTCCTGCTTAATCTGAGCGGTATCTGGAAAGATCACAAAGCATTTCACGTGGATAAGTAATGGGCTCATTTGTTCAAAGAGTTCTGCCTTTATAACGAGTGAAACTTAACCACCACTGCGGAGTAGCTTCGGGTCCTCCAACAGTAGCATCAAAATGTGTGCATTATTAAAATAGTTTGGCAAGCCACAGAGCCATTTATTTGTATCTGTGTAATTTATCATTTATTCTGTGCAAAATCTTTACACAATCAGGCAGACAAATTAGAGAGTAAAAAACAAACGACTTGTTAAATTTAGGCATGGCAGATTGAGCAAAGTCCAGATTAAAGTCACGTTTATGGGAACTATTTAATTCCAATAGTTTTGATTTTCACTATCTCAATGTTTACGAAGAAACAGCTCCAAAAATAGATAATAAAAGGCCAAATTAACTCATTCATGAACTAATTATTATCACTTATTATTCAAACAATATTCCACTTACGGTTTGGGTTATTGGTTGATTATTGATCATAAAAATTAGCCAATCAATCATATCCAATAGCGCATTCATAGTGAATCTCTCACAGTGTTATTCTGCGGCGCTCCTAACTTAGTTAGCTGTATCCACGTCTGGCACCAGAACATACATTATGGGAGGAATGATGGGTGACGTTTAGAGGCTGCAAAATAAAAACAATGGACAGAAACAGCATGGCTGGAATGGTAGGAGTGGGGAGTGCTATGACTCAAACGTTTGATAGCTAGAGGGAGCAAAATGAGTGATTTACAGTGCAATTCGATGCATCTAACGACATTCAGCATTTTAAAATACGTTGTCCTGTCCTTCAATTGCCTACATTGCAATGGATGTAACCTCCGCTATAAGGAGTAGTTGATTAGTTAAATGGAGGCAGATGCAATAGTATAGCGTAGACAAATTTCACCTTGTAAATAATGACCTGACAGCATATAGTATGTCGTTGGCATGCTCAGGCTTCTGGCTTGCATGTGCAACAACAGCAGCTTTGTTACTCTAACCTTAGCCAATGTATGGTGCGATGTTTAGTGGCACTGTGACACTACTCTTGACAAGAACCCAAAATCAACTTCAAAATCAAAACAAATTGGGTGACAAGTTTATGTATCAGTGCTAAATATGGCTGCATGGTGTTGTTATGGCTTTCATGTGGATAGAAAAATCATACCGAAAATTCCAAGCATGTCCAAAATATGATCAGAGAAAAAAATACCTGGTTCCATCTAAGCGTGGATGCTTGTCTACTTGGTAATCAGCTTTGGGGAGACTTGGCTTCAACTCATAGAAGTCTGGCCGACCACAAATGCAATGGAAGATGGAGAGTAATAGCACATAGGAAAATGCTGAAAAGTGTTCTGCTGGAAGCGCAGAAAAGAAGCCATCCTTGTTATGGCAAGTCACTTCTTCTAGACTTGGTGAGTATGCACGTGTTTCATGTGTGTGTGCGCGCCTATTTCTATTTGTGTGTGTGTGTGTGTGTGTGTGTGTGTGTGTGTGTGTGTGTGTGTGTGTGTGTGTGTGGTTGTCTACACGAGTGTATGTGTAGGCCGCTTCAGCTTTATGCTGAGGAGAGCTGCTCTGAAAACAGAGGCAACTCATCAGCTTTTTTGGTTGGGAGAGACCCCAAATTGAGTGTGTGACATGGAGAACAGAGGGCAGCGAGACGTGATGTGAAAGGCAAATCAAGGCGAGGGCCAGAAACGCGCGTTCCATAACGGTCATGGTTAAAACCAGTATTCACTGCGAATTTCCGGCCACAGTGCCATGCCTAAGTCCCCCTGATTATTTTCTGGTTCGGGGCTTGCCTCATTTCAAAGGCCTCCCTCTGCCCATGTCTGTGATTCGGTCTCGTTAGGGAGACTATATTTCAACAGAGAAGCACACAGCAAACGGCAAATGAAATGAAAAGTCACAATAAATTACGTCTGTTTTGCCATGTTTAGATAGTGGTGTGCTGGGTCCAAGGGTTCTCCTACCTCCATCACTTGATATCCTGAGATTAGTGTGAGTATGAATTAATATACAATCAGCTTTAGAGGTCGGATCTGTAAGATCTTTGTTCGCGGAGACCAAGAGCAGAAATGCACCCAATAATCAATGCTCACTTGTTTGGAAACGTCTTGTGTTCATTGCTGGTGTAGAGTATTCGTAAGACCAACGTGCCACTGAACCATCTACAATATGAAATAATTTGTCTATACCTATTCAATTTAGGTCCCACGAGAAGATCACATTTTTCTTCTCTTATCTTAAATTACAATAAATAAAAGCTGCGTCAACTTAAGACAAGTTGCCATGTGGAGGGAAGCCATCAAACTTTGAGATAGCACAATGGCCAAGCTCAACCCGTCAGGAGATAAAAGGAGAAAAAGAGGCCACTGACATGAGGAATAAAGTATCTGTTTCACATAGTCTCCCCTCCTCAATCTGTAGACCTCCTCCCCAACTACACATGAAAGAGAAACCTCATAATAAAATTGAATAAACCATCTGTGGAATTATTGTAATAACGTGTAATTGGTTGTTTGGCGGCAAAGCCATTTCCTCCGTAGATCCCTCGCGTACTTCTCTAAATCACTTTGTTCCTGGCCTAGCCACCCATTGACTTTCTCCAGTTGGAATCTTTCGTGAACGTCTGCGAGATGACACATGGAAGGCGGAGGGACGGCCATCTTGTCACACGAGAAGTTTCTTCTGACCGCCACCACATGGTTCCAGTCACGTCTTTGGACTCCTTCTCTTTGCCTGTTTAAAAATACAAGTCGTAACCGGCACAGTGGCCTTGGTCAAAGCCTGAGGTTAGGAATGAGAGAAACCGCAAAGACACAAATTAGTTCGACTTAAGTCTACTTTTTCTGAGGGGGTTATTTCCTTGGTAGGTTGTAGTGGGATTTGTCCCTGTAGTGCATGTACAATGCAAGTCGTTGTTTAAAGGTAGGACATTCTGGTTCTCTGTTTACTGCAAAAAAAAGAGGCTTGCTTACCTCACCAGTCAATTAAAATCATGGAAAACAACTCACACTTGTCTCAAGGGTTAGACACCGGTATAAGTCAATGGGAAAAATGGTTTGGTAATTCTTTGATGTCATAGTCAGTGTATGTATGGGTCAAACACACACATTCAAACAAGTTATTCACTGACATGCATAAATGCCCTCGTTTGGCCAAATCATTTCATACATCTTTTCATTCATGCCTCAGCGGTCTGGTTAGGATGAGGCAACAGGATAATGACCAAATGTGCAAATGGTTCCACTGAGCAATTTCTTCTTCCCATACTATTGTGTCACTATGAGAAAATATGGGTGTGCCATGTCAAATGATTCAGGAGGGTAGGTACAGTAATTTAGGGAATATGCGGTAAGGTTTCTGCAATCATCTTTACAGCAAGACATGGCAGTGGGTCAAAAAGCATGGAAATAGGTTAGCGGGTAAAGGTGAAGCCAGCAACAGTTGAAAGCAAGAGTCACGGTTTGACTATAGGGGTACTATAATACAGTATTTTCTAGGGGGAAATGATACAGACAGGACTAATACAGTTAACAATTAAGAATATCATACATTTAACTTAAATACGCATTATCTGGCTTCAGCATAGATATCATGATAATTCCCAAGCTTGGTTTTTAGGCCATGGCTAGAACATGGGGTTATTCATAAAGTGACCTTTTACAGCATGGCTTGTCAGACTTTCTTATGCATTGAGCAAACTCTAAGGGTCTCTGTAAGCTCTGACAGTGAGACTGATCCCCCGCTGGGGCACATCTGAAACTGGTGTCCCACACTCCAGCTTCTATCCCCAGTAGCAAACTAAACATCACCTGTACATTGTATTGTGCAGCATGGAATAGAATATAGCCCTTGTCACTATCTACCTCCAAATAAATATATTAAAGGCACGTTTTCAAACATTTTAAGAAAAACAGACGAATGTTGGTTACAGGTTTCAGTCGTTTTTAGTAAAACCAACCTTTACATTTAACATGTAAACAAGTAGTAACAATCATTAAATATGATCAATACTGAATATGTGCATAAAAAAAAAAACAGTTGCCTCCGATTTGTCAAAAGAAGAACAGCACACAAACTCCTTTTCAATGTTTTCCGTTTAGTCTTTGATTATGTGGATTGAGAATCAAGCAGTGTTGCTATTGAGGATGCCAGCTCACCATTTTCTTTTGATTGCCTGATGAAAGGTACAATTTGGGACGTCCACAGCAGAGACTTCAAAAGAATCCAATGCCATATTACCCAGGAATGTGAAAAGAGACCATGCAAAAATTATGCAATTTTCTATAGGCTTTAATTACAAAGAGGATCTTCTTTCATTGGTGGAGCAGTTGCCATCCATTTTTGAAAAGCATTTATGAAAAACGTCAGACAATAACCTTTTCATTTAAAATAAATCATCATCGTCTTATGATCACATTTTTTCAAATGATAATGCAAACCCTGTATAATACTTTTGATTGAATGTTTTTTTTCTATTTTAAGAAACCTTTAAAAGCTGAAAGTAGACAAAAAGATGAACATGGAAATAAATAAACACGGCAACAAAACATGACACTAACTTCAATAGTAACTATTTTACTGCAACACATCATATAAATACACAAAATAATAGTTATAAAGAAAATACCTCTTAAATAACCCATTCCTTAATTTAGCAGGTTTAATTTTTCCAATAAATATTACTTTCTTGGTCAAGAGGGCAACACAATCAAACATGAATGATCCTTAAACCTTAGCTTTATATCGGCTTGTAACCTATTCGTTACGACCATTACCCTGTGTAACTTGAATAAAGTTAAGTATTTCTATTTTTTATGGACAATTCCATCAGTGATTGGGACATCTGCACTTAGCAGTAGATTGGTTTGACTGTAGATTTGTATACGCTGGCCTGCTAAGCTGCATGTCTTTTCCATGATTATTTTTCCTGGGTATTTACATGTGCATGACCTTGCATGCAATTACTTTGTTTTACATGGAAAAACAGGCCTTCATTATTGTTGGAACAGAAATTGGGATATGTCCAAAGGCCTCTTATTAAGCCCCTAGGCAACAGTATGGTAAGGTTCTACCTCAAAGGTACCTGCACACTCCCAGGTATCTGCAGTACCTGTATGGCAATTTTTGTAAACAATTTTTAACGTTACTTTGGTCAATGAAATCTACTTATGCCAAATGAGTAAGGGTGCCTAGGAAATGCTGCATTCTAGTTGAAGTTGTTCTGCAACTGTTATTGACTATGTTGGATTCCAATAAGTCCTTTTTTTTCAAGGTTGTGTGTGAACAGGAATTTAGATAATATATTGAGATGAGACATTTTATGAAGATAATGTGATTATTACACCAATGAAAGGTATTTCTTAATCTTAAACAAAGTAAGAATGAAAAAGATGACGAGATACCGTACATTGGGAAACATGTACCCAAAACTCTGTATCTTATCATTCAAATCTACCACACTATTAACTACCAAAAACAAACGGTTTCCCCTCAAGTGTCACAATCAATCAGGGGAAGCACATACCCCCGAGGGAAGATATTTTAGAGGTTGAAAGATGACATAAACTGTCAATGGATGAGTGTCACGACCCCACCGTTGGAGTATTGTAAAGAATAAAGGTTGTGTATTGACCGCCCTGATGATGTGCCAAACCAAGAGAAAGTAAACATTTTGGGGTTCCTTTTGCAACTAGTTAAGTGAGCTGCCCCGAGGACACTGAGCGACATGGCTCATCTGTCAAAGAGAAGGCAAGTGGATAACATCACCAACACTTCTCTCTCCCTTGTCAGACCAAAGATATAGATCTTGGAATGTCTTTAAAGCATGCCCAGTTAACTTTCTGTTTGGGTCTTTCTTTAAACGGGTTGATGACTCATCAAACAGATAACGATTACAGTCTAGATAAATGAGTAGGAAAGCTGTGCAATTAAACATATCAAAAGGCCCTTTGTTAGATAAAAAGTGTAAGAAAAAGGGTAACAAAAAACAACTTCAGTGTTACAGCCATACTAAGTCATATCTGAACGGTTATGTACTTTTCTACCAAAAGAGAGTCTAACTTTGTGCTAACTAAGGACGATAGCTATACCTTAAGCGTACACCTATTTTTGCATATTGGACAACCAAAATACCAACTCAAAACGGCCCTTTGTAATACAAGGAAGGAATCAAATAGGGTAGAACGTATGCTACTCATGGTCAGAAACAATGAGTTGCTTTGAAAATAATCATAATTATGCGAGGTAGCCCCACTAATAATAGCATGTTTGATCTCTGGGCGAGATGACAGGCTGGGTTGGCTTTCATTTTTTAGATAAACCTCATATTGACACATTTGGCTTTAATAGACCAATCTGGCCTAAGTCTCCATTTCATGAAAGAAAGGTTTCTTTTCTATGGCAGAGCTTGTGGAGGGAGGAAAAATCGACTGACAAGTGGGACTGAATGCTGAGACGGCAGAAGAGGAGACACAGTTCACACTGCTCAACTGTAGCAAACTCTGGGGAAACACTAACAAAGGAAATGAGAAAACCGCAATGCAAATAACAGTCTTTTATTTAAGACTCTGGGTTTACATCTGGATGCCAACTCAAGTGACCTACAAATAAAGAGGTTTATGGATATATTATGTACAAATTACAACATTCGTCTAGACAGGACATTACTTAAGTTTTACTTTCATTGGCATGGTGTCAGTGCAATTTCCATAAAATATGTATATTGGTGTAAGTCAAACACCAATTTTTAACGTCCAAAAAACTCTTTCAACAGTAAAATGAATTGGAGAGATCCGATATATCACCTCAATGATATATTTTATTTTCTCCTGAAATTAGTTTGTTTGAATATTCAATATATATATATATGTATGTATGTATTAAATTATCAATTATCAATAAATATAATGAATACCCACATGAAGTAAAACTGTCTAATAAGAGTTATTACATTTATTGTTGACATACTGTATACTCTCTTGTGACATATATGCAAAGTGGAAGCACAATCAACTTACAATAGAAATCAGTCTTTGACCACTGCAACAACAACAAAAATCAAAGTGCATAATATTCCTCCTGGAGGACAAACACTTTATATTAGATAGTCAAATCAAAATAATCTAAAATCTAAATATTGAAACCGTCTTTGTAAAGCACCTTTTAGAAAGGAGTAGGGGGCATTTGACAATTCGGTGATGGTTTAGAAAGGTTAGTTGAAAATTGTACTACTATGGTTATGCACACACCCACCCACCCGCGCGCGCATGCGTGCGCGCACACACACACACACACACACACACACACACACACACACAATAGTGTATTCAAAGCCTTTTTTCAAAGTATTCAAAGCCCTAGATTTAAAACATGTAGTTGTTCTGCCCCAGTACATTGGATCTGAAATGAAACAATTACTAGAATGTTTGAGTCCAACTTAAAAATCTATCATTTGAGGGTATGTTTAATTCAGGTGAAATGTGTCGAAAATACCATATATACATAGTCACCTATGTCAGAGAATTAAAAAAATTGTAATTTGCTGTCGAAATACTATGGGGCTGCACTGTACTTAAAAAAAGATAAACATACTGTACATATAGCATTTTACTGATATAACAATTTTAATGATAATTATTTTGTCAATTACAACTTAGATATTTACAGTGTCTATTATCTAGGTAAAATACAATGACGTTTTAGTATTAACATGATATTGCATTTAGCAGATAGACAACTTTTGTTTGCGTTTACTTTTACTTTTTTACTTGTACTTTTTTATACAATCTAAATGGAGCATTAATGCTTTGGGTTAAATCTTCTTGGTATTTTTTTAAGTGGTAGATTTCATATCAAAAACAATGTCCATAACAGTTTGAGGTGAAACTGAATTAAAATCACTGAGTTTCACTCCAACTCAAAGTCTGCTAATGAACAGGCAGACATGTTAGAGCTCTGACACTATACAAACACAGATTTAAAGCCAGAAAGCAGAAACAGACGGATACTTTACCACAAAAGGAAAAACACTTGAGCTCCTCTTCAGCTTTTGTAAACAAAACATTGTGCTGCTATTAACATAACCTATAAAGCATTATTACGTTTAGAATATATATATATATATATATATATATATATATATATATATATATATATATATATATATATATATATATATATATATATATATATATATATATATATATATTACATGAACTACCTATACAATTAAATGTATGTAGAAAAACAAATGATAAAAAAACATATTTCACAACCTTCCTACAGTAGTCTACTCAGTATCATTATTTGTCAAGCTGTTCTATGGACCTTGTTTGGCCACAGTAACACTATGGTAGACTGATGGAGACTTTGCTTTCAGAATTTAACTCTATCATTATTTGTCTTCCATGGTTAAGATGTCTGTGTTGACTGCGGAAAAACACAAAAGGCAGTGTACCAGGCAGTAGGATATGGGGTAGGCCTCAAAGATGAGGCTACACCACCCTTTTCCACTGTCTGGACCACTGTAGCCAGAGAATAATCTCTCAGGCATCTCCCTCAAGGTCTTCTCTGTAAATTTCTTCTTGGCTTTAATAGCATTGTTTTGGACATGCATAAAGAAAGATGTAACGAATGTATGTATTATTATTATTTTATGTCTAACCAGAAGCTAAATTCAAATGTCGCAGTTATATGACGTTACAAGTGGTGACGTGTCAGTTTGTTTACACGGCGCGAGCGGAAGCAAGCTAACTACAAACTTGCAACTCACTTAGTTTTATGAAAATGGTTGTCGACATTACGTTACTCTTCAAAGCCAGTGTCAAAACTGTTAAAACGAGAAACAAGGCGATGGGTGTTGGGTTTGATTCTACTAAAGATGACATTTTGAAGAGGAGCAGACCCAAAAGTGGATTTTCTCCTAAGGCGAAGGAAGTGGTGAGTGTTCAGCTAATACCACTTGTATAATGTGACTACTAGTGTCAGATAGCTAGCCAACTCGTTTGGTAAACCACAGAGTGTGACTGATAAATGCACAGATAACTGTGCAGCTTGGTATAGTTATGGAGAGAGCAAAACTCAGATATCGGAAAATCTAGTTGTCGTTAGTTATCTAATGTTAGCTAACGTTAGCCTTGCACAGGACACTCATACTATGACTCATAGATGACGGCGCACATTGATGCCCGCTGGAGCTAGATTTAACTTCCGGCACACAGTAGTGGCCAAAATGTTTAAAGTAAAGGAGAAAAAAAAAGTTGAAATGTATATTATCCTTTTGACGTGGCACGTTTGGAGTGTCGGTATACCGTCTATCTAGTAACCAACGTTTCATTTGTTCAGCTCATCACAGTCGCGTGGTCCCCAAAAATTGTTTGAGCTAGTTATTGCACTTTTTTTTGTCATTTATTTCATTCTGAAGATTGCTGGGAATTTATGCTTCAGTGGGCTTATTCTTGTAAGATTAATTGGCCAATACCTCTTTAGCTAAAGTTGTTTAACATAATAGGTTTCATATAATAATGGACATTAAAAAGATATACCCCCATATATTTTTATAATAGTCAGTGCCATTGTTACACACCTTCGTCAAATGAATGATTCAGTTGCTAGGAGCTAACATATCATTTGATGACACAAGTTCAAATATATATTGCTGCTATAACCTATAAAGCCTTATAAAGTTTAGAATATATATTGAAGAATACAACATTAGCTACCAATTCAAATACATGTATATAGAAAAATTTGCTAAAAAACATATTCAATAATTGAATAATTGATTAATTGAATCTAAGAAAAATATATAATATACGTTCCACTGCGTTTAGTCTGCCTGCAACAGTGCCATAGCAACAATGCAACATCAATAATTGCTAAAACTACCTTTACCTTCAATTAAAGCTGTGAGCCTTTTAGTGTAGGTCCCCCCCAGCTTCACACATTTAGATACTTAAAATTCTGCCTGATAGGCCTAACCTTTTTCTCTACATTGGCTGTAACTCCATCCTGCTTTCTGGTCATCTCCCAAATGTATTTTACTTGTTTTTCAGCAATGACTTGTTTATTGCTACTCTTCCATACAATCCTGCTTTGTGCAGTGTCTGGAGTGTTTCTCCCATCTCATCTCTGAATCTCAGCTGCCTCTTGGTTGTTTCTCTGATCAATCCCCTTCTTACCCACTGACTGAGTTTTGGTGGAAGGCCTTTTATAGACAGGGCTGCGGTCGTGGCATATTCTTTCCACTCATGAATAATGAATTCAACCAGCTCCTCTCTAGACAACATTACCTCGAAGTTTTGGAAGTTCCAATAATGCTTTTTAGAAAAATAAATAAGCACTTTATCAATAAAGTAAGAGGTGTGTGTAGCTTGTGCTATATCAAACACAATTTTAATATTACTTTGGAGTGTTTAGGTCACATGGCCTTGAAGTTATTGAAATTAAAATATTATTTTAAGGGAAATATAATAAAAAATATAAAAAATACGCAAAAGGTGTGTTATGTGGGACACATCACAGAATATTTTAGTTTGGGGTTTTTGTCTCTAGGTTACACAACCTCAAAACTATTGAAATTCAAGTTATTTTTTAGAAAGTATTTCAAATACTCCATCAATAAAGTGAGTGATGTGCGTCACTTGCAATATACTACTGAACATTTCAGTATTTAATTTGCATCTTTAAGTATGTTGGTTAAGACACTATTGAGATTTAAAAGTACTCCCAACAGTCATTTATTAACGATCCCTAAATAACTTCTTAGCCTGGAGGTTGAATAACTGTTGAATATCCGATGGGAAACTAACTTTACCACGATGAACAGTCATTGGATGGAACAACATGTTATTTACTCAGCCATCCCAGCTGCATAAAAAAGGGTTTTATGTTTCAAATAATTATTGTGCATCAAATCAAGAATTATTGACTCTGAAGTCCGAGGCATTACAGGGTTAAGCTAATTGTCAATGTCTATTCTAGTCAAAATAATCTTACCTGATTCAATTTTGATTTGAAAATATGGGAAGGAATTATGTACACACAGTAATTAGAGAAAATCTTAAATACAAGCGCCTTCTAAGCCCCCACAACTACTTCTCTTAGGTTTCCTCAAGGACTCAATCTATCAGCCTTGAGTCAGATCTGATGTCTCAACCTTTAGTCAGCAGGAGACACAAGCCAGGCCACAGAACTCTGCACAACCAGGCTTTTGTTATGTGTTGCACACCCTTGTAGCATTGATATTGGAAATGATGGTTTAATAAGGCAGAGATGCTGGTTTGAAGGAACTTAAACCCAGCTCATGGTGCCTGCTCCCCCGTCCAGCCCTCTCCTTGGCATTTGGGATATCATCTATAACCATCTCGGTGAACCAAGGTTTCAATGAAATTGAAAGTTTGGAATGTCCTGACTGCTTACAGTGAAATTGTGGTTTTCGCCCACTTCTCTTCCCCCATCCCACTCTCATTTTTCTCTCTGTAGCACCAGAGATAGACATTTTTTTGTGCAGACTCGCGTCGCATGTATGATTCCATAAACATACTGCAATAACATTTTCTTTCGGCTTTCAAACAATTTCTGGGGGAAAGCCGATCCTCCCAAGAGCCAGTGATTAAAGGTGGAAGATCAAAACAGAGAAAATATTAAATTAGGTCCCCAGTAACAATGTTGACGGCCTGCACCTAATATGGAACAGATGTGGGCGCCCTTCAAGACATGCATAACTTCAAGTTCCCACTGATGCTCCCCCTGAAAAAAAGAAGTTGATAAAAGGAACCTGAATATGAGGAACCGTGTGGGACTTTTTTTCAGTCCAAACTTCTCCCTGTGTGACACAAAACGTCTTTGGAAGCTGAAACCAAAAGGGCTTGATTGACTAATCAGAGTGCCAGTGTTTGCCGGCTGGGATTTGGTTCATAGGGGTTGGTTTAGGGCACTGGGATCTCAGTCTGGCCACTGAACACTTCTCTTTCCCACTGCACGCTGCCCATCTCGTCTGTAAATGGGGGATGGCTGCTCCAAAATTGTTAAATTGTGACTAGAATATAGTGCTTGACTCCCCGTGGTCCCTCTTGCCATGGCATTCCAAAATTGGCTCCTTTTCACAATGTTTTCTTTGAATCTTGGGAAAGTGTGGCCATCAGCCAGCACTTAGAAGTATGGGCTATTGCTTCACTTGAGAGGCAGGGGGGTTCTCCCATACGGTGAATTTGAAATGGAAATGATAGTATATTCTCAAAACATTTAACATGAAGGCCTTTGAACATCGAAACGCTGTTGTTGTCAATTATAAATAGTACTCTAGGCTACTCAAATTATTTCAAGAAGTGTGGAGCTACCACAGCAAGATGACTATTAAAAATACCATCTACCGCCAGTCAACAATGTTGCATGTTAAATACCTTGGCTATGTATCCCCGTCAAATGTGTTTATTTTGATGCAGACATAAGGGGACTCCTACTAGTTCTATGTTTAGACAGTAATGGAGCAAACAAGAGAGTAAATAATACAAAACAAAAATAAATAGATGTACAGTGCGGACGTTTATGACAAGGTAAGAGCATGATCAGCTTGTTGCCTCGGGAAATTTGACCCTGTGAGCTGGCTTTCAGTAAGAACCACTAACATGGCTTAGCTGGGATGACCGCAACGTTTGGGATGCATGCCCCAACGGGTGAACTGACCGCTGGCCTTAAAACGGTTTGAGCCTATAGGCCTAATTCATTCCATCTTCTATCTTGGTCAGCTGTTCCCTACGCCAGGAATGCCTGATACTGGTCCTACTCGTTCTTCAGTAAAAGTGGAAAGTGTGCATTTGCAAGTGGAATTTTAGCTGCCGTGTTTGACAAGCTGTGGTGACAGGGGGAGCTCTGTCGTCCCTCCTGTCATTTATATTCAACTGCTGACATATCTTAATCACAGCCAATCCATACCGTGGTCTATGGTAAGCCTCAGGCCAAGTATGTATTATGAGCATTTTGATTTGAAAAGTTGGTCTAGATAGTTTTCACTTGCCGCCTGGCTCAAGTGTGGTATTTTGGGATGTAAATAATGTTATTCTGTTTAGGGTTATTACCTTAGAAGCTCATGCAAAACATACATAACTGTAAAAAAAAAAATGAAAGAGAACTCTATAGGACGTAAGCTGGTGTTTATCTTGTCTGAATGACAAAATAAACAGGGCTGAAGAGTGACTTGGAAAGGAATCCCATCTCTACGTATATAGAATTAATTGTCATCTTGAACTGTTTCCCAGCTGAATGTGCTGCTAAATGGTCTCTTTATCATTGGGCCTAATCTCTGTACACGTGTCACACGGAAACCAGGCAAATTGAATTTTCAGATATTGAAGAGCGGTGCACAATATGGACTTTTGTATGTTTTTGTTCTGCTGGAAAGGTGACTAAGAAGGTTTTACAGTGAATAAAACAAATTACCTTGGCTGTGTGAAGAGATCTCAATGGGAAAACACCCGTTTGTGGACTTGTGTCAAAGTTGGAGATTGAGATGAACTCCAGATACCTGGCAGGCTAAACTATTTAATAATTGCAAAAAGTGTTTATTAATGAGAGTGTATGAACAGCAACCTTAATTATGTGATATAAATATTTGAAAATGGGGGCATCACTACTCAAGAAGTATGATTAAAAACTACTATCAGGGCTACTATCAGAAAACAATAACATTCTATCAATTCCATTGAATCACTTTTGGCTGTCGACTAAATTGTATTGATAGAACCAACCTAGCTGGCAATCAATTATATAACATGAGCATCCATGAGTTCTAGAACACTTCCCTGTTATGAAGTGCAATGCTCTGTGGGAAAACAACATCATTTTGATTTTAAAATACAGTCAGTTGGATTTATGTGTGTGTTATACATTAATATATTTTCTGATTTGTCCCCTACACAAGCTCAATTATTACTACTTACTACCAATTAATTTAAATTGTCAAATGCTCTTAGTAAGTTGTGTGGCTAAGCAAGTTGTTTATTGAATATTGCTGTGAATAGGCATAGCATCTCAACATCTGATACACACACAAACACACGCTGCCTCAGAAGAAACCATAAAAAGGACGCAAACATGGTGATAAAAGCAACATGTGGAGTAATCTCCATGTAGGCATATTTTCCTTGTAGACCCTAATGTCTGAATGCACATCAGGGCAGACAAACGGGCGGAGGCCAGGGCACACGGACACACAGGAGAGCAAAGCCCCTGCGTTCATCATGGAACCCAGCCGGTTACCTGGACTTAGCCAAACAAAGCGCCGTCCAAAGTAGTTTCCCGAGATCTGCTCGCTAAGCCTTTTCTCTTTTCTTCCTCATCGTAATCCCCCTGATGGTTTGTTTGGGCTCAGTGCGGCCTGGAGGGAAGGAGAAAGTGGGGAGGTAACGAAGTGGGGGTCCTTGATGATGATGAGATTAGATATAGCCCGGCAGACAGTCTCCTGCCTCGCTGTGATCCGAGTCTCCCACGCACACACACACCCCGCACACACAAACGCATGTTGTAAATGCGCGCAGACACACACACAAACACACGCACACACTCAATCACTCACTCTCTGTGAGCTGCTAGCACAGGGCCACCCCCACCTTCCTCATTGTTTAGGTATTAGTCGCTCCTTAGAGTCTTAAGTTACCGGACCAATTGATCCCGGTGACCTCCTCCAAACCCTTGAGGTTGCAGTTGGGAATCCGAGCCCCGATGTATACACGGCAGGCAGCGCTGGCTCGAGCACCGCGGCAGCTCTCTCCCGTGACATCTTGTCTCCTGTCTGGTTCAGGAGGGGCAGGCTGTCCAACACTTGGGGCCTAGTGCTACCTGCTGGTGAGCAGAGGCTCTTTACAGTGCATGCTTTGATTCCAGGACCATCTTAGCGGCTCCGCAAAGGGTTTATTTATATTTTGTTTAATACTAGGTACAGGGGGAAAATATGTCATGTTTTGGTGTTCAAAATACGTTTGTCGTATTACGTCGGAGATTCGGAGTACTTCTTAGATCTAGCTATGAAAGAAACAGATTGGCCAATTTGTACACAGTTTAGCCGAAGTGGACTTGTTGTTAAAGGGATATCACTAACATATTTTCAAGCCTACCCAGCCATGTACAGACCCTGAGAAGTCCTGGTTTCAAGTCTAATGGTGATACAGAATGTAACCCACAGCATTTTAACTGCCCTGGAACCATGGGAAAGTCTCTTCCCTCGACCCATCAACGAGCTCAAAGTGCATAAATTAGGTTTCGACCCCTGATAATTGTATTTTTACAAGGGTTGACTTTTCTTCACAACCTCAAGTCCCCGTGCTTCAAAATGATGCAAAGACCTTCTGAACAAGACATCCATGCCTATTAGTGACTGTTGACCTTTTTTTCCTTCTTCTTTTGTAGGCGTGATGACTTTCAAGTAATTCACAGAGCCCGGTTTATTTATTTGAACACCTTCTCTGACATTGTCAGCTTTCAGACCTGTAAGGCCTCCTCCAAACCCTTGAGGTTGCAGTTGGGAATCCGAGCCCCGATGTATACACGGCAGGCAGCGCTGGCTCGAGCACCGCGGCAGCTCTCTCCCGTGACATCTTGTCTCCTGTCTGGTTCAGGAGGGGCAGGCTGTCCAACACTTGGGGCCTAGTGCTACCTGCTGGTGAGCAGAGGCTCTTTACAGTGCATGCTTTGATTCCAGGACCATCTTAGCGGCTCCGCAAAGGGTTTATTTATATTTTGTTTAATACTAGGTACAGGGGAAAAATATGTCATGTTTTGGTGTTCAAAATACGTTTGTCGTATTACGTCGGAGATTCGGAGTACTTCTTAGATCTAGCTATGAAAGAAACAGATTGGCCAATTTGTACACAGTTTAGCCGAAGTGGACTTGTTGTTAAAGGGATATCACTAACATATTTTCAAGCCTACCCAGCCATGTACAGACCCTGAGAAGTCCTGGTTTCAAGTCTAATGGTGATACAGAATGTAACCCACAGCATTTTAACTGCCCTGGAACCATGGGAAAGTCTCTTCCCTCGACCCATCAACGAGCTCAAAGTGCATAAATTAGGTTTCGACCCCTGATAATTGTATTTTTACAAGGGTTGACTTTTCTTCACAACCTCAAGTCCCCGTGCTTCAAAATGATGCAAAGACCTTCTGAACAAGACATCCATGCCTATTAGTGACTGTTGACCTTTTTTTCCTTCTTCTTTTGTAGGCGTGATGACTTTCAAGTAATTCACAGAGCCCGGTTTATTTATTTGAACACCTTCTCTGACATTGTCAGCTTTCAGACCTGTCAGCTTTCAGACCAGGTCTCCAACCGCCATGGGCCGGCCCCGCCCCTTTTAGAAAGGTATTTTTAGAGACGCTATTAGAGGACTGAAACCGGGTCACGCTTTACACCTCAGGCCATCGGCTAATTACGGTTGTTAGGAGAGAAAGGCTGGCCTGCAGACACTTTGGTTTGGTCTGCTAGCAAAATAATCCAGGGCCGCTGCACAGCTCTGTCACAGGCGGACCCATTGTGTCACGTTTCAATCTGACACTGTCTGGGTTCTCTCCTCTTCTCTCCCCCCCCCCCCCACCCCCTGTTTTGCACTAACAGACCCTGCTGTGTGCTCCTACAAACTCCTGCCGTCCCAACACCACTCTATTGACGGGGAAGCAATTTTTTGTCTTTTTCAATATTTGACTGAGTTACACCAGTAAATATTGGATTCACACAGAGCTTCCTCTGGTTTCCCTTGCTCACATATTCAGGGATATATTATATGATAAATAGCCAACATATTATGAATGTCAAGCCTACTGCAGAGCTTTCTGTCAGACAGCTGTACAGAGAAGCTTACAGTTTAATGTTCCAGAGCAATTTGACAAGGAAATTGCCAGTTTGATTTTGGCATGTCCGGTAGTAGTCTAAATTCATTTGAAAAGGTAAACATCCAAAAGGCATGATGATAGACAGACACGGTAGTCTGTCACGGTCAATGAGGACAAATTCATGTGTACCTTGGCTTCATTTAGCATATTCTAAAGACAAAAACATCCTTGCTGGATGTTCTTAACGAAGCCCTCTCCTAAGACAGCACCAACACCATTGAGAGGAACTGAGACTCTAAATTGTAGAGAGACAAAAACAATTACTATGGGAGAGGTACTGGAGTATTTCACGTAACTCACACTCATGCTTTCCTTTTCCCCCTTTTTTTTGCAGATCACAAACATAACCAAGTTAAAAGACTTTCTGCTGCAGCATAGAAAAGATTATGTAAATGCTGGAAGGTAAGCCCCATCCTGTCTGTTATTGTGTTTGGATGAAAGTCACATTTCGTCTGGGATTGTGTAAAAAAGCCAGGAGTGCTTTCAGCTAACTAGCTCACACACCACAATCTCACACGCTTGCCATCATTTCTAAATACGAAGGATACATGGTCATAAGATGAGCATATAAAAAAGTTATATTTAGAACGGATTTTGGGTTGAGAGCAGATATGTTATTGGGGGTTTCGGGTTAGGGTTAGGGCTAGGTAAGTGAGCACCTTCCATCCCGGATGTTTTCTTGAATTGAACCCACGACACCTCCAGAAGGCTGAGCGCTGAGCAATGACGTCTCAGACCCACCTCCCTCTAGATCTGCTCTCAGCACGGCCAGATAGCCGAATCAAAATAAAATAAAATATTATTTATTAAGCTGTGATATAACCCCACTCTATTCCCGCAGGCTCTTTTTGCCCGCTCGGCAGGGATAGTTACCGTCACCTGAAAATAATCGTCCATACTGTATTCCTGCAGGCTTGGTAAAATCCTGCTTACCTTCCGACCTTTTTCCAGAGATGAAACCGCTTTCTTTGGTTTTTCGATGTGATGTTCTTTACTTTAGCACCCATATTGGACCCTTCCATTTTAACCACAGCCACCGGCTACTACTTTCTGCTCTATCTGATTCAGCTTTTATGGCCCGGCACAATTCTTTGCCGCAGGTCCCTATTTCCTTAAGTATTTTGGTGATATTGCCACAAATCCCCGGCATCCAACTTCCACAGCCTCGCTGTTCTGCCTCAGCTGCTAATTTGCTATAGCAGAGTTTATTTTGTATGCCTCAACTATCGCTTCTTCCCAACGGGACTGTTAGCTCTACAAAGTACACAGTTTTGCTGTGTGTTGAACTGGAGTAATAAGTCTGGTCTTGAGTTGGTTGTTGCAATCTCTGATGGGACTCTCAATTGATGGCTGACATCTGCAAGCATTTTCCAATCAAGCTTTCACACACCACAATCTCACAAGCTTGCTTGCCAAAAGGGCTTAAATACAACACTCCTTTTTGTGCTTAGCGTATTTTTCCCTAGAAATGTCTGTACGATATATTAAAAGGTCACAAGTGTATCCCAACACCCAAAAGATCACAGCGTTTAAAGTGAGCGAGTCAAAGGTGTGGCTACTGTGGGCTCTGTTGCTCACACTTCAAGGTTTGTTGTGTGTGTTTATGTGCCCTATGCTGGCCCTAAGTCACCCGTGAGGGGTGGTCTAGAAGGCTCCAATCCTCTAATTGTGTGGAATAATTGAGCTGCAACCAAGTGAAGAGCAAAGCACGCCCTTATGGGGCTAACACCGGCCTTCTGTTCAAGCTCTCTCTCTCTCTCTCTCTCTCTCTCTCTCTCTCTCTCTCTCTCTCTCTCTCTCTCTCTCTCTCTCTCTCTCTCTCTCTCTCTCTCTCTCTCTCTCTCTCTCTCTCTCTCGTTTTTTGAAGGTTTAACATATAAAACGTCTATTAATTGGGGGATCATTTTAGCATATCTTCGTGTTTGACCTGGAAAAATGCAGAGGGCGCACAAGTATTTCAACGGTTAATACATTGAACCCTCTCTGCAGAATTGTAGGGTTTTAAAAACGACACTAGACTAAACCATGTCATAATACTGGGATGCACTGTACCTACCTTGATTTGACAGTTTTTGACCAAAAAATACAAATTCTAACAAGTAAAAACTTGGTGATGTGAAAAAAAAGATAATCAGATCGTCTTGTGGACACAGCCTCTTCATTATACGGTGCCATCCTCCATGGAACGAACGTTTTCTGCAGTTTGGTTTAGTAGTGTTTATTTGTCTTGGTAGCTTTTATTTTCTACCATGATTTGACACCTGATGTCCAGAAGAGGGAGACAGAACTGTGCTTATGTTGAAATAATAAAGTAATAGAATTACTTTCTATCCGTACTGCACACCGTGTGTCTTATTTGTTTGCTTGCAGCCTAATCTCATCAGACCTGACAAGAATGACTGACAGCGAGCGAGATCAGATCGACCAGGACGCTCAGATCTTCATGAGAACCTGCTCTGAAGCCATCAAGCAGCTACGCACTGAAGGTAGTGTGTGTGTGTGTGCGCGTGTGCGCGTGTTTATGTGTGTGCTTGTGCTTTGTGTGTGTGTGTGTGTGTGTGTCACTTGTGTCGATAGGGTGTTCTGTAGGTTATAGCTTCCCTGTCATGGATTACTTCTCCAATAAAAGACGTACAGATGGCTGAACATGTTTCGCAGCCTTCTCTTTGTGGGCTGTTGTATGGACATGCACGTGACACACTAGGGGCTACACTCGGCAGCCCATCCTCACTCTTGTGTTGCTGTCCCACAGCTGTGAAGCAGACGCTGTCCGTCCAAGTGAAGGAGCACAGAGGAGCCGTCCTGGACCTCATTGACATGTACCTGAGAGGTAAAAGGGCACCGTCAGCATAAGCGTAGTTAGCAGACATTAGTTTAGGAAACAGAGCTTCCATTCAAGTTGTTTCCCCTCGTTTCGCACAAAGAAATAATCCAGATACCTTTGGTTTTGAATATTCTTTGCACATAAGAGTTGATGGAAATGTTCTTGATCTGACGTGCACTTACAGCATGCTGTTGCTTCTTGTTGTACTCCGGCCACTGGTAGGAGTGTGTAAGCTGTACTCTGAGCAGCGAGCCATACGAGTGAAGAGGGTGGTCGACAAGAAGAGACTGTAAGCTGTCCTGAGTGTCCATTCCTATTCACCGTGTCCACTCCATTTACTGTTGTCGGTCACACAAACACACCCTGCTGAAGTCTGACCGAGCAGCGCTACCGAACCGTTCCCCGAACGTGCGCGGGCTAATGCCGTTGTTCTCTGTTCGGGCTGTTTTAGCTCCAGACTGGAGCCGGAGCACCACCACAGCAAGGTGGAGAGAAGCCCCCAGGTGGAGCCTGCCGAGGAGAAGGCTGCCAAGGAGGAGAGCACTGGTGGGTCGGGGACCAGGAGGAACAACTCCACAGACACTCCACAGTGGCTGGAGGGGGTGGCTCTACGTTGCTATACCAGCAGCTTTAGCGTTAGGTGGGAGGGCTACGTGCTCGGATATTTGGCTGGAGTAAACTGAAACAGCGAAGCAGTGTGTTTAGAGAAATCAAAAAGTACCCAAATGATTATTTTTCTGGCTTGTGAAGAAACGTGATCAGAATTTAGAATCACGGGATTCTTTTGTTCCTTCTCTTGAAGAGCGGAGCGTGACCGAGGTGCTGGACAACAGCGTTAACCTGTGGGAGGAGGGGAGGGCGGAGGATGAGCTGTCGCCCGAAGAGATCCAAATGGTACGCCAGGAGGAGACAGTAGAATTAGTTAGTCCCAGGTCGGCTTACATTGTACTGTGTTTCATCACATCCTTGTTTTTTTCCTTCTTCATTTTCAAAGACTTGGTTGTTTTCCCACAGGCAGGACAAAACTATATATTTCTTTACCTCCGTTGACTATGAGTTATTGACCGTTTTGGTTGACGGTAGCCGGTGTTTTTGGGGTGATGATCAGTCTCTGATGTGTCTTGTCCTAGTTTGAGCAGGAGAACCAGAGGCTGGTGAGTGAGATGAGCAGTCTGGTGGACGAGGTGAGGTAGGTGACATCGCCTCATCTCGCAGTCTGTTTGCTAGAATTAGACCCTTAAACAACACTTCAGTTTATTGCCTCAAGCTGACCTTTTCCCACAATTCTTCAAACTCATTTTATTTGGCTGCCTAACCAAAGCGTCTTGCCAACAACCATTTAACATTTCAGAATTGCAAATGTCTTCCAGGCAAATTGAGGGGAAGGTGGTGGAGATCTCGCGACTTCAGGAAATCTTCGCGGAGAAGGTTCTCCAGCAAGTGAGTGTCCAAAGAGCCTAGCATCTTTCAGAAACCTTCAAAATGAAAATGTCAGGTTTAGCAGACTTCCACCGCGCACAGTTAATCGTTGACGCACAAAAAAACGTTTGCCAAATTGCTTTTTGTGTCATCTCGTACTTTCTCCTCTGAAAGGAGACGGAGATCGACAGTATTCACCAGCTGGTGGTGGGTGCCACAGAGAATGTCAAAGAAGGGAACGAGGACATACGAGAGGTAAGGCCTCCCAGCTCGCCTGCCTTCCACATTACTGCTCCCATCATCTACTTCCCTATCTCTGGCTTGTGAAAACAACCTTCAGACTGGTGTTCCTTTTTTTGTATTAGCCATAGCATTGGTCCTGTGGACTGCTTTTGCTTGAGTCTTGGTATTCCTCCATGTTTCTAGGCCATCAAAAACAATGCTGGCTTCCGCGTGTGGATCCTCTTCTTCCTGGTCATGTGCTCCTTCTCCCTGCTCTTCCTGGACTGGTACGACAGCTAACCCGCAGAACCATCGACTCCAGCCTCTAAATAACACTAGACTACCATCGACTCCAGCCTCTAAATAACACTAGACTACCATCGACTCCAGCCTCTAAATAACACTAGACTACCATCGACTCCAGCCTCTAAATAAGAGCAATTAACACCAGACATGCTTTAATTGGTATTTATACTGAGGTTATCAAAACTTACCGTTGGACAAAATTGGAAAAGGACCTTCAAATGCACGAACAGAACAGAAGTTACGGAGATCCACAGAAATAGCCTGGGGTCAGTTTAATCTACCTTATCGTTTATTGATACTGAGGTAGAGTAAATCAAACTAAAACTAAAACTGATCTCGCACCAACTTTTAATGCAACTGCCATCTGTACTTGGTCCATGTTACTGCAGAATTATACACTTCCTTTGACACAAATCATGCTAATGGAGAAATGCAGAGCGCTCTGTCTATGTGGGCTGTGGATGTGTAGATAGTGGATCAATATGCCATTTTGCTTGTTATTGAATCAATCGATATCTCTTTTACTACACAGTGAAGGTATCCAGGGAACTGATTGAGTCTTTGTTATGGGTTCATTTAAATGTTTATCTGTGTCAGCCTTTCAAGCACTAGAGGATACTGCGTAGACTTCTACTGTGTTTGAAAGAAATGCAAAACAAAGTTTTGAAAGGTAATTGGACTCTGGTTTTTATTTTAATGTTTTTTCCTTTGTCCCACAAGCATTAATGTTGCTGACTGCCAAGGATATTTAATGCTGATAAAAGGGAAAAAGCAGCTTAGCCACAGGTTAGTCACTGGTAACCTGCCTGTATCGCAAGCGTAGTCTGTGGTAAACATGTACAGGCAGGCATCTTCATTAGCTGAACACCTTAGAATCACCGCTAGATCCCGGGCCTGCCATCGTGAGAATTGAAAGACAATCTCTTGAATTCATACACTTCCTTTTCCTCAGATCAGTGGGATAATGTATTAGATTATATTTTCAATTGAATGTAGGTTAAACCAAATGAATAGATTGGCTGGACTCCTTTAAGCCTCAAATGAATGTCCCCCAAGCGACTCTAAACAGGTATCTTTCCAAATTTGTACTAGGCTTATTCTAAAGGCAAAGACTGATCTATGTCGAAGACAAGTTTATTCCTCGTTCGATGAGTAAAAGTAGATTAAAGTGTGGTTTCAAATGAACCACCTGCTTTATTTTTGCCCATGATCAGACATTCTTCTTCAGAACCCTCAGACCTCTTAAGTATAGTACAGAATATGTAATTATATGGGGTATAAACTGCACATTTGATATTTTTGAAACAATAACTTACCTGCTCACCATACATACTGTATATGGGCGAGTGGGCCTGTATTGGCCTTTATACCCAGTTTACTACTGCTGCCTACATTTGTATTTTAAGGTTTCACCTATAAAAGCCAATGGGGAAAGTGCTTTGCACCACTCTAGCCATAGATAATGATACAACTATGACACTGAAAATGAGTAAACAGTTGCTTCTTTTTGATAAAGGAATCACATTATGCAGCAGTTGATGTGAAATGTGGGCCCTTTATTTGCTTCATTTTTATTTAACAATTTTGAGTCAACACAAAATCTACCATTATATTTGGATTTAATAATAAATGCACCTTAGTTGGTTTTCCATTTGTCATTTCAAAAAAGTACAGAACTTTTGACAATAATGAAACAATATAATTAAACAATTACTAAATACATTAAAAGCAACAGAGCAAGCACTATTCAGGTCTGCTAAACTGTTCCACTACATTCGTCGCTCAAGTCGAACACATCTTTGAGACAGCCATCGAACGTGGCTATAGTACTACATTATTTTGAGCAAAGGCATTGAACTAAATATTTACTCACACTGCAAAAACACTAAATATCGACAATAAAATAGGCTTTACAAATTAGGTAGGTGTGTTTTTCTGGTAGCCATATAGGAATTTGTTGTCTTAGACAACCGAATGAATGAATTTGAGAAACAATCATTAAAGCTGATAAAGAAGGCTTAGTGTGCTGAGCAATATTCAAACAAAACAATCTCTAAACAAAATCTTGTGCAAAGAATTAAGTTGTTATAAAACTCAAAGCATTTGAAGCTGTTTCAAAATGTGTAAAAACAATCCATGTCCCATTTCGGCCCACATTACTGAAAAACAATCTAATTTGAAGAATGATCTTGGCCGCAAATAACTATTTGCTACTACTTTTTCAATGCTTCTTAATACAATGGTCACTTACTAGATCTCAAGGGCTCGGTCTTGCATGCTCCGACAGTACAGTAGTATTCGTACAGAAATGTAGACAGAAGCAATTGAATGCAAATGCAACGCTAAGTCATGCGCACATGAGCTAAGCAGACACAGGATGGCTTCAGTCATTTCACAAGTTTGATACTAAAGTGAGAACAATTTTCTGTGACATAGCATATGTATGTACAAAGACTTTGTCAGTGGGTGGGTGTTTGTGCATCAGTGTTTGCAGACTAGTAGCATGATTTTGCTGTGTGAGGTTGTCACTTGAAAATTTTAATAAAACCACATAGGCCTATGCTATCCAAACAAACCAGAAATCTACCCAACCTTAGAAATTTCCCCAACCCACCAGAAACATCTCGTCAAAATATTAATATTTTCAATAACGACACAATTCTCTAGCAATTCAATCAAAATACACCAAAATACTCGGCACGACAACTCAGGGCCTGACAACTCCTCTCAGAAACGTATCGGATTTGGGGTTTGCTTGAACTGCACCACCACAGCTTTAAAAGGGGGAAGAGGCCCCCCCTTACATTGCCCTTAGGCCAGCTTCTGGGCGGTTTCCATCTCTTGCTGGGTGACCTTCTCCTCGGAGACAACGCTCATCCAGGGCGATACGGACCTGGTGATGGTCTGCTTGGCCATGTTGTAGTGGTTGATGATGGTGAAGAGGCGACCGCGACCCACCGGGCCCTGGGGGGGGTAGTAGCCGTACATCCCCGCCGGCATGCATCGGCCTTGCTGCTCCGGCAGGGGAGGACAGATAAGACGGTTAGAAAAGCTAAGAGGACGGAAAGCATCACAGGGGCGCGCCATAATAGGGGGAAACGAACAAAGAGCGAGGCAGACTGCCGAGATGCAAGGAGGGAGATGAAAGAGGGAAAGAAAAGAACAGGGAGGTAGGAGAGCAGAGACCAATTCAGCAAAAGGAGAGAAAACAAGCACTTGAACATGTTCTCACAAAGAAACATCTAACAAGGCAGCCTTAGGAGCAGGAGCGTGCTTCATAAAAGAAATACGGGGGAACTAAAGAGAAAATGTAATGCAATACAAAACCTAAATGAAAGTCACAGGTTTCCCGAGAGTGGCTTTGAAAGTGGATCTGGTTATGAAAGGGAATGAGCTAATATCCAGGAAGGCGCAATGGGAAATAAGAAAAGATTCCCCGTAGCAACAGGTTTTATTAGTATGCCAGCGGTTGTCTGAGATAGATAGTCAATGGTGTGAGACGTGTGTTAGGAGAGACTTAGAATTAAACACAGCAAACCATATTTTGAGTTATTCTGCCAACTGTGAAATGAAAATTCTTCTGCTAATGCAAATAATGACGGTTCAACCTAAGTTCCCGCCTGAACGCTATCCACCGAACCAATATTTGCTATGTATCATGACAGAAACGTTTGTACTTGTGCTCAGGATGCATGCACACCCCCAAAAAGCCTCATTCAGACAATCAAAGAGGGAAAACATGCTCACCGTGTAGACAAAGCCCTCAGGACATGGCTGCTCGTACTGGTAGACCTTGTAGACCACCAGAAACACCACACATACCAGGAAGGCTAGAGCACAGATCACCAACAGAGTGACCTGAAGCAGGGAAGATAGGCAGAGATCAGCTTTCTTTCTGTCGCCATCACATAACCTTTAAATGTATCCCGGGATTATCCCTTGACATTCTTACAGACACCTTGTAAGGACTGTGATGCAAGGTGTAAAACGAAACTAGGTATTTCACACTGGTAGAAGATTAGAATGGTGCCCAGTAGGTTGCCAGTCAAAATGCAATAGGAAGAACTCCTGACCTCCATAAGGAGACTATGTCCAGTGTCACCATACTGCATTTCCAATGTCATAGTCTACAGCCAGTCCAAAAGGGACAGATAACAATACCACCCAACGTATTGGATGGAAGACTGAGGGACATGTTGGAGAACAGGGAAACGTTCTGCAGGCAAAGGAGTGGGTGGCAGGTGTTGAGGAAATCCCATCATGAAATTTGCCTTATGAAATTTGCGTATGAGAAGAAGATTATTAAAACTGACAGAGGGGTTATGATTAATATATCTTTATGTTGAGAAATTCTTCTGGGGAGAACTTCTTTTCTGAACTGAGCTTGGGGTGCGAAATCTATATTCTAATCTAAAGTAAGCACATCTGCCTTTTATCATCATAGCAGGAAGAGAGACCAAGCCCTTATGAGGCAATCGTCATGGCAGCAGTTGAAATAATGAAAGGGTGGGGGTGGGGTTTCCAATAGGTCTCCTTGAGTAAGCAGATAAGCACTAACGTTAAGGACACTCAGGAAGAGTGACTGAAGACAAGTCACCATGTCCTCTTTTGTGATTCATTGCTTTGAAGGTGAACCTGACACACACACTGATAAAAAGGCCCTTGGATTAAATGTAGCCTAAGGGGAAAGCCCTATCCCTGGATTAGGCAACCTTTTTATGGTCGATGCATCCAACCCATTGTTCACCAGCCAGGTGGCAAAGCATCACACACTGATGAAAGCAATAACGAAAATACCTTTTCCCAAAATGTCTTACTTTGAGTCGCTCAGAGACCCCCTCGATGACGCTTATTGAGAACTCTGCGATTTTGGGGGAACGTAGTTTGCTCTTCTTGCTCTCTCCATCATAGTCTGTTTTGGTCTTAACCACTACCTGATAAACAAGGGAAGCTTTACACATATCTGAAAGGGAAAGACATTCTCTAGGGAAATGTAAATGATACATTAGTTACATACTTTTTAATAAATTGTATGTTTTACCAGATGCTAACCAGCCTATGATGCTTATTAATATTGTAGATCTGCAAGCAGCACCAGAGTAACATTGTTGAATGTAAACAATACCGGTTTCTAGGATGGTGAAGGGGTTTCATTTAAAAAAAAGTTAAAAGACCTTGTTCCTGTTGTTCTTCCTGTCGCCTACATGTATGCAGCATCCTGCCCAGGCTACTGCATGGAATTTCTCAAAATCTTACCTTATCTGGTGCAGGGAACTGCAACTGGCTGGCGTCTAATGGTGTAATGAGAGGAATAGTGTCGAAACCATCTTCTGAAACCGCTTTGGCACTGTTTTTGTCACTGAAATTATTTCCCAATTTTACCATTTTTCTTTTTGACAAGGTCTATACCTTTATCTGAAAATGCAACAGAAATACATTATTTAACATCATTAGACTAGATTTTTGTATAAGCACAATTGTAAGAGTTTGCGCATGTTATACATAAAGCTTTACCACATGATTCAAATAAAACAACACAACGGGAAAGAAACGTATATTCCATGGTGAATCTAGACAAGCAAAAACACTGAACCACAAAGCGCTCGAGCAGAACGCATCCTGAACAGAAACCGGTTTGGCGCGACGGTAGGTCAAACCGCTGATATCTCCTTTTTTATTATGTCATGTAAGTGACCACTTATCAAAAGTCTTACCTTTATTTATAATTTAAATCTTCTGTTCCCTGTATTTTATTGTCATAGATGTCTTCCGCCTGGTAGGTAGATATGACGCAGCCGATTTACGAGGTGGGTACACAATATGGCCAAGGTCTGCTGTGGTCCCTTCAAGCTATGGATGCTGCTAGCACTGCAAGTGATGTAATATCCTCATTCGTAACCCATACATCTGCCACAAGACATTGAGCTGCAGGTTACTAAGGGGGGCAGAATCGATTAAAAGGACAAGATACCTTTAAACAATATATACGCTGACCTACCAATGTTGGAGTGCGTAGGCTTCATCGATATTTCGCCACAAAAATGTATAACAAGTATTTTGTGCATTAAACCGCTTTTAGGCTACCATCAGGGATTTATATTCAGATCACTTTTATAACCAGTATAAGTAATAATTATCATCGCACATCTAAACGTATTTGATATGTTATGATTACTTTTTAATTACTCGTATCACACACACATCAATAAATGGTAATTTGCCAATGCAATGCAGTGGTGCTTGACAGGCTTGACAGCTGTTGGCACTCCTTGCTGTCCCTTATTGCTCACACACAAGTCTCCAATACTAAATGGACTATTGTAAACCTTTAAGCTTGAACATCAAACATCTTTGACATATAGCATAGTGTAGAGCATATAAAAGAGGCTGTTTTTAAAGGCTTTAATTCTTTCTAATCCTACATAGCTTACAGATACAATAAAAGATCCAAGAGGCCGTGTCAACACAATTTACTTTTCAAACTGCCTGCACTTATAGTGTTCGTTATGGCAAAGACACAGTTTGCGTCCTCGTCTTCCAAAGGAGAAGATTCCCTTTCCCACCGTTGTGGGATGTGCATTTTTGCTATCCGCTTGTTGCCAAGCTACAGTACAGTGGCAGGGATAATATGTGGTTCCAACAGGGTAAGATGTAATGCAGAAGTTACAGTGCAGAATTGACAAAGATATTAGCAAATGTAGATTATTATCTTTAAAGAAAAAAAAAACTGAAGACGGGTGAGATTGACCATAATAACAATATAATAAATTGAGAAGTTTTGTGATGGGGGTATAGTCCTATTATTAAGGCTATTATCAATTAACCAACATAGACACTGCAACAATAAATAATAATACAAAATAACTCTAAATCAGAAAGCACTCTCTTGAGCTGGACCCAGGCAGCGTGCAGTAATTTTCCCCCCAGCAAGTGGCGCTAGTGCCCGATTTACTACAGGTCTCCAAGACAGATGACGTCAACTCAAGATATTTGTTGATCTGGTTGGTTCCCAAATGCTAAACCTTTACCTGTCCAATGGTACTGATACTTCTAGAATGTCTAAAATGTACATTTTGGTCAATTGATTACCAATGTACACCAGCTGCAGAGGAGGTCCTGAGTGGCAGGACCTGGCGCTCAAAATAAGTGGAGGAGGAACGGGACAGGAACACCTTCGCACTAATGAGGGCAAAGTCCATCCTCAACAACTGGAGGAGGCTGATTCTTAATACTTTATGTTCACTCTAGCCTGTGTGAAAAACTAGCAGGATCCAGACAAAATTCAATACCTAATACCCTATCCAAAGTTGGAACAAATTACACTGCATCCTCTGCAGCCAGGTTGCCTTTGGTTTGTGTAAATAACCTTTAAATTAAAGCCTGTCGGTTCACACTGCTCTGCTGCAGGCAGTGATGATTATAATTCCAGTTAAATTTGTCTGTATGTCTTGAACTCAAACAAAGGAGACCGTGAAAACACATCCACAACATTCATGTAATATTTACTGTGTGGGTGTGGGTGGGTGGGTACATACCAAAAATTGTATAATGATAATCAAAAGTCTCAAAAAGACAAGGGCTTGCAATAGTTATGGTACAAACTTTTTTTAAGAGAAGAAACTTTTCAGAATTTGAGGGGGAAAAAAAACAGTTTCAGTTCAAAAACTTCTTGCCTGATAATGTACTCTAAAGCAATTGCTGCTTGTTAAAATGTATGGAACTATGAATATTTATTAGAACACAATTAGGATGAACGTCAATCTGAAGGACCCAAATCCTGGTTCCAAATGGGTTAACGTTGAGGGTGTCCAGAGTTCAGGTGGCGGTGGTGCCGCTCAAGCCAGGAGGGGATCTCAGTCCCCAGAGTAGGAGTCCCAGTGCCAGGAGAAGACACAGCAGCAGGAGCAGGAGCACTAGGAAGACACGGCTAAGGCAGGACAGCCAGAACACCAGGGGACGCTCTTCTGATAGTATCTCTGACCTGGAAAGAATCATGGGAATATTGGTCACATCAAGACAACCAATTGGAGTGTGACTAAAATATATGCAGCAGGTGTGGAAAAAAGAATAATAATCACATGGATGTGAAATTAACAAAATGTCCATGTTCTTCTATAACTATCTGGGAGCTAAGAGAGGAGCAACCTGTAAGTCGGGTTAATGGAAGCTGTACTGTAACGTGTAGTGTACTCGAGGCCTGAGAAATAGCGTGGTTGACATTTGTAGAATAACCCACTGTAAAGGCTTCAGTGTTCCCTTTAAGAATAGGACTCACAGTTCCGAGGTGCCACAGACGTTAGCGACTGGACTGACTCTTCTGGGCGCTGTAGTGACCTCCTCTATACTGCCCTCCCTCTCAAGAAAGGCTGACCTCCGTCTGTTACGCAGGACCATCTGCAGCGGACTGACAACAGCAAGCAAACACACACACACACACACACACACACACACACACACACACACACACACACACATACACACACATATAGAAGATAAAGCAGGTATGAGCAGGTTGGAAGATAATTAACTTATGGAAATGTTATAAAGGATGAAAGTAAACATCAATGGAGTAGTCCTTTCGCCTGTAAACGGAATCCCCATTTGGAGTGGTGTTACCTGGGGTAACCGACAGAATCACTTTCATCCTCCAGACTCTGGGTGGAGCTTTGTCTGAAGAGAAGGGTGGAGTCTGGGGGGATGTAAGAGGGGCTGCCCATGAGAGACACCTCTGGCTGACTGCAGAGGATGAGACAAATAATCAAGGATAATATTGACAGTATGCTTTGTAATAAAGCAGTACTCAATAATATATCCATTAGCTGATGATCCTTCAGAACCATTACAGTGGCTATAGCTGTGATTATTATTATTTATTTGTATAGGGTAACCAACTGAGACTACGTCTCTTTTCCGGCTGTACCCTGTTAAAGGCAGAATAAATAAATGAATGAAACAACTGAACAATCATAAATAAAATAAATAAGCAGATAATAATAACAATATTTTCAATACAGTACAATATAAATATTGATACATACATAGTATGTATTGGTATGTGGGTGGTGGTCTACCAGTCTACAGTGTGCCCCAACATTTTTACTGCATTCTTCAAAAAGAGAGCCTCATTTTAGAAAATGATGGATAAAAGCATTACAAATCTCCTTTTTTATCAGTAACCAGACTGGACCGGATATTATCTGCTGAGGAAGACAGGAGGAAACACTACCTTGAAGTGATTTAACCACTTTCCAGAATTTTGCTGAGTTGTCTCCACATTCAGATGAATTGCTCAAGTAATATGTACATTTGTACATGTATTTCTAACCAATCTAAATGTTTTCCAGTCCACATCACAAGCAGTAGATCTTGCCAGAGCCCAAGCTTTGTTTCTCTTCAAAAGTTTTACTAACTAATTAAAAATAATTCGAAAGTATTCAAGGGCTAATGCCCCATCTGGAAGGAGAGCTATAGATGACAGAGAAGTTGTGCAAAAATGCCTGCTAAACATATTGCTTACTGAAATCTAGATCTCTTCATTTTAGTGTCTCTAATACAGCCAACTGGACAGTGATCACTAAAATCAATTGGAACACACAGAAATGCAGTATTTATGTGGCCTATTTGACATCTAACAGGGAAGACTTACTAAGATTCCTTATATGATGATGAATGATAAAATATAGCAGCCCTGTTTCTAACACATACATTAGATTAAAATCATTTTTCCACACCAACATTTCAATTCATTGACATTTGGATCTATGTTTTCTCCTTGACACGATATTCAAAATTTGTTTTAGGATGAATCACCTCACAGTACTGCAGCGATTCTTTGGCTACTATCACAACTGTTAATTGCAGCACATGCTTCATAAATATTAACCTTTCTGAAAGAAGTTAATAATGAAAAAAGATGGGCGATGATATATAGACTTTGACAATGTCTAAAAATCAGCGGGAAAATTTGTTTACGGCTGTAGTGGCATCCCAACAGAGGCTACAATAGCAATACTTATTAACTTGGGTCAGTGACAGATAAAGTGAGTGTTTCCAAACGTTCGATGTCAAGATTAAAATAGAGCTGCATGGTCGTAGGATCTGTCCATGGTGCTGAACAGTTCCTCTTGTAGGCTAGCCAAAACTAGATGCAATATGATTAGACTAACTGCAATCAAAACTTTTATACTGTATTATAAAAATAAAACATACTATACAGAACTAGAACCATCTGTAGTGTGACGTCACAATGACTGATTCTGAATTTATGTTCCCGAAACGCACACACTTTCAAACAAATCCGCGCACATTTCTAGCAACAGCACATTTAAAACGCCTGTTCTTGATGGTTTAAAAATATATAGTATTTACAATATGAAAACTTTGTCTTCCCAAGGGATCTATAAGGTAAGATTAGAGCAAATATTTAAATATTTAAACGGTGGCAGTTATGAATTTGTTAACAATTTAACTGCAGTGCATGTCCTGGATAACTAAACATAATGGCTCATTTGTTCGTGCTAATTTTACTTATTTTCAAATTACTCAAACAGATATAGCTATTTAGCTTAGACATTTTAAGGCAAACGATCACGGCTAACTATGTACGATCTCTCTCAGGGTGTCTTTTGGTTACAAGCTCGAGTGCTGAGCATCTGTTGGATTACACTGAGGATAGGATCTAGTCTCCTTAGGAAGCCTAGAGTCTTAGTGCCAAAGGAACCAATGACCAGGTTGAACAGATCTGTGCCTCCCCCTCTGACTGAAAACTGTGAGGCCCAGTCCAGTCCCCATGTGTCTCAGATTGCACTTTTGAGACTGATGGTTCAACAACTCTATAATGAACATGTTCGGAACTTTGGGACAGCCCATGATGAGGCAAACATGTAAGTATTTGTCATGTTCCGTACTTGAAACATAACTTATATTATACGTCAATATAAGGAAAAGCTATCAACATCAAAGTTAAACATCTGACCCATTTTGACAGTTAACCCTGAACCCTGTGCTGTGTTTCCTCCAGGCTGACATTTAGAGAGACACAGCCCCTTCTGAGCCCTAAATCCTGTGGCCTCAAAGTCCCGGAGAAGCACCGGCACCAGGTCTCCATATTCAGTCCTGTCCATCAGATGTACGCTCCCTCCATCGCCAAGGAAACTGAGAGGTTCACCGAGGGCACGTCAGCCCCAGTGGGACCAGTCCGCCGATCTCCTCAGCTGAAAACCAACAGCAAGCGCCACAAGGGAATAGCCCTCACTGAAACAGTCCCTCAAGTGGTCCTGACCCATACCCTGGGCAGGTTTGTCTACGGACTCTATCCTCTGAAGAAGTTCTCTGCACAGCTCTTTGAGGAGACAGAGAAGCGTGTCGTGCTGACACAGCAGCTCTCCATGCTGGTCCAGAAGGCTCTGGTCAAAGCCCCTAAAAGCACTGGCCAACAGCGAATGTTGACCGGCTTGTTCCGGCCCGGCCAGGACTTTGGATGCCTGGAGCTCCGGCTCGGAGATAAGCTCTGCTGGGAATTTGAGCAGCAGTTCTCCTCACAGCGCCCCCTGGGAACAGAGGACTTCCTGGAGGACAAGCAGCTGTGTTCCGAGGTGTCTACCATGGCTGCCAGAGTCTTGCTCCAGCATTGGACCCCCAATGAGACTTGCAAGGTGACATTCATGTGTACTATCAAGTCAGCCAAATAATTTGCCAGAAATATTCCTGTGGTAGATTGCATAGACATGCTCATTTTTATCAGGGATGGGTAAATAGTGATAACCAAATTGTATTAAACATAGATTGAATCACGTATTTTTTTGGGGGGGGCTTTGAAGCGTGCCTTCTCTAGTAATGAGACTGGAGGCTCCAAGATGACTGGCCTGAAGCGAGGGAACTCCCCACTAAAGAGCTGGGGAACCTACAGGAACCTTAGCGCTGCTTCTTTTGCTGACCATGAGAGGCCATGCAGGGGTACATGTATTACATTGTATTTGTAGTGGGTTAGATGGGCATGAGGCTTTAAATAATGCAAGTATTCAAAGGAAAAAAAACGTGTTTTTTTTTTTTTCATTTCTAGAGGCTAACCGAGATGGGAGTGTTTGGAAGAGAGAAGTCCGCAAGTACCTAAGGAGGTCATGGAAGATACTGAAGGGCATTTCCTGTGGTTCTTAGAACTCGAGTATCATCGATACTTCTCTGACTGTATCAACTTACTTTTGACCTTGTTTGAATGGACTGACAATGACTTTGGAATCATCTATAAGTGCATTTTTACCCAAATTATATATTTTAACATGCACATCTTCTTTATGCACCAGCCAAAAAAATCAAATAAAATACAAAGCAAAACCAGAACACAGTCTAATTTGTTTTACCTTGATAGATAGAAGTTTACCAAAGGTTTACTGAAAGGAACACAGGTAGCTTTATGTTTGGCTCGATTGAAGGTTACCTGGATGCCTGTGAAACAGTACCCTCCTCTGGCCTCGGGCTGTCAGTGTCAGCAGCAACAGTCGCCCTGCACCCCTCCTGGAATTTGGTCTCCAGGTCACTGAGCTGCATGGAAGACAACAAAAGGATTGGAACTAAGATACAGAATTATGTTTGGTTTATACTCTACACTCTAACATTAGATGGTGGTGGTGTGGTCATGAAGTGTGTATTGAACACTTTCACATTGAGCTGTAAAACAAAACTATTTTTGAATAAAACACATACAAAAAAATTATAATCATTCTAAAGAGTACATTTACAATACTTCCATACTCACAGATTCTCCCGTCAAATCTAATTGGCACAATCTGATCACATGTAGGTCATGTTCCTCCAGATTAAATGGTGGCTCACCTGTGATTGGGTTGGTATAAGGGTCATGCTGACTCTCCGCCTCAGGAGGAGCTGGGGAGAAGGGAGACTCATTAAAGACTGATCATGTAAAGTGTAGATTCAACCCATGGCTGTTTCCCTGCAGCGAGCTATTGCCCTCGTGAGGCAACCAAAAAGCTCAATTGAACTGTTCAATTTAATATAATTCCCCCATGTGGTAAAACCCTTTCCCCTGTGGTGTTTGCAGCACTGTTGTTCCTTAAGATACAGTATTATTGTTATCTGCTTTGGTGTGGTAGTTTAACAAATCGGGTCTAAATGAAATATTTACCTGCTGTGAACCTTGTCTTACAAACAAGTGTCTGCCATCTCCTCCTTCTTCTGCAAAGAGAAATCCATACCAGCTGTTTGCATTGTGAAGCCATTCACCATGGTGAAAATACGGCTTTACCATGGGACTGTATCAAAATGGTAGCTCAGTGCTCGTACTTACCCGAGTCGCTGTGGATCCTCCCTCGACTTCGGTGGAACAGCTTCCTGGTCTCCATGAGTTCTGCACTGTCGGCCACGTGCTGTCTCTTCAGGTTCTCCATGTGACTCTCCATCATCTCCACAGCGCAGGACACCCGCACTTTCTAAGAGAACCAGCTGCCAATAAACCACCCTCCCTACATATCTACTTCTTCAGTTTGGAAGCTTTTACATGGCTCTCATCCTGGCGCTATTCGAAAGGCACTTTCCCCCGACCCAGGTGAGGTTGGTTGCTGACTAACCTGGAGCGCGGCACCCAGTATCTCAGCGGCGCTGATGACCTCCTGGACGTAGCCCAGCACCGCGTCCAGACTGGCCTCCATCTCGCTCAGCATACCTGACCGCTCGTCATCTGCACAGCGACCTCTTAGAGACTACCAGAATACGGTTTGAGGTCGATAGAAACAGAGAAAAGAAATCGAAAGAGACAGCGGTTGTAAAAGCCCATGATGGGATGGGTGACGGTAGTGAGGTGGGACTACAGCACATTTTGAGGTCCAGCACACACATGAACACCTGCAGTGTTTCTTTGGAACGCCCCACTTCCAGGTGGAGGTTCTCCTGGGCTACAGAGCGGTCGTGTTCCTCGGCCTGCAGCCTCTGCGTCAGGGTGTACTGGTCACAGCTGAAGGCCAGGGCCAGCTGGGCAAACGCACTCTGGAGACAGAGAGGATATCCAAGTAAGCGTATTTACATTGCACATTAGCGTGAAATGATTTAATTAGATAGCCCAAAAGGATGAACTAAGACCTTACCTCCACCTCCTCTTCGGTCATGTCTGCTCCACTATAGGTTCATAAATAAGAAAGAGAAAGATAAAGAGAGAGAGAGAGAGAGAGAGAGAGAGAGAGAGAGAGAGAGAGAGAGAGAGAGAGAGAGAGAGAGAGAGAGAGAGAGAAAGAGCAAGAGCAAGAGCAAGAGCAAGAGCAAGAGCAAGAGATAGAGAGAGAGAGAGAGAGAGAGAGAGAGAGAGAGAGAGAGAGAGAGAGAGAGAGAGAGAGAGAGAGAGAGAGAGAGAGAGAGAGAGAAAGCATAAATAACCTCTTTCAGAGATTCAAAAATGTGGGTTTTAATTGTGAATGTACTCCATGCGTCCTTGTGAAAGTGTCCCTCACCTGCTTAGACCGAGTCTCTTCAGTATAGGAAGATCATCCCAAGGCACATCTGTTACCTGATCTTCTTGATAGGGTTCTGGAAGGAAAAGACAAGAGGACGAGGGTATTACAAGGGGAAACAGGAGAGAAGACAGGGGAATTAAACCTACTGTGATACCAACACTTACCATCTGCACTGTCCTCGCTGTCTCCTAGTATGCCAGCATACTCACATGGAGTTGCCTCCTTTGAAGGGGACTAGAGCGCAAAGAAATTATTTGAGCACCACTAGCTGACCCTGACAGTCCTCCATCAATCACTTGGCCAACCAGTCAGTGATAATCAGTCACTAGACACAGACGCCTGGAGCTTACCTCACTGTTCATGGTATTGTCCCGAGTCAAAGCTACCGGAGGGGGGAAACAGCGGTTATATTCTCTTCCCCCAGGGTGTTTCTGTGTTCGATTAAGACAAATAAGGATGCCTGCCCAGTAGAAGATGGAGGTCTCCGTTCTCATGCCATTGTGGGTTCACCTACATATATACATAGGAGAAGGAGAGAGAGAACGTAAAGGTCTATTCTATTTCATTCCATAATTTGAGGAATGTTGCTACAGGATGATTCAATTTGATTTCAAATTGTCAACGACACACCCTCAAAGACGTTTTTGTACGTTCTACCACTTTCTCTCACTGACAAAAAACAAAGAATACGCAAAACAAAACAAAACAGATATATAAAGGTAAAACTTGAACAGGGAGCCGTTTCCAGGATACAATGTTATAAAATCCAACATGGAATTTTCCGAAGTGAGCATCATAGAAAATACTCAACAATATGGGTACAAAGAACAGAGGCCAATGATTTTTCCGAGTAGGCACTTTCCGTCCTGGATGTTGAGTTGAACTGGTTAACATAACATCTCTTGAGCAGTGACCTCTGACCTCTCAGAGCCCCCCCCCCCCCCCCCCCTCACTCACATGAATCTATTGTGTGCTATGTTTTCCTCATGTATTATTATTTTCTTCTTACTCAGCAGGAAACTTACGTTGGGTTCATATGTATAAAATTCTTCATTTAGGACCCCAGCTGGGATCGTTTATTTTTTTGCCACGGGCCACTTCTTGCAGCTATGCCTGGCACATCTTTTATAGTCTGGCACATGTCCTTGCCACATATCTCTACTTCCTTAGGCAGATTTGTAGTTGATATGCACTGTCTCCCATTTCCACAGGACATACTTTTGTTCTCCAGCCTCCCAGCCCTCCCCTGTCTCCTCAACTGGTTTGCTATTATAGTTGTCTGTTGTTTTTCTTGCATTTTCCAATCCCATGCTTTTCTCAACTCTCAGCCCTTTGTGTTGGCATCAAGCCTTTCATTCTTTCTCTACTTCTCTACTTCTCTGACAAAGTTGCTTACCACTCCCTGACCCAGTAGACATGGATACGACGGCGGTCCATTTACAGGGAGTTGCTGCTGCCAAGCACATGGGCACCTGGATGTCCCACCAGAAATTTCTTCCCTGATTAAGCAAGTCTATTACCCGTAGAATGTGTGTCTGAGATTTCCTGTCTTCAAGATGTTGGATGCTCGCCGACTCACTGGATGAGATTTAAAGGAGCCAGCAGTATGTCTGAAAAAGAGAATTAGAATTGATTCTAATTTTCCAAATTCATACATTGCTCTTGCATCGCTTGAGAGACAGTTCAGCGCTACTTGCCACCTTTTCCTGTTGACGTATCTGATCCATCACAAACTTGCACTATTGCAAAGGAGTTGATTTAGACCATCTGGGTTTCCTTGTGCCAAGTCTGGATCCTCCTCGTCTATGCAGGACCCTTATTCTGATCAGATCCTATTATGCCTGCAGCATGGCATTCATTTGTGCCCAGTTATCAGTGTAAGAACTGATGCTTACGCTGCACTTTCTAAATATCTTTTAAGTGTTGTTTCTTTTCTTGGCTTCATGTACTTACTTTAAATTCCTCATTAAGCCCAGTAGGCAACAGCTCCAGAGCCCCTTTCATATTAAGAGCAAGTGCCATTGTGGCACCCGAAAGCACTTTCTAACCTAAAAGCAAAACTCCCTCTGAAACTTTAGTGATAGGTATATCATACAACATATTATAATTATGCTATATCTTCCACAAGGTGGAAGGTGGAGTTATGAGTTATGAGTTTGGACAGCACTTTAGGGCGCAGCGGTCTCTTGGCACTTATTTACTTATTCAATAATGAATTGAAATTATATTTAAGTAGCTGTTTCATAAAAGCGCATACTCTCAACTCTGAGGTCAAGCGCTGTTCTTATTCTCTATTTAGAATAGATCTAATTTTGGATTTCAAGTCAACAAAAAGGAATTTATCCATATTTAGTTATCAAGAAATGTGTCAGACAAAGATTACATGGGTCTGTCTGTGAATGTAGACATTCCAAGACTGTGATATAATACTACAAGTGTATTTTTAAGCTCAGCTAAGTCAAACCTCACCAAAGATCTGATGCATGAAAATGTAATGTCCCAAATGCCAGAGGAAAAAAACATTTAAACATATTACAAAATAAACTAAAATAGACAGACTAAAATAACCAAATGTCCCAATGAGAAGAATCAGAAGTTATTCTTCCATGAGCAATGAGTATAACTTGGGCCAAGTAATCAGCATGTTTTAAAAGTGCATATGCTTGTTAGAAGCCAAAAGAATAAGTTATACTCACCATACCAGGTATATAAATGGGTCCTGTGTGATCAGCCTGTCCGAATGCCAATGAGCACACCAGGACAGCCTGATCTAGTGGAGATGAGATTCTACAAAGCCCGTCAGTTCCTGTTGCTCTGGCTGGCTCTAGTTCGCGTGTTAGGAGTCGCACACCAGCTGTGCCTCTTCACACCACTCACACTCTGTTGAAGGCACAGAATTTATGATTTGACCCAATAACCCATTCGAGGGCCTGATAAAGGTACACCCTCAAACCAAAATGCAACTTCAATACAGAAATGTTTCTAGCTCTACGGCACACACAATGACAGCAGTGAAGCCAATCTCCTGACCAGGCTTTAGGCACTTTAGTTAGTTCACAACCTTACCCAGACTGCTGCCCAATATTTTGAATCCATCCAATCAGCAAGATGTAAGAGAAGACTGCAAAGACAAACTACTCCATTCCCTCTTGCTCTTCCGTCTAAGCTCCATTGCCAAAGGGGCATGGCATTGCTAATCCCATTAAACTATCATGGCAGCCAACTGTCAGACAGAGGTCATGCAAACACCCATGACACGACTTTCAATCAATTCTGAGAGAAACAATTCAAGTCTGTTTGGTCAGAAGCTAATTGACGGTGCTTATACTCCTTTTGGATGCATGTAGTAGTTGTAGACACTTCTTCGAATTTAATTTCAATTAAATCACAAAAAAATAAAAAAAGCATTTCTTTCAGACGCATTTAAAAAAGGAACCTAATTAAATAAAATTCAGTTTAAGAGGAATATACACCAGCTGCATTTATACATTTTTGCACTTGTACCTTAAGATAAACCAAGAAGCATCAACTGGTAATACAGCAAATCACACAAAACATTACGCATTTTTCATTCATGTCCTTAACATTAATCAAGTCAATAAAAACAAAGGAATGGTTTTTTTTGGTCTTTTATTTTGATGTAAAAGCAAGGTTGTCTAGTACAGACGCTGGGGTTTGCCCATGGTGCTCTTGACATAGAGGGCACGCACATTCTGCCAATTTTTCTTCAGCAGGGACACTAGGAAGTTAACCGCCAGGTGGATGTTGTAAACCAGCTCCTCATCAGTCATCTTCACATGACCCACAGCCACGGCCAGACAGAGCACCTGGAGAAACAGCAGGGGTTAAAGAATGCCCTCAGGTAGGAGTCAAGCAGTCCATTTCAAGCTTGCACTACAGCATTTAAAGTACTTATTTGACATGTAATTTCTACTTTAAATCATGATAGGTTTCATCTACAATGGGAACAATAACAGAATCACAGCTGGAATAGCTACCTTCTTCATCTGGAATTTGATGGTTGAGCGGACTTCGTCAACCTTGATGTTGAGGTTCTCGTTGTGGGTGAGCAGGGAGGGGAACTTGCCGGCCTTGTTCAGCCCAGGTCCCAGAATACGGGGGATCTGCTTGATCAGTGACTCAGAGGCAAGGAAGGCATCATACTTCTTGGCTGAGGAAAAACAGAAGACAAGATTAACTCTGGGACAACAAAGACCCCATTTCACAAAATCTTAAGACCCGTACACTGTAGATCAGCCATGAAAGCACCCCTTTATTTTCAACCGGATTCCCACATATTCCCTGGCTTTCAATGACGAAAAAGCTGAATTTCTATGACCTATAACGCACAGGGAAAAGGCCGTCTGTGCTTAGCAGACAAAAACTGCCTTTGTTAGCACTAGCAGGTACAGGAGACTGCATATTTCTCAACAGTTGTTGACAAGCAGGAAGGGAAATGGGGGATAAATGGGTGCCAAAGAAAAACCACTCAACTCATGCAATACGAGAAACGTGAAATAACCTGATAAAGAAAAATACTGCATGGAAAATATTACATTTTGATGAAACATAAAATGTAAACATGCTACAAACAAAATTCACAGATATTCCATGACTTTCTATGTCTGGAATGGACTATCAAATTCCATGACATTCCAGAAATTCCAGGACCGGTGGGAACCGTTTCAAAGGTCATTTGACTTGCACTTCAGATGAACTGGTCACACTCACCCAGTTTCTTGACCATCTTCTTGTTCTTGTTGAGCTTTTTGAGGGCCTCAATGTCCATGTGGGGCAGCTCTGCAGCTTTGGCCTCATCACAATGCTGCTGGTCTCCCAGAACGCACACAGAGAACTTGGGTCTGGGGAGGGTCTTCAGTCTGTAAGGAGGGCCACAGTTAGTGCAGTCTAATTTAATCGATGAAAACGTTATTCATAAGATGGCTAAATACCATAGAAACTAAATTAAGGGACATTCCAATGTGCCATAACTTGCTTTAAATACTTCTAGCAGAACCAATAGCTCCGGCATGTAAAATCCTAATCCATCCGGCCATCTGAGGCTCTGCTCTAAATCAAACACTGGGGTCTTACCGGGACCACACCAACTGGCTTCTCATCCGGATCTCCACCAGCGACACCATTTTGTTAGATAAAATGGTCGGCTCAAGGGGGGCACGAAGACCCCCCTGTCTGCCTCCCCTCATATTTTAAGACCCAGGGTAGGGGTCCGTCTGCCGATTCCCTCCCCCCAAAACAAGGGAGAGTTCAGACAGACTACCCAAGACACTTCTGCGTTGCCTGCCCTCATCAGCAGTCCTGCCTTTAGTGTAATTTAAATGAAATGTATGTGTTGGACACTTGAGTGAAAAGATGCTGATGGGTGACATTGTGCATGTGCTGTTGAGAACTTTATGATATGGCCAAATCATGGCCACCTAAACTCAGGACAAGCCAGGGCAGACAATACAGAGGGCTGGGTGAAACAGGGAATGGGGCCAACCTGACGGTGCCAGAAAAACGCTTGTCCTTCTGGGGGTCGTAGTTTTTCAGGCTGATCTGCAACTCCACCGACTCAACAAACCTATACGGTAGACAGGAAGTAGTGTTAACTAAGGTTATTTAGAAGGGAATAACTTTTCAGAACTTTTAAAAGTTAGTGGTTCATACTTGCGTGGCTTGGCCAGAGCCCCAGCTTGGACCTCCTTGACGGCCTCGTACAACATATCCCTGGACACCTTGCTGTATTCAAACAAGATTACCCATTGTGATGATTAGTCATGATTTAAACAAAAGTTGTTCTTTAATATACATCCAGAAAAAAAATTTGCTACACAAACCTTACAATCTAAAAGAGATGAGGCTTAAAGGACATACACCTGTCTCCTCCTACTGCCATAACTAGATAAGACAACTGTTTCTTATGAAAACATTGATAACTCACCATAGTGCAAGCAAAGAAAAATACAATCTGAAAGGTCTTGGTGTGCAAATTTCTCAGTGCTTTGCCCTAAAACCACAGTTGACTAGCTGTAAGTAATACGCACCCGCGTAGCCACTACTTAGGTGTGTTGATTATCGTTTACGGTAGGCTAGCCACCTTCCATTTTACATTGTCCAACTGCTGTCAAATGAATGATACTGTGTAACCATATACTATCAGTAAGACACATTTGGTCATAGATATTAAGGTGGATGGACATGGATACATTATCCGTAACTTGCATTCCTGGGTGACTGGCTTTCTAATCGCAAGATGGTTGTCGCCGCCGACTTCACATTGTACAGTAACAAAATGTTATGAAATATTTCCAAATACAGAAACACTGCCTTTAAAGAAACGTTTCTGGATTCATACCAGCACCGTACCCCATCTTGCAAACTGAATTATACTTCATTTTTAAGTATTTATAATGCTCACCTCATTTTGACGGTACTTGTACGCACGCGACAGAGCACTGAAAAGAAAGAGCGAACGGATATCCGTCCATCTATATAGACGTAGTTCTGTGACGTAAAATAAATCTAACACCATATTTGTAGTTTATATGGTGCATGCACTCATGTAGTTAATTTGGTCAGCCTAAAAACCAATAATGACAGAATATACTGATCATGTGTTTGGTTATTTAGATGAAAATCTATTAAAAAGACCCAGTCTCTCTGATATGTCTCTGATAGGCCTTATCCCTCTTATTGCAAATCAGTGCAATATAAAATTGTCGTGATCATAAACACTCCATAGCAAAAACAAATAATTTGTTTTTATCACAAAGGGTATTTAATTTTTAAAGTAACTTTTCAGATCGATCCTGGCAGCTTTTCTTCCACCTTGCTGGGAACCCCCAAATTCTCCCTTTTGCCACAGGAATGACTACAAATCATTAGGGACAAACAGCTGTACATGTACTTGCACAGTCAGTTCCCTAGGTGGGATCACTCTGAAGCTTAGTGGATGGAAGAAACAATGGGTTGTAGAGGTCACTGAGGCCCCTGAATTGTTGTTGTATTGAGACACATCTGCAAAATGTATCCATCTGGCTCGGCTCACCGGGTTCACATCTAGTTCACCTTGACACGCTAACAATGCCTCAACAAAGGAAATGCTGTTTCAGGAAGGAAGCATGGGGCCCGTCAAGGTGTCCTATACCTGACACAAACACACACACGACGACCCGACATTTAACCTTTCCATTTAATATGGTCAAACTCAATCAGTTATTCACTAATAATTAAAACTCATAACATTTATAAATAGTTGTACAATGTTCTATATGTCTACGTTTGGAAATATATAAAAAAAAGATGTGATGGAATTCAGCTAGAATAATTTCTCTTTCTATCTATACTATAGAACAGCTGCGTTATACTTGGCCATTGTACGCAGTTGGACTAACACAATAAGGAAATGAAGCACACCAAAGGCAAAGTAAAATAATTACCTAATGTATTTTATTCAACCATTTGAAGTAAATTCTATACACAAGGTAATAACCCTATCTTTTCCACGACAGTTAACACCTTTTTTGTAATGAAGGATAAAAGAAAGATGATTTATTGTATTGCAGCAGCATACTAACAAGCTGCTATATTTGTGCTTGTTCACTGGTATGCAAACATCAAGCAAATGATTTTGCTTATGGGGAAAAAATACAGTATACATTGTAAATATATTCATTGGTTATCTGCAATATTCAGTAACTTCTAGTAACAATTAAAAGATTTATTCATAATACCATTTTCAAGTAGGAACAGTGCTGCTTGTATTATGTTAACTCAGTGGGATGCCATTCTCATTAGCACTAGAAGTATGGTTGTATGTAGCACAACCATAACAAAAAGAACAGCAACCAATCATCTTGAAGATTTGTAACACTAAAGTGAACCAGCAAATCATAACTTGTGCATAGAAATGTGGGGACGATATATTTTTATTGAAAAAGAGTGAGTAAAACAAGCAGTCAAGTTGACAAAGTTAGTTTGGCCATTCTAGTGTATGTCTGTGCCAAGTTGTTCTGCTGTAAATTAGTATTCACTAATTTATGAGCACTCTATAGTCTTTAAATTCCTTAAGAGATACTCATGCAACAGTTTGGCAACCTCCCACTGTATGCAATTTTAGTTTACGGGTACTAACACTAACAACGTATTTGTATTACTCTAAATATATATTTAAAATGCAAATTAAAAATTTCACAATATAATCAATATAGAAATACTTGTTTTGCATAACACTGACGGCACATTGGCCACGTAGGAAGTGCAGCATTTCATCAGCTATTTGGTTGACCCACATGATTAGGATGCCCAACTCTTATGATGATACATATATCTTGAATTTGGGCATAAATTCAGATTGTTTGACTATCGTCATAAATACAATTAGTAGTGCTTTTGGCCTTTGCACAAACTTTTAAAAATTGTTGTACATCATGAAATGTAAATATATGGAAAGGCTAAAATAATGATGGAATCTGATCATGACAGGCATTGTGTTTTAACTTGTGTATGCCAGTTCTGAACTGAAGAGGGAAAATGCAATGTAAATAAAAAAAAAGAACAAGATACATTTTAGACATTAATAAAAGTGTTTAAACCTACACAAAGCACTAAGGTGTGAGAGGTTGTTTGCTAAAATGACAGCACCATAAAGAGAGGTGGAACCTAATCCTAATCTAGAAAGTATTGGGGAAAGCGCCCTTAGGAGTTTGGCTTTTTAACTATTTTGATTTAAAAAAATGCAAATTTTACAAACACGAAGGGAGAAAAAAAAGGATACTTCAATCATACACAATTTAAGTGAAATCTTGTGTAAACATAAAATCAGGCATTGAAAAATAGCGCACAAGACCCTGTGAGCAGGTATAATTTACTGTATATATTTCACAGTATTATAACTCGTAATCCCATGGTTTTAGACCCAACATTTATACACAAGAGAAAACAAAAATAAAAGGTTGAGGTTAGGAAGTTGTAAGAATCTAAATATGAAATGAGTTCATTCTGAGGTTAAGAGCGAGCCTGAGGCTGGGCTGCTGCTATCTCGTCAGGAATAAGGAAGAACTTCAGTGTCAAAAAGGGAAAATGTCATATTGCCTTATCAAGGCATCTGAGTAAATTTAAGTGCTAGTTTAGTCTCTTTAAGGGTTTTTTACAACAATTAGGAAAATCTGCTTCCTGGAAGATTTCTTCACAAAAAGAACTGGGATTGGTCACTCAACCAGATCTGCTTTTTAATAAACTCGCTGTTTGGCCTGTATGGCTGTTTGAGGTGATAGTTAAGCACTGTGATTTTGATGAGTGAATCTGGGAGAATAGGTAGTAGAACCGCAAGATCCCAGCATCTTCCTGTGTAACCAGTCTCCAAATGACCTTTCAACACTTCCATCTAGTAATGCCGACCCTCTGATCTAGGGTCAAGAATGGGTTAAGAGCTGTATAAAAAAAACTTTCATTATTGGTGAAAAGAGACTACAAAAAGGCTGTTGTATAAAAATAGCAACGCTGATCATCAGTTGAAAAAATAGAGGGACCAAATAAAGAGTCTGGGTATTGTAGTCTTGTGTGGTACTTGTGGGTATTCTCCTGGAATCCCATCTCTTTAGCAACATCTTGACCACCCTAACAATTGGCTTGGCTATTACTTGAGTCTTACCAGTTCACGCCTGGTTTTCATCAAAATCCATACATTTTTTCAACTAAAATCTCTACTTTCACAACTTCCCCCAGACCCCTTATGTGTGCAAATGCAAAAGCCAGCTGTCAGAGATGTGTGCTCCTTTGTTACCAGTTCCCTCACCTCTTATCAGACCAGAGGTGATGGGATTAGGCAGTTTGTTAAATCAAACCGGCTCACCAACTTGTTCAAACCCGTCCAGCTCGGGTTGAGGCTTTAGGTTGATTTGGGTTTATGTATGAAACCAGCCATCAAACTTGCTACACTGCTAGATCGTACAGCCAACATAATTCAGTCTTTATTTTTTTGTTGCATATCTCTTTTCTCTCTCAATCTGTGGTTTTCAGACAGCTAGGCCGGCGTGCCCCAGTCCGGTTCTAGTCAGTACATATCTTTGTAGATCTCCTGCAGCAGCGGGTGCAGTGAGGTCTCGGACTCAGTCTTCTTGATCTTCTGCACGAGCTGGGCGTTTTCGGTGACCAGCTGCCGGAGGTCGGCCATCTTTTGGAGCAGCTTGGGGAAGAGGTAGGTGGAGTCCGAGTGGTTGGCCTGAAGGTGGTGGTCCAGGGCTTGCAGGATGCCGTCCTGGATGTCCTCCACCTGCTTAAAGTTCATCAGCCCTGGACGATCTAGGAGGGAGACAGCGGAGACAGGACGTTAAGAAGGGGAGCAAAATAATAATAATAATAATAATGGAATAATAACATTATAGCAGACTGTGTTTCTCAGTGAGGTTCATCTATTCACTGGAAATGAATGCTATTGACTGGAACAGAAGATTGGAGTTAATTTTGTGTTCCCCAAGCCATCGTCATTACTTTGATACAATATTGCAATCCTGAAGTTCAGCCTTTTTTTTCTGTGGACCTTCAGAATGATGTGTGTGTGATTGTGTGTGGAGTTCTCTTCCTAATAAATCCCAGATGTGTTTCAGCACCAGATTTCCGATCATTCCACCAGTCCACTGGGAGGCCGAGAGAAACATTGGGGAGGGCTGGTATCCTAATAACATTATGAGGGGGTTAGAAACGACACAAACACCCACCACCACAGAGGATAATGGCGGCCACAAACAGAGCCAGGTCACTGTCGTCCAGCTCCAGGGCGTTGAACTTGACGGCAAACTCAAACTTGGGCTCCATGATCTCGCTGAAGGGGCGGCGCAGGCTCCGCAGGAACTCCCGGGTCACGAAGCCCCGGCCGTTGGCCACCAGCAGCCCGTCCTTGTTCATCAGAGAGGGAAGCATGGCGAAGATGGCCTCGTGCACGCCATATTTGAGGAGAGTCACCTGGGGGAAAGGAAGAGGATTTGTTTGGAAACCTGCTGGGATAGATTGGTATCAGCTGACGAGAATGCCTTTGATTTACTTGGGTAATACCGGCACAGTAGATCTAAGTATTGATTTTAGAGATGGATGGAAAAACCTTAACATTTCAATGCGTCAACATACTTCCGCCAAATGACACCTTTGTGTTCTAATGTTCTGCTCAGAATGGCTACGTTTGCGGAATGAGTTGAACCAATGATTTACTAGATAGATTAAAGCAGTGTGTCAACCGTCCTAACACTGCTACGTTGAGACATCTGTTGCCAATGCCTGCGGTGTTTAAAGGTACCTGGTCGTTCAGGAAGAGGTCCACAAAGCCCGGAATGCTCTTGGCAAATTCGGTGAGCTCCCGGACCGTCTCCACCGTGGTGCACTGGCAGCGGTAGAAGACGTGCACGCCTATCTCCTTGTTGGGCGGCGTGCCGTTGACCAGCTGGTTCCAGACCAGTCCGGTCTCAGCCTGCGCCAGGGAGTCCATGTCATGGATGACAAAGGGCTGCAGAAAAAGACACAACGGACATAGCTAGATAGTGAGAGATGTGGAAAGATGTTCAGAGAGAAATAATAGGGGGAAAAGAAAGTAGAGGGACGTGGATGGAAATGGAGGAGAGAAAAAAGACGTCTAGCTGTCGAGAGAGAAGCAGCCCCAAAACAGATGTTCAGACGTCCGGATGTTTGTTTACCCGCCCTCAAACGGCCTCCTCTGGGCACCGCAGACACAGCCCCTAATGTAGTGGAAAGCATGGACAAATAGCCAGCAGATGTCAGAAGCTGCCCACTGCCCGGACCTTGGACCCATCAGACTAGAGAAAAACAATATGAATACGTCTCTGTTGACACGCTGCTATTCGCGGCCCCACTATGCAAGGGGTGACACTGACATGCGGCCCATTGAGCTCCCTGACCCCGAGACATAACAACGATAGCGCTCTGGGTTCCTGTCAAGAGATGTTGCGTAACAGTCCGGCCAGCAGTCCGGGTGCGTGAGCAAGGGGGGGCAGGTTTTGGTTAGGAGCTGTGTTTTTGTCTACCCTTCTTCCTTCCATCGGTAAACCGTCACACAACTTCCACGAGATAAAATGGAATCGCGATCTCTTGTATGTGGGTCAGATGGATTGAACATGCACTGCTTATTAGCGAACTGTGCCGAACGAATCTCAACAGGACTCTTGAGGCGATTAACGCACTAATTCAACTGATTTTAAGTAGTTCGATTCCAAAGCAAGAAAAATCATGGAACAATTCAATTATTTTGTAAATGTATGTTTTCTAACCCTTGTTTAACAATAATGGCACCCTGTAGGTAGTAGTAATAATAATAATAATAATAAAAATTCATTTTATTTATATAAGACTTTTCGAAGACCCAAAGACGCTTTACAGAAAAAGAATATGACAATAATGCGAGTACAACAGTTAAGACAGAGATGGACAGAAAGGCAAACAATAAGGCAAGGACAACTACAAATAGACCAAACAATGAGTTTATATTAGTTAGTATTTTGTGCAACCCCTTTTTTTTTTTATAAAAAATGATTTAGTCTTAGGTGGATTGTCCTCACTTTTGCTCAACCTCTACATTGGTTAATGGGGTTTAGCTCAAGGGACTGGGATGAACAGTGGAACCATCCTCAAGGCTGAGTGTGGGGCTGAATGCATTCTGTCAGTCCTTTTCCAGGAAAGCTATTCACAGCTTCGTGTTCAAGGCGAATATGTATTTTGAAACGAGTTTCTAATACCGTGCATCTGATTTATGAAAGCCAACAACCTTTCCTCTCACTTGACTTTTGCACAGAAAGATATTCCTTATGTTAATGGAGGACTAAGGAAATTTGTCCGGTGTGTCACCACAAATTCTACTCAGTTAAACAGGATGTTATGGATCTGTAAGAGTTCTTAGAAGACAGTTTTGTTAAGACTAAGAACATAAAATGCATTATACTGTACTGTAAAATGTTATGATGCCAATGATTGTGAAAGACTGATTTGAATAAGGATTGGTGTCCGTCAAAAAGCATTATTCAGAGAAGGTCGTGTTTGATAAACAAGAGCCCAATTTGAATAACTTTTTTTCTCATCTTCACCAAGGCTGTTAAAGTCTCTGAAGGGCGTTAATAACCATATTGTAAAGTATTACTGACGTGGAAAATGTATAAAAACCTTAAAATCAGTACTCTTAAAAATAATGTAAATAAAACACACAAAAATGGAAATTTGGAAAAAGAGATTCCATAAGGCTGATACATACCGGACTGGAACTGGTCTTGCCAGTGAGTATGCTGCGGGCCTTCTTCTTGGTCATGTTGAGGTTTTTCTGGTAGGCGTTGTTGACCCGCTTGGCCAGGGTCTTGAGATCAGAGCCTTTGGGGTTGGTAGGACAAGAATCTCCTGCTAGGAGACCTGCCACCAGCTTCCTCTTTTCAGCCTCCGGCATACGGCCATACCGGATGGCTAAGAAACACCAGTGGAAACCACATTAGGCTCAGAACAAGTGTAGCACTTCACCACAAGATGATTTAACTCCTCTTCCGATGCACACAGAAACCAGAACTGGTCAAAAACAAATGTGTGTGTGTGTGTGTGTGTGTGAATGTGAGCCTCACCATCATGGGACATGCCCAGCAGTAGGCACTTCTGGAAGCGACAGTACTGGCACTTGTTTCGACTTTTCTTCTGTATCTTACAACTGCGCTCACAGCGGTCGTACTCTAGCTTCATACGGATGGTCCGCCGGAAAAAACCCTGATGACAGAGTCGATGGTAAGAAATATTTAACGGGTTGGGTAGAGTTGGTGATCAAGAAGATGTTTGATGGAAATTATTAATGAAAAAAAAAAGAGATAGAATAAAAAATAAGGAGAGTAATATAAGTCATTTTATTCATGGTAATATACGTATACATATATGTGCAGTTTAAAAATTATGAAATAAATCACTAAATCAACGATTTAATTCAATCCCTACAGCCTATTTAGTCCATTGTTCATTTTGTTCAATTAATGAAACATCCAGGATGGAAGGTGCCTGCTTCAAAACCCAAATGACATATCTGCTCTCCACCCAAATATTATATTATATTCTATATATATATTCTATTTATTCTAAAATAATGGTTTATTGCTCATCTTGGATTATGGCATGATGGATATTATCACACTGTATCATCTGTATTTTTGAAATACCTTGCAGCCCTCACAGGCATGTACACCATAGTGGAACCCTGAGGCCTTGTCACCACAGATCCGACACTCGACGTTGATCCCGGCCCCCGTCCCGTCGTCCTTGCCCAAGTGAAGCTGGTCCGACAGGGACGGCGAAGACGTTTGGGACGCCTCTGAGGAGAGACCACAGGGCCCAGTGAGACAAGAAGGAACAGCTCTTTGCATAGTCTCACCATTAGATAGGGGATTACTACAGAAGAGCTGCTCCGATACTGGTAACTGTTATTGAGGCTGACAATGGCCGAACATGCTGGTTATGGGATTCGGCAAACGTGATCCGGCAGAATTGTTTCGGAAACCTGTTTTCTCGATGTACCGTGGCGCAATGAATGATCTCAGCGACATTTCAACAACAAACACAGCCGCGTGTTTCCTGTAAACCTCCCCACCTCCCATTCGCCCAGCCGTACTAAACAGCTGATTGTATCACCAGATACTCAGAACTCTGTCCCTGGTAGTGAGCACAACACACACACCCCAACAGTGTCACAGCACACACACACACACACACACACACACACACACACACACACACACACACACACACACACACACACAGACACACACACACACACACACACACACACACACACACACACACACACACACACACACACACACACACACACACACCCCAACAGTGTCGCAGCACAAACACTGAGGCTTTCCATTCAAGACACAGCTGAAAGGGATTTTAGTCAACTAAAACACAGTGGCTACAAAGTTTTATCATTTTGCTCCCAAAGCTTCCATGCTGTGCCAAGGTCACACATACAAACAGTCTGTCACAGAGCGGTGGTGTGACGTTTCCCAACTAGCCGCTTTGTAACCCAATCTGCACTGTGAGCGTTGCCGAGCGTGTACACAGTGTACTTGTTGAGGACAGTGTAGCCAACTGTGTGCAGCTGAGGAATCTGTCCGGCTGTGGTGAGCTCCAGCCTGATCCCTCCCAGGGGTGTACTCCTGGCGGCTGCCTGCCAAACAGCCCTCCCAACGGAGGCCTGGAAGTATTCTAAGAATGCCAGAGGTTGGAGACCCCCATAGACCAAAGACGGGCTGGCTAGGGAGGGATAATACAATTTTTGTCTTTGAGTACCGCAAACGCTATAGGTAGGGCTGTCCGTCTGTCTTTCCAGGGTGAGGACCAATTGGGTGTCGCTGACCAAGTATCTCAGAGGTTTAGCATAATGAACATGGGAGAGTTCATTGAGATGCTCTTTAAACACAGCATGGCTGCATGACACATGGACACATTCAGATTAACATCCTAGGTACTCCCTGTTCAAGAGCGGTAAGAAGTTACCGTGCTACAAGGCTAAGCTAGGTTACCCTATGCAGTGAAAAAAAAAAAAAAAAACAAGCTCATCTACGTCAGGTAAGACTAGAGCGTGGGAAACCGAGAGGCCACCAGCGGGAGGTCTCGGCTCTTCAGTGTGGGAGGGGAAGGCTGAGGGAGCGGAAGAATTTATCACGAGGAGTCTTTCCTCTCAGCAGAGCAGCCGAGCTGAAGGGACGTTGAACCTCTGTTGGCCCTCAATGCTAATCTTTGGGGAAAATATTGTATGTCATTAGTTCAAGCATTGAAGTTGGATTCCTTTGTTGGGCTTTTTGCTGCGCTATAACGTGTAGCCTTTAAAATGTCAAGTAGTAACGTTAAGCCTCTTTGTTAATCAGATGCACTCTAAAAAAATAAGTAACTCCCAAGTAACTCCCCTGAGGGCCTAACATCCTCAAACAATATTTATAATATCATCAATAATATCTTTCCCACTTCTTTAGTCAATACCACACAAACTATATAAAATTGTTTGTTTGGAGCTGCATTTACAACAATTATTACATCAAAAGACAGGTATTTTATTACTATAGCAGTCATAAGTGTTTTTCACATCCCTGTGCAACTGGCATAGCTTGGTCTAACGGTCAATGTTAGGAGTAAAAAGTGTTGACCAAAAGGTGGACCAACAGCAGCCCTATCAGCGAAACCGTTAGTTTGAATAGGTCCTGTCGTTCACCTGCCAAGGTAAACACATAGCCAAGTCCTTTTCGGTCCAGAGTGGAAATTTTTTGTTGGCAACGCAAGTGAAATGAGAGAGCAAAATAGATCTGATGAGATGACACAGGCGTATGAAGTTACTATCTCTACGCTGTCCAGCCAATGCTCAACAATGCCTCCTCACAGACTTTGGCCTATTAAAGACAGTCCCTTGAAGCTACTCGACTCATCTAGACTATTTGGTTTTAAACCAGTTCGATCCAAATGTGGAGATTGTGGACCATGTCTTAAGGCCTCAGGTTCTCCCAAAAAAAACATCAGTGAGAGGAAACACTGAAGGCAGTGTCCTGTGGCACGCTTGTGGTTGGTCTGATTGCTCCAGAGTAGAGCGGCACACGACCGTTAGATAGGCCCCTTGATGACGGAGCACAGTGAAGGGCCTTCTCCGCCAGGCAGCGAGCTCTGGGTGAGCTTCTAAGGCGCGGTGTGAAAGTGGAGATAACGATCCCTGGGCCCGTGGGACTTTGAAAAAACAGCCTCAGCAGCTCAAAATCAAACGGAGGCTGGAACGGCAGGAAACGTCAATGGTTCTCTTAGTAGGGACATAAGGCTGGCCATTCTACGCAAATTGATGAGGACTTTGCCAGCAAATGGAGCCAGCTGAAGTACATTCAGAGGGACTGGTAAGAGGGATTTCTTCAATACAGGCGGCGTAAAGACAGACTACCCAGCTAAGGAATGCAATACCTAAGACACTTCCATAATGACATAAAAACCTTTCTGTGCGTTATCAGACCATGGTTGACAAAGCTTACAATGTAAGAACTCATGTATTGTGGACATGGCAAATGTTTCAGGCGGCCACGCGCTGACGTTTCTGTGCCTCAGTATGGGAGATCAGCTCAGGCTTTTAAAATAGCATGACTCCCTGGAACACAGGGTCAATTAGGAGCGGCATCCAGATCTCAAAGTACATATCAAAGGGTTAAGGAGTGGGTATGTATATACATACAGGGGGATGACATGGAGACTGTGCTTTGTATACTTCCAAGAGGTCGGCCGCCTTTAACCCGTAGCCTGCATTTCACAAATTGGCATGACTAGTTCCAGGGTCATTGGATCAGGTATGCTCTAGGTAGAAACCCTTTGAAATACTTTGGAAAGAATCAAGAAATAGAAAGAAGATTGTCACCCCACAAATGTTTGTGCCATAACAAGTGCACCTTGCTCCTGGCAACTGTGTTTAAGACATACTAGAAATTGACACACACTTCCCCACAAGTGTTAGGTGACATATTTCCCAGGAGATTAAATGGATAGTTTATCATCAAGGACTGTGATGCTAGAGAGACCTGGATTGACAAGTTTCAGAGAGAACCCTGAACTTAGCCTCACCGGTGCAGCTACTGGAAGGAGCCGGGCTGTCAGTGTTGGAGCTGCTGTTGCTGTTCTTCCCTTTCTGCCGAGGCGGCTCCTCCTGCAGCCCCACCTCCTTCTCCTTCCCCTCCTTCTTCTTCTCCTCCTCCTCCTCCTCACCGCCGTTCCTGTCCCTGTCCAGGTCCCTGGGTTTGATGCCCTCTTCCTTTGGGGACCGCCCGTCGTCTCCCTCTATCACCCGCTTTTTCCCCCCCCTGGGTTCTGCCAGGCCCCGTGGACACTCGTCCGGGGATGACGCTCGCTGCGCCCCGTCTGTGTCCGAGTCCCTTGTGGGCGACGTGCTCCCATTCCGGCGGACAGCTGCTCCGGCACGCCACTGCCTCCGCCGCTCCCGTCTGTGCTGGGTGCTCTGGACAGGCAGCGCGACGGCAGCCCGCGTGCCCTCCATGGCACTGTGTGGCTTCTTCAGCTCCCTCCTCTCAGCCGCCTTCGGTCATGGCATTGACATTGCCAGTCTGCAGAAAACAAAGGAGGAAAACAGTGAAATACCATCTTCTTTTCTTTAAATCTATTCGGTCTCTACCTGGCATAAAGCATCGAATATATTCTTAAAAGCTACCAGCTAGCTAATTGAACTCCTAGCAAGCAGTCTTATCAATTTCCTCCACCAAACCAGCTTCAACATCTGCTCCAGAAGTAGTCAATTAGTCAGCTCTCTGCTGCAACTCATCAACATAATCCAATAAGGAGGACAAGCAACTATGGGCGTACAGCAAATTATCCAATCAGTTCCTCCAAACAAGGCCTTTCAATAAACCCAAATATTTGAGATGATGAAAAGTCTGACAATAATTGTGTAATATGCACAGCCCTTCTGGAAACACTTGAAACAACAGTGGATCTGACCCAGGCCCATTCCAACTCCCCCTGGCCAGCTGTGAAGCCTTGGCCCAGTGACTGCTTCTCCTCCAGAGAAGAAGAATGATCAAGCCAGAAGATGTCTGACCCCATAGACCTGCTAAATTTGGGCCAGGTGAGAGCCAGCTGTTAGCCACGAAGTCAATGTAATTGATTTGGCACTAATGGCTACCAGAGAGACATGGTTTTCATTATGCTAACCTATTTGTGTGAAGCTGCCAACAACTACAGAACCAAGTATGAGGAAATCAAGAGGCCATTTTCTCAAGTGCAAGCTTACTGATGTGTATGCATCACGAGCATTGTTAGTTTAGTCGAATAAAAATGTATAGCTAATACTATGCATGATATATTTTCCAGATTTATTCTAACTATTTCTGTGACTACAATTAGGCTAAAATCCAACCTAAACAACAATAATATTAATGAACTAAACCATGGACAAGAATTTTTCTGAATGTCTTAAGTAACCAACCAACCAACCATAAAAATGTATTTAATTTGATGACTAAAACTAGACGACAACTAAGGAGGACAAAAGAAGAAAATGAAACTTAAACACATTGGTGTTTGTATTCAATAGTACAAATGTGTTACGATCCAATACACAGTTTGAAGTTCGTCCCACAGTCGTTCCTCCACAGAGGAGCTCAGCACCAGCGCACTATGCATCTTGTCTGTCGAGCCATATTAGCGATGGAGGAGTTCCCTTTGGGTTTTGGGCTGCTCGGGAGTACTGGCGGCAGGCCACGGCCATGAAGAGGCAGAGGAGCAGGTCGTCTTTTCAGGCCAATTAACCCAGCGTAGGTGGAGGTCATGCCAACTGTTTGGCAGCGAGACTTTGAGAAGGTGCCAGTGCCTTCCTGGATGTGTTCCCCCTCACCAGAAGCGCACTCCAAGCAATGCACTTTGCATCTTACGACGTACGGAGAGTCCAGTAGAAGAGAATAACTTTAGCCAGTTTGCCAAGTAGCGAATGTTAATTCAAACCATTGTGGCTGATTCAAAACGATTTGCCACAAAGAATTTCAGTTGTAAAAAATGCATTACTTGAATAATATTTAAGTCAGCAGTCTGAACAGGGGGACAAGAAAGCATGCACTGCAAAATGGGCAAAGCTAGTCGGGCCTGTGTACATTTATGTGTTTTTGTGCAGACAGCCGACACCTGTTCTTGGGAGGGAGCAATCCCTAAGGTCTTGGTGTCTCTGCTACCAGCCAAGCACTGCGGTGGAGATCAGCTAGCGCCATGACCTTTCCCCACATTCCCTACTTCCTGCTGAACAGCCCGTGCACTTTCCCCCAATGGCCTTGGGGCTTTTGTCGGTAGATGTGCGTGTGTGGACAAGAGCTGAGAGAGAAAGAAAATACGTTTAAGAAAAGACGAGCTAACGTCCACTCGCAGTAGAGAGGTTTGAAGTGGGGTTGGTGGGTAGGGGGGTGCTACTACCAGTGATATTGTGATATTGTTTGCGGTTAACAAAACAAAGGGGAACCAAAATGGAATTCATAACTTCTAAATCTTTCCCAGCAATCTTAGGCTTTTGCAGTTGGGATTACGACCAAAGAATGCATTCATATCCCAGTGTTGGATTAGGAGGAGAGGAGAGCCTATTGGCAGGACAGGGGACAGAATGATAATGGACAGTCTCTTCAAAACGGTTGTACAAATACTTTTTCTTTGACCTGTACGCACCAAATAATAAAGTAAAAATGAAGCAAACATTTAAGAAAATGTATGGTTCCAAGTGACAGCTGAAGCCCGGAGTGGCAGCAAATAGGTCTGCCAATCAGAGCTGGAAGTGGAGTAGATAGTTAGTGTAGTCCCCGGGGCTTTGTTCCAACATTGTTTTCCTTTTACTCCACCTTACTCCAGGGACTAGAGCTAATCACTGATCTTCACGTCAATGGATAGGTCACATCCACAAAAGGCTATATCATTAGCCCCCCAGAAATTAAATCCAAGGAGCTTAGGATTTATGATAGTTACTATAATTTTCTAACAGGGCAGAGAGCTTGGGGGTTGAACCCTGTTCTGCTGTAGCCATGAGATTTTGTCTTCACTGAACAAACAACTCTTTGCTCTAGTCCAGACCTTACGAACTGCTGCTCGTCTCTCTGTGACCATCAAAGCCCAAGAAAGGTTGACCTTTCACCCGCGACCTACATTTCTAGCAAAAACACATTGTCCACAACCAGGGGGGGTCTCTTAAAAAAGAACATGGGAAGGGAACCCGCATTCATGAGGCTCGCAAACTCACAGAAACTGTTAGTGCCTTTACAACACCACGGCAACACTGAAAGAAGTTCATGAAAAATAATGGTTAGCTACAAAACAATTCGAGCAATGGAAGGTTGTCTGAAATTATCCAGAGGTGTGAACTCTGTGCACTGCTTGCTCAGTGCTTAATAGATACTACATATACTGTTAGACCATTCCAACAGATACAGTCTAATCATATTTATGTGTAGTCTACTGATGAGGCCTGTCTTCACAATCTTGCTTCTTGTAGGCCTATTACTTACCGAAATGCTACCACTAAGACGTAGAAACCAGAAAGACTGACTAAGACTAAGTAGACTAGTTTAAAATAAGGAAGGGAATTTCGACTACTTTACTAGTCGACTAGTCTAAAACTTCAATATTGACTAGTCGACTAGTCTAAAAATAGAACAACTAATTCTCCTATTCTCAGCACTTGAAAATGGTGGGGGAATCCAGTTGTCACTTAGCGAGACACTAAGACCTAAAAAAAAACACTTTTAATGATCTAAGCTAACTAGCTCATACACCCTGCTTTGAACTGTAAACATACATATTTTGTATTAAAGTAGTTTGAGTTTAATGGAGAGTGAAAACAGCGCACAGTGTGGTACCTGTGATAAAACTCAGCCAAGAAGAATTAGCCTAAGCCCAGAGGAAAATGTAATGGAGTGCAAAATGACGTGGGTTTAATAACTTAAGTCAATGGCCTCTCCTTTGGTAAAAGTGATGCATCCAAAACCAAGCCACCAACAACCTTTAAGGCTATGCAATAGTTAATAGGATTTTCACCCTTTAACACACATATACTTTAATCAACTGCAAACAAACCCCAGTGCTGTGGGCATTGGGCAACTTACAAAAGGGCATTTCGCTGACGGCCTCCTCACGCAAAATGAGTCAACATCAAACAACATGCCCGCAAATCCCTCAAGCTTGTCATCTGTCATAATTGCCTCAGTGTTGAGTGAGGTAAGAAAGACGAGTGTGTGCTACTAATACTATTGGTCAAAAGACATTGGTGCACATAGACTTACAAGCCTTAATCATGGTAACTATTCTTGTTACTTCAACTTCTGTTCATTATGAATTCAGTGGCTAAAAGTTAGCCATTTTTTGGAACTCGTTCCCAACACACTCACATTGGGAAAATTGTATGTACATGACATATGTAATATGTCAAGATAAGATACAGAGTACCCGTATGCAGGAGGGCTCATTTCAACAAGAGCTTTGTCCCTTCTGCAATGAGAACTTTGAATAGGAACACCCCACCCCCCGTCTGAGTGAATAATGATTTTATATATGTGTAACTGTTAATTTGTCTTGGGTTTCTGTATGGTCTGTGTTTTGCGGCAGTCTTGACCTGTTTTCGTGTGTGCACCAATCTATGAACCAAGTTTCCTCTTTGAGGACAATGTAAACTAAACTAACTAATAGTAATAGAAAATATGGGTTTTCCCTGGTCCGGGCCTCGGGCTGCACCAAACAAAAAAATATATGATATCTGTGCACCGCACAGTTTATCTTTCACAAGCCTGCTTTGGAGGCTTGGAGTCAGGTTGGGCCCGAGGGCCCTGGGCCTCAATTGAATCCCTGTCTACGATGCTTTTCTAATGTCCTTTACCAATCCTTGAAACTAGCCTAAACCCACTCCCAGTGCTTAGCTCAGCAGCAACTAAACCTATAATAAGCTAACTAAGACAATTGAGCAGTTGATTGGATGCTTGTGCTTGTTGTCCCATTTTCTATTGGGAGTGCTGCTCTGCTATTCAAAGAGCCTGTAAACCCCCTTCACCCACTGACCAATCACTGTTGCTGGGCAGTGAACAGCCCTGAATCTAATGCACCGGCAACTTTACACAACCTTAGGAAAAGAGGATTCTTTGACCACTGACCACGTGTGTGTAACCCCTTCACTAGTTATTTGCCATACATTCATCAGGATAAAATAGGAGAGATTACAAACCTTGTGTGTGTTGTGTGTGTGTGTATGTGTGGGGCAGAGGGGGGGGGGGGGGGTCTGTGTGTGTGTGTGTGTGTGTGTTTATGAAGAGAAAAAAAAAGGATGAGAGCACATACCATCAAGACTGCTGACAGAGAAAAAAATAATAGCAGAATCAGAAAGAGACTAACAGAAGACAGGCATAACAACAGACTGAAAAAGAGAGAGAAAAAGAGACATTCCTTGGAGTGCAGCATGAGTGTACTCCTGGGTAGACAGGAGGAAGGAAACACTTGTGGAAGTAGAACCATAAACCCCATAAGTGGGGAAGCTGAAGTGAAAGAAAATGACTGCAAATTAACTTTCAAACAACAGACCGCAAAAGTCATGGTGGGCAGAATCTACTCTAAAATGAAAAGCTTTCTGAAAGAATCAAGTTTTATTTTCAGTTATCTGTGGAAACCTCTTTATTAGGTATTCTAGAGAACGAAAACATCAGTCTCCAAACTGTGACTAAAATTATGAATGTGCTGTTATCATGACCCTTCATATACACATTCTTAGGTGACTAATAATAAGAATACAAACAGTCCTGATAAACAGCAGTAAATCGATGAAGAGTGAGGAGTTTGGGTAACACTATTTACAGTTCTCAATAATAGACTTAGAACGTGGACGGGGCTCAAGTAAGTATTAAAAAGGCCTTAAAAATCGATTCTGTAAATTGAGGGTTTTGCTGACACTAAATTGGTGGTTATAAAATGTTAGGTAGACATTCATGACTCATGTATCAAGTGTCATACATAAATCCTGATTTATCTGACTGGCAATTTACCTTACTATTAACGGCGGTTTCAGGCTCAGACACGAGACAAAAATAATATTTTTTAAATATTTACGTCTAGTTAACCTAGTAGTACTGGTAGCAAGCCAAGGCAGCTGAGCAGAACTGTCAGGATCAAGGACGAAAATATTAACTTACACGATTATCGTGCAGTGCTTAAAATACTTTGTTAGCTCCAGCTTCAAACTTAAAATGAAAATTATTTGCTGCCGAATTGCGTCCTTTTATGACTTTCAGTTCGCCGTGCAATTAGATTATTTTATCTGATTTTATCTTAATAATGTTAAAGAAAAAGTCAGTCACTAAGCAAGCCATCATTGCTAAATAACTGTAGCTAGTTGCTGATGTCCGTTACGTTACTTGCTGACGTTAGATAGATTAGCTACCCCCCAAAAACATTTTGTACGAATGAATCTTTAGGCTTTTCATTTTAAGGTGTAATTGACATGGTCCAGCGTCTGCCATGTTATTGCGGGGAAGCTAAGCAAATGTTGAATGCACTTGTCTGTTAGATAGCTTTGAGATAGCTGGAAGTGCATGGCAGTGAGTAGCTATATTTTGTTAGCTAGCCCATAGTCTGTCATGAGCTAGCCCGTACCCTGCCCTGGTCCCTGCCCTGCCTGGCTATGACATGTTACGATAGGTACCCTCTTGGCTAGAAAGCAAGTTGGTTTTGAGCATTATGAACACACAAACGTTAGTAACTAGCTTACTACAAAACCTTACCTTTATAACGTTACGCAACGTTGTGCAGAAGAATGTGTTACACTAGCTTCAGGATCCGATATCTAACGTTAGAAAGCAGATAAATTTTGTTTGGCTTGATACAAGACTGACTAACGTTAACGTTACAGCTAACGTTAGCCTATTTTCGAGGATTCCTGCTGGGGTCTTCTTGGCTTTGGCACTGCTCTACGGGGACTGGGTCCGGCGGGAGCACTAAAGCGAGGGTTTTATCTACCCACTTGGGAAGTCTACTTTGTCATACAGTTAATTGCAAGTCTTTGTAGTATGTTCTTCTGGTGCCATAATTGTCCACTTTGCTGAAAATGTGTAGAAAATATTCCCAGACTTCCGTCCCTCTCTGCTCCACTCGCTTCGACCTGTCACTTTGTTGTTTGCCATCATCCGATTTGCAAGCACAGGCTAGCGTGGCGTGTCATCGCAGTGCAGTGTAAATCGCCTACGTCAGTCGTGGTTTCCATGAATGAAAAGGCAAATAACAGCACGAACAAAGTTAATCTTTTTCTATGCCGGCCAGGTTGCATGATATTCACCCCGATAAAAGTAAGGTACAAGACATCTCTTCAAACTTAATAATATGCCATTCTACGCTGCTGTCTGTGGAGAACTGTTCTAGCAGACAAAAAGAACTAAGGCTACTTTTTAAATAGCTTCTTTGTGTTTCAACATTGAAGTGATAAATAGCTTTCATCTACATAATGCACCGCTAGATGTCACTCTTTATCATTTATTTTTTGCGAAGTAACGCGCAAGCAAATGCACATTTCTGTGCTGAATTTTTTTACTTTTCCACACGGCACTGTAGGTTACTGTACTGAATCGGCATTGCACCTAAGATTTGCACGTTGAGTAAGCCAGTCAGTATAACGGTGCATCTTGTAAGCATAATCTTTACACTGCAAGATATGCATAATATGATTTTGTAGACCGTAACCAATCATTTTCATAAAGCAATGTGTATTATTTTAAGGGTTCACTACTTGACTTAGACTTGAAGGTCTAATTGCAGTGTTTAACTAACATACAACTATGGATTTTAAGTTCATTTAGAACAGTATTTTATTTATATATTATTATTGTTTTGCAGACAAAGCCATATGATACTTATTACAAGTCTAATAAGATGTTTATTCTTCCTGCCCAAAAAAGAGCATTGTCTCGGTTTTAGGAATTAGCATGGGTATGAAAAGAAAGGAAACATAACTCTCAACACAAAAAGTATCAACGTATTATAATAAGGAAAAACACTTAAAATTAACTATTTGATCATGTTTAACTACATGTCACAACCTCATTATGTCATATTGGACAATGGATATCAATCAGTTTCTCACTAGCTGTCATCAAGAGAAAACATCGCTTATATTAATCGTAAATGTAACCCAATTACAGGTAGTCCTTTGTCAGACAAAGACGCACCTGATAAACAAAAAGTCTGATTTGAAAAATCTACATTTGTGTCAGTGTGTGTATTCACTCTTGTTTTTTTAGTCACAGTCCATATCTCCATTGGAGGCATGAGACAGACGTCGCTGTGGTCTCTCACTGGCACCCACAACTCTCTCCTCACTTTCTTTTGCCTCCTTGTTCCCCTCTGGTTCTTTTTCTTTCTCACTCTCCTTTTCCCTCTCACTCCGCTGGTAATAAAGGCAAAGGCCAGGATCTCGTACTGAAGGGACATGGACAGGAGGAATCCCAGAGCTTCCGATGGATGGTCTTTTCTCTGGGAGAACAAACAATAGGGATAAACTCAAAGGAGAAAGACCGGGAAATGGAATTTCTCCTCTTGTGTTGTAAAGACTTCGACTGAGAGTGTTGTTTTGAGTGGTTACCTCCAGGTCCTATAGGGTGCATGAGTCTGGTCATCTGGACATTCCAGTGTTTTACACTGGTACTGGCCTGCCGCAGCTTCCTCTGAGCGGCCTAGAACAGACAGGAGCAGTAGGCATAGCTTAGTTCAGACTCACACTGTCTGACTGGTTAATGTGCACACGCACGCATACACTCCTAAATCACACTCCGTAACATACTTTGGACACAATGTTACACACAGCAAACAGCGCCAGCTCACCGCTATGTCCTGGTCCACTCTGTGTCGGCTGGCACGGACCTTCTCCAGTTGTCTCTGAGCTTCCTCCAATGCCTGGGACTTGCTTTCCATCTCCTGTCTAAGCTCCTGCTTCTCTCGCTGGGTGTTGAGGATGTACTGTTCCTGCTCCTCCTGGAGGCCTAGCAAGGCCTTCATCTTCTCCTCTTCCTCAGCTAGCAACCTAGTGCACAGTAGAAGACGGATACACTAAGACGAATTGCTGCACATTTTAAGGACAGAGAAAAAAAGATCAATGTCAATGTGCTTTAAGATGCCATTCCCTGATTGTTAACACAACTTGTAATGTGGGAAAGACACATTTTAAAGAAAAACATTTTTTGTCTAGAAGACAACTTTGTACCCTAGAACTTTCTGAAGATTTGCGACTGAACCACAAGCAGACATCAGGGAAATGAATGACAGGAAATGGAAAGCGTCTAGCAATCTCTGTGAACCCACATTTTGTGTGTTGGTGTGGTTGAGCGAGTGGAAGAATGTGTTTCACTGAGGACAGTTCTATATCAGTAGACATAGAGCTTTGATACAGGGGAAATGTAGCCACCGTAATATACTTACGCATATTACTGTATGTAAATGTATGTACATGAGTAAGTTCAGGGTGAAAGCACTATTGGGTGAGTCATTTTGAAAACAAGCAACATGCATAACCAAGAAATGTCCATCGTCATCCACGGATCATCTATGCTTTGAAAAGGTGTCTCTTGTCACGCACGGAGTGAGGTGTGACTTTCGACCTTTTTTCTATGGTTCAGCTGTCTGTATGTATTTTTTGGGATGCGACTATCTCTGTGTGGACAATATTTGTGTTATTGAGTGTGTGTGTGTGTGTACCTGGCCTGGGCCAGACGGTAGGCCTCCTCGTCCTGCCTGGCTCGGATCTGCTGGTGCAGGGCATCCTCGAGACTCTGCTGGGTCTCCTCTAGCTCCTGGATCCTCCTCTTCTGGCGCTCGGCCTCGGCCTCCTTCTGAGCCATCTCTACCTGCATACTGCTCCGTGCCTGGCCCCAGGAAAAGGACGGTTAGCCCAGGACAGTGGATCTTGCACATCCCTTTTGTATTGTACCTCTCATGATCTCTTCATATCTCCTTGTCACTTGGTTCTTCCAACATCTTTCAATCTCCATCTCAACGAGACTTTCAGCATTTTGAACCCATTGTTTTCCCTCCTTCCTTGCACTCATTCCTCTATATTAGACCCGCTCTTGGACCTGCCTATATGCATCTCCTTCATGCACTTCCTCCCTCCTCCTTTCAGTCCCTCCCTTCGTTTATCTCCCCTAACCTGTTCAGCCTCGCGGAGCTGCTCCTGCAGAGCTCTTTGTAACTCCTCATGCTGTTGTCGCCTCTTCTGCTCCTCTTGCTGCAAAGCAATCTGGGACTGCCTCTGGGCCTCCTACACACAGGCAGGTGCAAAAGTGGCAGTACATTTTTTTGTTAAAGGAGCTTTAAAAAAAATATTGTTTGTAAAATGTTAAGTTCAGACAAAGACACTTTTCCCTTTGGTAAATGATTACATCTTGTCTTGCATCTTGCACACGAGACAGCCCGGATATTGGGGAAATGAGCGTTTGACCCACATAACAAAAGACCAAAACTTCACCCGTCTAGTACCTCGGCGTCTTCTTTAGCTGTGGTTATCGAGCTGAACTATTACCGAGCTCTGCTGCTATATTTCCCCAATTTCATCACCCGTTTGGTCCGAATCACACAAAAGTAATGGTCAACTGTGATGCTGACAAACATGATGGTGAATGTCTGTATTTAAAGAGGGTATGGAAAGAAAGCACAACTCTATAGCAAAGGTGCGTTTTCTGCTGAGCTGGCTATAAAAAGCAAGCAGAAGTACAGTCGGAAAACATTTGCATATGCAAAAATAATGCATCTTTAAAATCAGATATCTGTACTGGCTGAGTGCTGATATAGACTTGGGTGTATCTGAGATGTTAGTGCTCATCGGTGAGACCTCCACAAATGCCGTAGACCCAATTAAAATACAATTCAATTGAAGCAAAGAGCTCACTTGGAAACCCAACAGGCATATCTGCTTCTAACCCAAATTCCTTCTAAACCATGATATTGGTCTTGAATGTGCTCATCTTGGCTTATTTTATGAGTGATATTGCTACGGCATGCTCTGGGTAATTGGAAAAAGCTGAATATTTTGACTACCTGCCCTGCGGAAATCACATAAACATACATCATTTCCATAACACACGCGGACACAAACTGAACCTGCAGGATTTCAAGCTCCACCAGCTTGCTCTCCCTCTCGCCCTGCAGGAGGTGTAGTCTCTGTAGCTCCTCCTCCTTGGCTGCTCGCCTCTTCTCACGCTCCTCCCTCTGCTGTCGCCTACGTTGCTTCAGGTCTTTGTGCAGTGAGCTCTTACTCTCAACACACAGACGTATAGCCGTCTGAATGGCTGTAGGGTAGTGGTGGAAGGGGGGGCGGGGGGGGACAACAAGTCAGGAAGTAGAGCTATGACTAAACGCTTTAGTAGTTCCAAAAGTCTTCATGCCAATATCCTCCTAATTAGTGGCTGGAGACCCCCTTTCAAAGTAATGTCTCACGGTAAAAGTCTCAATTTAGGCTTTTACGAGTGAAAGGGTAAAATAAACTGATGACCAGCCTGATACTTAAATTTAAATAATTTAAAATTTTAAAATAAACTTAAAATTAAAATAATTCAAAACAATATAATTTTGCTGAGGGTGCACAGGGATCCCCTGTAGGTTTCAGCCCCACCTTCAGAGGCCAATGGTTTAGGAGACTGACATTTTAAAGCATTGACAACCAGTATTATAAAGGGCCTGTTGTTCAGTTGCGATCACCCACCGTTGGTCCACTCCTGTCTCTGCTTGGTGTCTGAGGCACTCATTTCGTAGGTTTTAGTCAAGGTCTTCACACAGAACACGCACCTCTTTCCCTCCTTCTCTGGCAGCACCTGACAATCCCAACGCAAAACCTTAGTAACATAAACATCATTGTAATCTCCATGTTCATCCTCATCATCAGTCTGGGCTGTGTTGTCTGATTTTCTATCTTAATCGTTTGACAATAATGCATCCGATGTCTTAATACCAGTTTGTCTTGTACCTCTTATCTATGTCACAGCGATGGCTACAGTGTGTGTGTTCTGTCTGTTAGTACCTCCACACAGCAATTTTGGTCCAGATCAATGCAGCCTTTGCACTCGCGGCGATCCTCGCTGACGTAGTAAATCAGAGTGCTGGGCCTGAGAGTGAACCAACGCTCGTTCCAGTTCCTTCGTAGATGGCCCTTTTTCCACAGATAGCCCTGGTGATTCACATGTGCACGCACGCGCACATGCACACGCACACGCGCGCATACACACACACACACACACACACACAGACACACACACACACACAGAATAACGCTTAGGGAAATCCTAAGCATATCCCTGCACACTTGAATGGCCACAGAAGAATAATGCTGCTCACACACACACACACACACACACACACCTCTTTGATGATGTTGCCCACTATCTCCTGGTAGACCTCTTCAATGGCCATTGTAACAGCCTCCCTCTCCACTCCTCTAGTCAGCTTCCCAGAATTGACCAACTCCAGGAAGGCCCACACTGTGATGCCACTCTGCTGCACAGCCTCTTGGGAGATGAAGTCCTCCACATCAACACAGTTCAGCTCCACTGTCATAGCGAAGCAGATCTTCTTCAACAGGTATTCTAACTGTGAATTAATAAATAAATGCACATAATGCAATACTTTGTCCTTGCTAAACAGTTCATAACACTAAAAGTAAAGTTCTGCAGGCCTTGCAGATTAAGTCCTCCTCAAGAGGAGGGAAGAAAGAAAACAAGGGAATTTAAAAGGAAGGGATGGATCAAAACAACAAAGATCTCACTTCCTCTGGAACCAGAACCAACGGGTATCTCTCTTCGGACAGGAAGTTGAAGAGACACCAGAGACGCAAGGCATCGTTATTGGGCAGAACGCTTGCACTGGCCTTGGGACGATAGTTCTTCTTGGCACACAGAGTCCAGCACAGCTCATCCACCTTCTCCTTGTCGAAAGTGCCCTCAACCACCTGAGGCCAAAGACAGCGGAGATGACTTGAGGGTGTATGAGGCTCTCTTTCTTTATGTGTTTGTTTAAGTGTAGGTGTGTTACCTTATCTAGAATGAATTTGTTAAGATAGGGCATGTATCCCTGGTTAGAGACCGGCCCGTCGTCGTCATCCCTGAAGTGGCTTTCTAAAGCCACGGGGTCGTGAGGGATATTCAGCACTGTGTACAGGTTATGAGACAACACCTGCATGCAGAGGGACAGATACAAACGTGACAACGCTGTTTCAGAACCAGGATAGGCTTCCTGCTTGACTGACTGTTCACTGAATGTTGTAGCGCCTGAAAACATATTGCTCACAGCGGCATTTTTAGGAATAGCTTACTTAGCAAGCTTTACAGAAGGAATTTGGTTGAACCTGCTCAGAAATTCTCAAAATGGAGACTACTTTGGATCTTTACAATTATAAATTAACTCCTGTGGACAAGTTTTCATGACGCCATCATTTGAAATGTCAAAAACTAGACGTTTGAATGTGTAATCCATGGGGCCTCCAAGGTAATGTCATTGGGTTGGAACTCAGCGTTTGCAAAGCCTCGATGTGTGACTGGGATTAGACCGACCCAATCCGCTTGTGCCTCAACAAAAGCCCGTCACCAGTGGTGACCTTCTTCAACTCACGACACACCAACAACCCAGACTCCAATATGATGTGTATGCAAACTGTTGTTTCAACTAGTTTGACTAAATGCGCCTTCAAGACACAGGCTTTTAGTATCAACACTAGACTGTTTCTATAAGTACTCAAGAGTGACCCCCATTCTGTTCATAATATTTATGTGTTAATGTTATCATTCAAAGTAAGGGTCAGAAATAGAGATAGAAATGTAGGGTTTACATTTTTTTCAAACGTATTTGACACAGAAAAGTGAGAAAAAGTAGCAGGATATAAAATATGTTTTTGAGTGATGTCTTACTTTGCCATTTTAAAATCCCCCTTGCAGTCTAATCACATGTGCCTTTCAAATGTAAGCTGAATGTGCAATTTTGATGTAACTTTTTGTTTTAAATAAAAGTCCTCCTATCAAGCATTTGTTTATCTCTTAGTTTACCACACTTTCTGCAACTATAATTAAGTTATTGATTCCTAGGAAAATTGCTTTAGATGATCGTACACCCTTAAACATCAAACATTTGGTGAATTGCTAGACGAGCAGGAAGCAGTGCACCCACATACATTGTCGCAAGCAGCAGGAGAAGGCTTAAACAGGAAATCAACATCAAGATGACAAGTGCAAAAAAACATGTCTCTACTACTTCACAACTTTGGATCTGAAAAATACATTATAATAAATAGGCACGTTCTGAAAATACTTAGTTATAGGTT
>CM030173.1:26898172-27010672 GCA_017639675.1 Aplochiton taeniatus
CCGTCTCAGGATAAATCACAGTTTAAAAGCTTCATCAGTCACATCATTTGTAAAAGTGCCCATTAAGGTTGCATACCTGCGGGCATTCAAAAGAAAAATGTGAATTCCACTTTTAAGGTCCTTCAGTTCAGTGAGATGGGAATCACATGAAAGGCTCCAAATTCAGCTTTCTAATCCTGTACCTCTGAAGTCACAACGGTCTCATTTCATCTTTAAATGCACGATCATTACTCTCCAAAAGTCCTGTTTGATTTTGAGCCGGCTCGATTAAGAGACCACCTATCTATTCATCCTGCCTTACTTGCATCCACAGATCCTCAAGAGATGAGACAAGACTGATGAATTTGATGGTGAAAATCTCCCTTGTTCTTCATTCAACCCAGACCCTGGGATACTGGACTTGAGAAGAGAAAAGGAAGACACAAAGACACAAAAAAGAGGCCTTTTGATATATTTTTTTTTATCTTCACTAATGTAAGTTCATTGCGATACCATAACATAATCCCTTTGCTTAAATATGAGTGCCACCTTCTCCCCGTCGTTTGGCGATCAGCACACATCTTTCCTGAACAAAGGTGGCAGTTTGGCATACAGTATGTCTCCCTCTAGTGGCCACACAGACAATCGCACCCACTCCCACACCCACCACCACCACCACCTCCATGGATCCGACTCTCTGCCCCGCTCTGTGCCCTTCCTACTCTACCCCTCCAGCATGGACCCAGCCAGTCTGGGCCTCTACGAGGGCTCCTTCAGGGGCCATGGTGCTAGTCTCCTCCCCTACCTGTCGCCCTTCCACCACAGCCGCTTCGGAGTCTACGAGTGCCCCTTTGAGCCGGCGTTCATCCAGAAGCGCAACGAGCGGGAGCGGCAGAGGGTGAAGTGCGTGAACCAGGGCTACGCCAAGCTGAGGGACCACCTGCCAGGGGCCGTTAGAGAGAAGAGGCTGAGCAAAGTGGAGACGTTAAGGGCGGCTATTCGCTACATCAAGTATTTACAAAGTTTGGTTGAGGGGAAGAGTCAGGGTAGCCAAACCTCTGGGGCGGCCCCCTGCCGAATGGTAGACTACAGCGATGGAGGGTCACCCCATTCGCCCATTGACTCCTCCTCTTCTCCAGGACTGGACTGTGGTGAGTCGGAGGGTTCTGGATGCTAGGAAGGCAATCTGAGAGTGGCAGTTTTGGGGGAAAAGACCTGTTGTTTGACAGTAGAATTTATTTTCATCAAGGACAGTGCAGACATTTAAAAAAAGGAAACCATGTAGAACTCAATTGTTTTTAGTAAATCTGATGTGGTTTTGCTCTTGTTAATATTGCGTTAAAGCACCACATACTTGCTCATTTGGATAATATCATTTTTATAAACACTGACTGGATTCAAAGTTGGGGAAAGATGTGTTTCCAAATACTGCCATTGTTTTCTACGCATAGTTCTATGAAATGATTTCTTGGTGCTGAAATATTGTACAAAAAAAAACCCTGAATAAAGACAATTAGATTGTTTTTTTCTGATTTACAGTCGGTGTTTCATGTATGATAGCTGAGCTACGTACGGGCTGTAGTTGTCTTTTGTGTCTTGAATGTAAATTCACACAGCGTTTTGTTCCACCCAAAGCGTCATGTTACACAAATCACATAGGCACAAACTGGTATCTGAAATAGACATCGTTTCATGTTTGAGGAGGCCCACCAACTGCTGATGCACACGGTGCAGAAATTCATCCAGTGACACAGACACATTTCCCACCATCCACCCCAGTGCACGTCAGTAATTGAACAACCCAGACACATGTAAGGGGAGCTTCCACAGATCTGAGTAGGCAAAATGTAAAGACACCAAAGCACCATGGGCCACAGGTCTGTCGTCACAGACAAACACCACGACTTAATGAACAGAAAATATGGCCAGTGGCCGGCTTCCAACTAAATCCAATGGTCAATGAGAGAACATCGTTCAAACCTTTAGTCTCACTATAAAGGTGTGCCCCCCCCCTCCCTCTCATGTACCCCGCATGTCACCCCTCCCCAACTGAATTACACTATACACATTGTCTATATTTATTCTCTTCCAGACATCTGTTCAGTCAACCACTACACCATCAGACTACTGTCCTTTCCGTGAGAGAGAAAGAGATTGGGGTAAAAAGAGAGAGAGTGGGGGGGAGAGAGAGAGAGAGTAAGAGGAGGGTCCAAGAGAGGGGCGAGGGAGAGGATCAGTTTAGGCAGGCACATAAGGGGGGACAGAGCAAGGAAGAGGACATGGAGACTTATGGAGGAGAGATGAGGAGTAAATAACTGCAGAGTCAGACTTTGCCGAGGGCAAGGGGTAGCAGGATCAGGCTTTTGGAATACAGATCACACAAGCTCAACATACTTTGGAGACTTATTTCTTCTTGGATCCCGACGCCCAGCTTTTGCAAAAATGGCGGACGCCAACAACCCCCCTATGTCGTCCTACATTATGGATGAGGAAACTCTAAAAAGGAAGCAGAAGGAGAAGTTGAAGAAATTAATGGCCACGGGAGGAAACCCACGGCCAGCTCGCTCACTCTTCTTCCTGACGCTTAAGAACCCCTTCCGCAAGGCCTGCATTAACATCGTGGAGTGGAAGTATCCTTCTGGGGTCAGGGGTTAAAGAGAGGAGATCGCTAGGATAGATAGATATGCTAGGCTTACAAATGGCTTGTTAATGAATGGTTTGTCATAACTAAACAGAATATTACACAGTAAACGGACCTCTCAAAATTCCTAAAATGGTAAATGTAAGTCGCTCCAAATGTAGAAATGGATCGGGGAAAATTGTATTGTAACCATAAGCCTCACCCCAACCTTACTCATATTTTGAGAATTATAGCTATCATAGATATTTGTTTAATCTAGTGTTGCTTTAAAGCAGTAGCTATTGTGGTACAAGTATGTTTTTTAATATAATTATTTAAGTGTAGAAATATACCCTTCCCTTCACATATCTGATTCCAGTTTTTCATAGGAACTGTGGTTCTCATGAGCCTTCAAGGGGGTTCCCAGAGTTCAGAGAACAAAGACATTCTAACCTTGCAGATGAGGTCTACAGTGTCATGAGAGGTGAAACGAGAGAGCCCTTGGCCTCCCAGCAGCACACTCTAGAACTCAAGCCCCACAAACTGAGATAGTCCTACAGCAAGCAAAATCTCAAGTTAGCCTCAGTTTACCTAGGAGGAGGGGGCTAATTAGAACGTCTTTCACAGACAGCGCTCTGTATATAAGTTAGTTTGGCTGTGGCACACTCAAAATTCTAATCCTTTGCAACTGCTGAAGGACATTTTTAGAGCTGTAAAATATGAGTTAGAGGCAGCCTGATGATACTCGTAGGGGAGGTACAGCTGTCTTCCCACGTCACAGACTATAAACAGACATGCTAAGCTAGCAAGAATGCTGCTTCTCCATGCCCCTAGTGGTAGTGTTGAAAGGTTTCAGTCTGTCCAGATCTTTTAAATACTGTATAGGAATATATCTGTGAAACAATAATTAAATATGTGTAAACCTAAAGCATAGCTGGCTGTTAAACACAGAATTGTCTGTATAATGTATGTACATTGCACTTGTAAACAATGACCATACCTTGAGTCAGATGATATTTTTTTATTCCATGATTCGTATGGAATGCCACAGAGTTCCAATCTACAAGCTAGTTGCTTAATTCAAGAATATGACGCTGTCACTGTAGTTTAAGCTTACCACAAGTGTTAACAGAAATAGGTGATTGTTGTCAATTAATCAATCTATTGCTGGCTGAAAAAAACATGAGTATTTCCCATTTGACAGAGCTTTGCTCTGTAGATGTTTTTGTTAGTTTTGTTTCAAGTTATTGTGAAACTGTTGAATCAATCAGATAAGGAACAAAGCAAATGGCCTTTCATACCAGTGTTTTTCTCAGCGCTCACCTCCAGACCTTTCGAGGTCATAATCCTACTAGCCATCTTTGCCAACTGTGTGGCCTTGGCTGTGTACCTGCCAATGCCCGAGGAGGACAGCAACAACACCAACACCAACCTGGTCAGTCAGTGTGTGCATGTGCGTGTGCGTGTGCGTGTGTGTGTGCGTGTGGTGTGTGTGTGTGTGTGTGTGCGTGTGTGTGTGTGCGTGGTGTGTGTGTGTGTTACTGTAGTGTGTGTTTCATTACAGGATGTGTTAAGAGTTGTGTAAGTGTATGATTGAGGTCTTCCTCTGATGTTACTTCTCCAGTTCCATCTCATACTTTGTAAACAGTGTTGAGGAGATATTTCGTTGATGGCACTTTAGCCCCAGGTACTGTATGTATACAAGGACCCGGCAGCAGAGTGCATGGTATTTACGGTCGTTTTAGAGTTGGAAAGGATTTCTAAGCTACTCTACAGGCGATCGGGAAATCTGTTGGGCAACTCTGATGACCCTGATCCAGAGACAGACTGTTGATTTGGTTGTTGTTTTAGGGCTGTCTGCCTCAGTGTGGCACCCCACTCTACTTCAGCTCATTTTTGACTTTTGAACCATTTCGTCTATATTAAAGCAAAATATTATATTTATCTCAAATTATTGTTTCTCTGTCAGTGGTTCTGTTTATTAATTTGGCTCTCCGTCCATCCATCTATTAATCCATTGATCCTTCCAGCCATCCAAACCGTATCGTAGCCCTCGGTATTATTCAGGTGTGTGTGCCAGTGTTATTTTTGTCCTGAGCATATCTGTTCAAGACCCCAACGCCTGCCCAAAGTTGCCAGTGCTCCGGACCATTCAGGACCCGAGCTGCATGTATAAATACAGGCCATGTCATCAAAGGGTGACGACAGAAACGAACAGTGATACCTTTGGCTCACTATACTCGCCCACAGAGAGCAGGGGTGGCTTAGGTGTCTTACAGTCACAGAGGACCCAGAGGCTTTTGCTGGCCACCAACCGCTGACCTGCTTCCCTCAGTATTCCAGCTATCTGCGCACAGACCCAGGCTCAGTTTCACTGAAGGGCTGATGAGGGAAAGAGTGGTTGTCTCGTAAATGACCTGTGCCATTTCAGGTTTGGAATGAACCACAGGTTTAGTTTAAGGTGATCTTTGATTGACAGACTGTTGATGCAAATGCAAAAGTCTGTCAGTCCACTGTGTTTTCATACAGCGGTTCTCTGGGCCTTTATCTTCATAGTGGGAGAATTGTGGAACATACATTTTCTATACCTTTTGCACATTTTTTTCAGTTTTTTCTAAATGATCAGACAATAAATACAAAATCAAAAAGATAAAATGTAAATGTATATGTGTAAACAGTCAATTAAAACAACTAACACTTAACTCACCTAACAAAAAGACGTATGTCAATATTTAGAATTGTACCTCACCAAGGCCACTGGGTTTGCCTTATTTGACAAGATATTTTTTATCAGTGCAAAATCTGGTTATTGTAGTGAGCTTGGTTAATAACTGCAAGTCACAGATTAATTTGCACTTTTGTGCTGTTAAGATATCAATTTGCTTTAAACATAATAGTCATACACCATTATAAGATAAACAACAATAATATTTGAAATGACTATTATTATGAGCTTTTTTTTTTTTTTTACAGTGAAACCCTGTTTAAGACACAGTGGGAGATCGGTTGGTTTCTGATTGCTCTGTGTTGCAAAGTGTTAGAACTCTATTGTTTGTTTTTGGTGACGCTTTGGGTGTTTGATTGGGTTTGGGATGTTAATATTTAGGATTTCACTTTTTTATCCACGCACTTTGTTTGTTGTGGGGTTTTAGTCCTCATTCAAATACAGGCCAATTTTTAGATGTAGGGTGACAATTTATTAATAATCTGAATATCAGTGGTATTCTGGTAATGATTATCAACAATTCGTGGATCATTAAAAAATTATTAATAATGTTATAAAGTTTACTATCAAAGAATAATCCCTTACAAAGAATACGTAACAGAAATATTTAGGAAGAACAATTTTATGATTACTAGTGTCTATTGTTCCACCGTTAATGGAAAATATCTTAAATACACGTTTATATATATATATATACAGTCTACAGTTGGACTTAATTAATGTTTTGCTTTAGTAATGCTTTGTACAACCTCTGCCAAAATTGTACGTTTATATATATATATTTATATATATATGTATATATATTTACAGACAGAACATCTAGGCAAAATATGTATGCTATCTTTAGAGGACATGAACTGAAGAAAATAGTAATAGAGTTACACCCCAGCTGTGTCATCAATCTGTAATGTGGAGTGACATGACTAAGTATTAGACTCACAAACATTATTATTATAGACCACGTTTAACTATGCCTAACTCACCTCTCATTAGAAAGCACCTGTCCATATCAGAACAGTAGCCAAGGGTTACAAAAGCTTTCCCCTTTAAACACACACAGATACTGGCCCCTGTTACTGACTCATGTCCTTGACACAGGTGACAGAGAGGGACAGGTGTCCACGCACACTCACTCCCATTGCCAGACCCAAGCTGGTTGTGTAAATGGTGTATATTTATATCTGGCCTCACACACAAGTGCTGGGGCAGTGTGTGTGTTTGTGTATTTGCTGTGGGTTCTTTTTTAAATAGTCTTACATGCTCGCTTTATTTATGTAGTTGAAGTGGATGCATGCTGCCTTTCCATTGAGCTGACTCTCAGACCCTATAAAGTGATGAGGCCTCAAATAGAATTCAGCATTATATCAGCCTTCAGCCCCTACATGCTCACAGCAAGTAGGTAAATGCTCAAGGTTTGAGACATTCTAATATGTTGTGTACACATCGATAAGCAGTTAAGGAATATCTCATAGGAAGGGTTGATACAAATTGAGATCAAAAATCTCAATCAAAGGCACAATAAGACACTTACTGTCTGTCCAATTGATATAAAGAGATTAGGCCAGTCATTTGAGAGGTAGACCTAATTTGTCCTCCGTAGTCTCAGAGTGGTGCATGAGGCGTAATCAAAGCAGGGCTGGATCTGAGTGGCTGGTGCCATCTAAGGTACTTGGAGGTACACAGTTGTTTTTCAGCGGGGTCATTCCCTGGATGCCTGTCCTGAAATGCGAGAGTGTAGACATGACCCACTACCAGCGGGGTGTGTGTGTGTGTGTGTGTGTGTGTGTGTGTGTGTGTGTGTGTGTGTGTGTGTGTGTGTGTGTGTGTGTGTGTGCGTGCGTGCGTGCGTGCGTGTTTGGAGGGAGGTTAGTACACTTGAATTTTCGCGAGACAATGCAAATTGCAAGCAACGGTGTTGTGAAGAAAGTGGCCATTTGATGGCTATTTACGTTTGCCATCATGAGCTAACAGAAGATACATTGTTTGTGGTGCCTTTAACCATCCCACTCATCAGCTGGTTAACGTTAACTTTGCTGCTCAATTCAAATTACCAGAATTGTTTTTACCGCTAACCAAATCAGACTTGATTCACATTAAGTAGACTACGTGTTTTACTTGCAATGCCTTCGGTGTCTCATGTTTTCCTTCTGTGAAAACCTTCAGACATAGGATTACTCATGGGTCCACAAGATATTATTACAGTACCGCCATTCATTTTAAAGTGGCCAGTTAAAAAGATAAAAAATGGTAATCGAAAAATAACGATTGAACCGATTACTTATCTCTGCACTGCACGGTATTAGGACAGACCTGTTGGCGCTGGAATGGGAGTTGACATAATGATAAGAATACAACTTCAAGAGAACAAGATGTGACCGTGTCATATGCCATAATCACATAATAATATAGAGAAATGAAGACAATGCTTGGAATTCAACTTTGTATAACCCAGCCTGATCAACTACAACGTTTATCACCACAAAACTAAATTGCTAATTCAGAAGCGACCAAACCGTATGTAGTTTGTCACTGTGAGTCGCAAACAAATCTCGTTCATTGTTATCTTACAGGAGAGCCTGGAGTACATCTTCCTCCTCATCTTCTCCATAGAATGCTTCCTGAAAATAGTTTCCTATGGATTTCTATTTCACGCCGATGCCTACTTACGAAATTGTTGGAACATCCTGGACTTTGTTTGTGTGTCTGTGGGGTAAGTTCACTGTCAACCTTTGTAAGGCCCAACAGCAAACCACTTTACTACACTACATTAGGAAAAGGTCACTATTAAAATCCTGGATTTATTGTTATTTTTATTATTGATGGATTTTAGAGTTGTGATCAGGTTTAAGCTGTTGTTTAAACTGTCTCTTCTCCCAGGCTGTTCACCGTGATCCTGGACACAATCAACCACCTTAGTGGGGTGGAGGCCCAAGTGGGCGAGAAGGGGGGCGGCTTCGACATGAAAGCCCTCAGAGCCTTCAGGGTCCTCCGGCCCCTCAGATTGGTCTCAGGGGTCCCCAGTAAGTTCCAGTGATAAAAATATGACATCAGAGTAAAAGAGGAGGTGTTTACATGGATAATTAGGATCATTGGTTTGATTAGGTTTACTTCTATAGAGGCGGAACCAAAATAAAGATTCAAATAAAGAATCCAGATCTTGAAACTGTCCCGCTCTGCATAAAGGTATCTTCTTTGTTCCATATATCTGGAGAAAAAAAAACTACAATTGCGTTGCTCTGTTATTTAGATTGGCCACATTCATAGAGCTACAAATCTGTTCATCTAAGCTGTTTTTCCCCTCCAGGCCTGCAGGTGGTGATGAACTCCATCCTCAAGTCAATGCTGCCTCTCTTCCACATCTCTCTGTTGGTCTTCTTCATGGTCACCATCTACTCCATCATGGGCCTGGAGCTCTTCAAGTGCAAGATGCACAAGACATGCTACTACTCTGGCACAAGTATGGGGAACAGAACACACACACACACACACACACACACACACACACACACACACACACACTATCTGGAATCTCACCTTAACCCTCCCTCTCCCCGCTTCCATTAGACATCATTGCCACGGTGGAGAACGAGAAGCCGTCCCCTTGTGCACAGGCGGGGAACGGCCGACGCTGCACCATCAACGGCACCGAGTGTCGAAACGGGTGGCCGGGGCCCAACAACGGCATCACCCACTTTGACAACCTGGGCTTCTCCATGCTCACCGTCTACCAGTGTATCACCACCCAGGGCTGGACCGACGTGCTTTACTGGGTAGTGGCTTAAATAACGCCGTGTACACGGAGAAGGGGAAGACTAGAGGATTACTGTCACAGCACTGTGCTCGTTGGAAAGCCACGTTGGTCTGTACTCATGTTAAATGGTTGTTTTTTGACGGTCCCGCCACGTTCTTTGTCCAGGTGAACGATGCCATCGGGGTGGACTGGCCATGGATCTACTTCATCACTTTGATCCTGATCGGGGCCTTCTTTGTGCTCAACATGGTTCTGGGCGTGCTCTGTGGGTAAGACGGCGCTATCTACAGTTTGTCCTCCATGACAGCAGCGTCTTTCCACGCCCTGAGTCGTCTTTCGCAGGCCTTCCTTCTTCATTTTCGTTTCTCCGAAAGTTCCTGTATTATTTGAATCCCCTTCTCCTTTTGAAATCAGGGAGTTCACCAAGGAGCGAGAGAAGGTGTTGTCGCGAGGAGAGTTCCAGATGCTGCGTGAGACCCAGCAGCTAGACGAGGACGTGAAGGGCTACATGGAGTGGATCACCCAGGCTGAGATCATGGACAGTGGCCAGGAGGGACAGGGTACACACCCGCCACACTGGAACACATTGACTTAAGACCAAGAGGAAGGGAAAAGAGTAGAACACAATACAACATCGCACTACAACATAATATACCCTACAACACGAGGCAATTCTTAACTAAACGGTTCGGGTTGAGTTCATTGGACATGACTTTTAGACTTGAGATGAGTTGACATGGAACATACAAACATGTAAATAGACAAAGTGATAATCCATTTCCTCTTAGTCTTATTAACCCCTTACCCTAACACTGCCCTGTTGACACCCAGCTGTTCTCTTCAGGTCTGCTCCCGCTGGAAGATGGAGAGTCGGAGGCGGGCAGCGTGAAAAACATGACCCCCATGCAGCGTCTCACGTACTACTAGTGAGTACGGACCAACGTGAACATGCTCACCATTACGAGCTTCCTATGTCTTGCATTTTCTTCACCGTCCACTTATATCGTCCTCCTTGGCCATGTTCTGTGCAGTAAACTGGCCCGCAAGTACAACCGGTTCTACCGCCGCAAGTGTATGGTGTGGGTGAAGTCGGACCTGTTCTACTACTGGGTGATCCTGCTGGTGTTTCTCAACACGCTGGCCATCGCTACTGAACACCACCACCAGTCTGAAAACCTCACCAACTGGCAAGGTCAGAGCAAGTGAAACTCACTTCATATTACCAATAAGGCCGTACGAACGGTTTATGTTATTAGCATTTTGAATATGATTGACCTCATGAACGGAATTTTACCCGCAAGGACTAAAGTATCTGTGACTTACTTTTTCTCTTTGCTTGGAATTGCTCCTTGCCGTCCGCTAGACACTGCCAACAAGGTGCTTCTCTCCATGTTTGCGATTGAGATGTTCATGAAGATGTACGCGCTGGGCCCGCCCACCTACTTCCTGTCCCTGTTCAACCGCTTCGACTGCTTTGTGGTGACCACCGGCGTGGTGGAGCTCATCCTGGTTCGAATGGACTTCATGTCCGTCATGGGCATCTCCGTGCTGCGCTGCATCCGCCTCCTGCGCCTGCTCAAAGTCACCAAGTACGACAGCTTCTGAGAGAGCGCACGACACAGATGAAGGATTGAACTGTGTTTTGGGGAAGTTACTAGTCCCCAAGTCCTGACAGAAACATTTGTAAAAGAAAAAAAAGACCAAAAAAAAATGGTGACCTGCTCAAAACAGGTTAATTGTATGTACGAGTGTGGTTTTGGACCATATCTGTTATGGTTGGTGAGTGTGAGTGGTAGAGGGCAAGTGTATCGTAAAAAGGCAATGTTATGAAGTAAACCTTTTTAGGTAATTTTTTCAATCTATGTTTGAAAACAGTAGTTTGAAAACTACTGGGACAATTCTAAACAACGTCGTTCCTTCCGGGGTTGCAGGTACTGGACCTCCCTCAGTAACCTGGTGGCCTCGCTCCTAAACTCCGTGCGCTCCATCGCCTGCCTGCTCCTGCTCCTCTTCCTCTTCATCGTCATCTTCTCCCTGCTGGGCATGCAGGTGTTTGGAGGGAAGTTCAACTTCCCCCACAGGGAGAAACCTCGCAGCACCTTCGACAGCTTCCCACAGGCCCTCATCAGTGTCTTCCAGGTACGGCCCAGATCCATCGTTTGACTTTAGGAATTGAATGAGTGATTGTTAAGTTGTTTAACATTTTCTTAATGGAAAAGTGTGATGTTTTGAATTAATTAATTAATTTGAGCAGTCAAATTCCAAATAAAAATACAGTATTTTTATTCGAGCAGTCCAATCGGAGACTAGCTGTCTTCGTTTAAACGAATCCCTGTAGTAAAAAGCCTTCTTACTTACTCCACAGGACATGATGTTAATGAGATAATAATTCCCTTTTTAGAGGTCATTAGTCTAATTTATAACATTTTCTGATCCTTGACAGATTCTGACCGGTGAGGACTGGAACACGGTCATGTACGATGGCATCAATGCCCATGGGGGACCCACCATGCCGGGCATCCTGGTCAGCATCTACTTTATCATCCTCTTCGTCTGCGGAAACTGTATCCTTGTATACCCTCTGGAATGTGCCGGTGTTTGTTTCTATGTGGAGCTAAACAAAAACCTGTAGAACTGATGTTGTATCATCCACATTCTCATAATTCGATGAGTTCCTGTAGTAGTAACCCTTAACCCCAGATGCTCAGACATCCTCTTGAATGTCTTCTTGGCCATCGCCGTTGACAACCTGGCTGAGGCCGAGAGTCTGACCTCAGCCCAGAAGGAAAAGGCAGAGGAGAAGAAACGCAAAAAAGCCCTAAGGTTGACTTATGGTTTTCATTCATACATTCCTGCCTTTTTCAAAACTTAACTGAAATCTCAAATATGTTCAGAAAATATAGAGGACCTATTCAGTGTAATTTAAACTTTATGAATAAATGAGGTGCTGTACTAAAAGAGATCCAATTTCTGCCTGCAAGGGCCAACATGCCTGATAAGGCGGCTGAGGAGAAAGCTCTTCTGGCCAAGAAGTTGGCGGAGCAGAGGGCAAAAGTGGAGGGCATACCCACCACGGCCAAGGTACAGTGGACATCAATCAAGCAGCTTATTTTTGCAAAAAAATCAAAATAAAATTACTCTTTTGGTTAACAACACTTTCTGTTTATGTTCTATTCTGCAGCTGAAAATAGATGAGTTTGAGTCACATGTGAACGAGGTCAAGGACCCTTTCCCCCCGGCTGACTTTCCAGGTAATCTTTCTTTTATTGTTTTATTGTTAATATGTTTGTATTTACTTTTTATCTAACAATGACACACACCGGTAGTACTGATGACACTCTACTTTCTGTCATGAAGGCGATGACGAGGAGGAGGACCCCGAAATACCCGACAGCCCCCGGCCTCGTCCAATGGCTGACCTGCAGCTGAAGGAGGAGGTGGTGCCAATGCCAGAAGCCTACGCCTTCTTCATCTTTGGGCCTCAAAACAAGTAAAGCTGATCGTGATGACGGTCGTCCCTGTTTTTGAGGGATTTCTCTACTAACTGTGTCAAGCTGAATGCTCCTGTAATTGCAACGCAGCCTTTCTGACCCCTGTGCCGACATTTGCTAGGTTCCGTAAACTGTGCCATCGTATCATCAACGCCACCACCTTCACCAACATCATCCTCCTCTTCATCCTTCTCTCCTCCGTCTCCCTGGCGGCGGAGGACCCCATCGACCCCATGTCTTTCAGGAACAAGGTGCATGCATGTTTCACTTTTGCCGTCTCTACTGAAATGTTGGTCTCTTTTGAAAGGTAAAATATTCGACAACTGTTCCTTTTCACAAATGTTGCCTTCTCTCTGTTTCCATAGGTTTTGGCCTATGCTGACATAGTATTCACTTCAGTGTTTACTATTGAAATTGTCCTCAAGGTAAACAGTGTTCTAAATCCCTGCGTCTAGGATCTTGAGTGGGCTTTACTTTACGCGGCTGGATCTTTGAGTCGCATTACTCTGCCTCTCTTCTAGATGACCACTTACGGAGCCATCCTACACACTGGCTCCTTCTGCCGGAACTCCTTTAACATCCTGGATCTGCTGGTCGTCAGCGTATCCCTCCTCTCCATGGGCATGGAGTAAGTAGACCCCAGACAGTTTGTTTAATCTATGTATTTTCTCTTTCGGGTTGAGGAGCATTACAGCAAGTCTTTATAGACCCAGATTCGGGAGTTCGTTTTTCAACTTAAATCCTGCATGAGCAAGAGTCATAAAACTTTGCAAAAGACGCCAGCAGCTTGAAGTAAGTGGCGCTCATGTTGGTCCTCTCCAGGTCCAGTGCCATCTCCGTGGTGAAGATCCTCAGGGTGTTGAGGGTGCTGAGACCTCTGAGGGCCATCAACCGAGCCAAGGGCCTCAAGGTTAGCTGGAACGCACCTCCTTTGGCTTGTAGCCGTGTCTTTATAGCACATATGTGACTGTATCCCTGTGATACTTACCATGTCTCTTCATTGCTGACCTGTGCGTGTTCTCGGGGGACATGCAGCACGTGGTCCAGTGTGTGTTTGTGGCAATCAAGACCATCGGCAACATCGTCCTGGTCACCATGCTGCTGGACTTCATGTTCTCTTGTATCGGGGTCCAGCTCTTCAAGGTGAGAGGAATTGAATTGAGTGTTTGCTTCTTTACTTTCAACGAAGAAAATGTGGAATATTATTAGTTTGTTAATGGACAGTATATACAAGGGGTTATACCATTGGGAGGAAAAACACTTTAATGAACGGACAACAGATATTTCGGTCTTAGTGGTTTTGAATATGGCCATTTCATAAAATGTGTCATGACTTACTTGAGGTTTTTACTCCATCAGGGGACGTTCTACGCATGCACAGACCCTGATCAAATGAATGAGGAGGAGTGCAAGTAAGGGAGTCGATTTCTTCCTCTTCTTTTCAGTGTCTCAGGCTCCTCTTTCTTTACCTGTCTTTCATCCTGTCTCAGACTCCACTCCACCAACACTGTATTCTCCCTATCTTCCTCCCAGGGGTTACTACATCAAGTACACGGAGGGAGGTCTCCACTCCATGGAGCTCCGTAAGAGGGAGTGGATCAACTCAGAGCTCAACTTTGACAACGTCTTTAGCGGCATGCTAGCTCTATTCACTGTCTCGACGTTTGAAGGCTGGCCAAAGTAAGATAAGCTAAAACCTGAAGATTTATTCAGTCAAATTGTTTGCCATCTTATTATTCAATGATGTTACCGAAAAGGTTTACACAGCTTAATTTACATGCGTCCTGTTTGTGTGTGTGTGTGTATGTGTGTGTGTGTGTGTGTGTGTGTGTGTGTGTGTGTGTGTGTGTGTGTGTGTGTGTGTGTGTTTGTGTGTGTGTTTTTGCTCTTGTGTCCAGGCTTTTGTACAGAGCCATCGACTCAAACGCAGAGGATGTGGGGCCGGTGTACAACAACCGCATTGCCGTCTCCATCTTCTTCATCATCTACCTCATCCTCATCGCTTTCTTCATGATGAACATCTTTGTGGGCTTCGTCATCGTCACCTTCCAGGAGCAGGGCGAGCAGGAGTACAAGGACTGTGAGCTGGACAAGAACCAGGTGTGTGTGTGTGTGTGTGTGTGTGTGTGTGTGTGTGTGTGGGTGTGTGTGTGTGTGTGTGTAGAGGAAACGAAATAAAAGTTATAGGGCCGTTGATGAGGGTGTAAAAACCCAAAGGGACAGGCCGCTGTGTGCTAATCTGTGACCATAAACCCTTGACTCTTCCAGCGTGCGTGTGTTCAATACGCGCTGAAAGCCCGACCGCTGCGGTGCTACATTCCCAAGAACCCTTACCAGTACCAGGTGTGGTACATAGTCACCTCCTGCTACTTTGAGTACCTCATGTTCCTGCTCATCATGCTCAACACCATGTGTCTGGGGATGCAGGTACTGTTGGCCTCCAGCATACTGCAAACAAGCACACACTCTCAGTGGCGGATTTATGTGAATTCATTTTGACCTTTCTTAACACGTTGGACATAGTGAAAGGATGTACACCCGAAACGTGTGAAATGTAGTGCTTGGCTGTGATGTTTTGTTTGTAAAATGTCTCCTCCACTGATTCTGATGCCATTCCACTGATGTTTCCTGTGGCGTTCCAGCACTGTAACCAGTCCGACCATGTGACACAGCTGTCGAACATGCTCAACGTGATCTTCACCGTGCTGTTCACGGTGGAGATGCTGCTCAAGCTCATGGCCTTTAAAGCCAAGGTGAGCGGTAGAACAGGCTGTGTTCATGTTAGGCAGATTCCGCAACCACAACCAATGCCACAACACAAGGCACACACAGGCATTCGCGCATGCTGTCTTGAAAACACATAGGTGTACTGGAAGCAAGCACACACAAAACACATGTTGAATCCGCTGTCATGACTTGCTTCGTTTCTTCAGGGCTACTTTGGAGACCCCTGGAACGTATTTGACTTTGTCATCGTCATTGGCAGCGTTGTTGATGTCACACTGAGTGAAGTCGATGTGAGTACCATGTAACACACACACACACACACACAAACACACACACAAACACACACACACACACACACACACACACACACACACACATTTAGGCACACACCAACAGCAATAGAATCACCTTCAATGATTGGTTTGTTAACTGTTATGTGTTCCTGGTCCTGTGGTGTGGTGAGGAGGAAAGTGTGTCGAGAACCCTTGCAGCAGTATTCCATTTTTCCTACTATTCAAATAATCCATCTGACTGTGTGGACTGTGTCTGTCCTCATACCCCACCCACCCACGCATTCCTAAATAGAGACACACGAGCCAGGCTCCCCAGCTTGTCCTGGGCACCAACGCTAGCTCGGAGGATGCGGTCAGTATGTTCTCCCTCTCCCTGGGTGCCGCTCCCCCCCACCCCCACCTCTTCTGCTGCTCCACACCTGTTTTGCCTGTCATGGCAGGCGCCCCGTTCCAAAACCTGAAAATATCTCCGACTCTTGACCCTCCTTTGTGTTTCATAGTGCTGTAACGGTCTCATAACATTTGATGGGTTTTGTTGGTAATTCTCAAAGTTTGTCAGAGGGCCTAAGCAAAAGACACGAGAAAAAAACTGAATGAAAGAAAGAAAGGATGGGGAGGGATGGTAGGATTTATTTTGAACGGTGTTTGGAGGGGGCTTCAGTGCCAGCCACACACCCTGTTGATGTGATCCTGCAGCACCTGGCACTTGCCACACCCACCTGATATGTCTTGAATATGTGTCACTTTGTGTTTGCGTTGGTTACTTTTCTGCCTCTAACAAACCAATTTTCTGATTCCATGAAAAATTATGTTAGTCTGACGGAGGCTAGAAATGACCAAGTCTGAATCGAACCAGTTGTTGAAGGCAGAAACGAATCTTTCACCTTGCTTCACTGTTCACCATTTCACAATGTTTCCTCCTGTGATTTTACTGTGACTTCAGTCAATGAAAGTGGTGGACAATCGCTAAATCAGACTGCTGGATGCTTTTAAAACCTCAAAGGTCGTAAAAACTTTGGCAACCTTATTTTATGGGGAGGGCAATCATTTCAATGTTTGCTCTCTATTTGTGTACGCGTTTTTCATTGGATATTACAAAATAGTTTATTACAACAAAAAAAAACTGTGCTCGCTTTCTGTGCATTTTTAAATAGACTTCTCAGCTACAGTAAAAGTCCCTCTCATCACATGTTCATGCAATGCCATTCAGTTCTATAATTTGAATGTCTAGTTTTGTCACTTTTCCCCTTTTATTCTTTCTTCCTTCTATACAGCCCTTCATCCTCCGTTCATACCCTCCAATGCTCCCTGTCTGAATGGCCTCCCTTTTTCTGGCATTTTGTTTTTATAACTTTGTATTTGATCTCATTTCCCAATCTCTCTGTTTCTTTGCCTCACAGGCAGCCCTGGCCAACTCCGGAGGACTTTACTGTCTTCACGGCTGCGCTGTAATTATTCATCTGCTTTAATGGTTCCCAGAACATAAGCATGGACATTGCAATTTCTTAGACCATTGATAGGCTCTGAATGTGCACATTTCCCAGGATAAGTGCAATGTTACCTCAGAGGATCTTGTTCATGAAAAGAACGAGTTTACTAACAGTTGAACATAACCGTGCCTGTCTACTGACATTAGCAGACCTTAACCGCAGCCTATAAGAGGTGAGAGAGCTACACTACATCCTTCTAATGTGGAACCTATTTGCATGTGTTCCTTCACTGACGTGCATGTGATTGTAATTTAGAACCAAACTTATGGGAGACCGCACCAATCTTTCCACATTCACATCACTCAAGACTCACCTGTTTAAAAATGCTTTTAATGTGTGATTAATTTTGTGTTATTATTATTAGATATTATTATGCTTCCTTTTTGTGTGAATGTGCTGCTCTCACATTTAATGTAAAGCGTCTTTGAGCATCTTGACAAGCGCTATATAAATAAAATGTATTATTATTATTAAAACGTACTCTTAAAGCAACATTCATAATATCTGCCGCTCTACTTACTGTAATGTTCTGTTGAATTTCAGGATGTGGACCCCATGCAAGCAATTGCTGTGAGTGTCTTAGAGTATAGTTTACATTGCACTAGTATCCTTAGTATGAAAAACTATTTTCATATGCATTGCCAGTGAACCAGTGCACCAGGCATTATCTAATTTCGTTTTTTTTTCCCTCCGCAAAGTCCTCTGAAAACATGAGCGTGTCCATCACCTTCTTCCGACTGTTCCGTGTCATGCGTCTGGTGAAATTGCTGAATCGCTCCGAGGGGATCCGAAACCTCCTGTGGACCTTCATTAAGTCTTTACAGGTCAGGAATAAGACTTAGTGGTCTGGACATCTTCACAGAATAGGGATTTCATTTCTTCTGATGCGTCTCTAATGTTTACCTTATGTCATTGCAGGCTCTTCCCTACGTCGGCTTGCTCATCCTCATGCTGTTTTTCATCTACGCTGTTGTTGGAATGCAGGTAACTAAGTTTGTATGTATGTGACTCAGGTAAATGTCCATCATCACACAAATACATACAGCCATTATGTTGAGTTTATCTCTGCCTTCTCCCTACGCAGATATTTGGTAAAATAGCGTTGGTCGATGGCACATACATCAACAGAAACAACAATTTCCAGACATTCCCTCATGCTGTGCTGCTACTCTTCAGGTCAGTGCGATGTCACTCTGCTTTTCCCACAGCGTGCATGAACCCTTCTACATTCATTTAGATACTGTAAAGCTTCATTAGAGACGGAGGCAATATTTCAGTTTCAGTAGTGCTTAATCAAGACATGAATTGCTAGTTCAAGACTGTTCTTAAGCCGTGAGTACTGGTACCATCCACGTTACCGCCCGTGATTGGCCGTTCCTCCTGCTGCTGTGTCCAGGTGTGCTACTGGAGAGGCGTGGCAGGAAGTGATGTTGGCCTGTATGTACGGTAAGAAGTGCGACCCCAAGTCAGACTACCTCCCCGGGGAGGAGTACACGTGCGGAGCGGGCTTTGCCATCATCTACTTTATGAGCTTCTACATGCTCTGTGCCTTCCTGGTAAGTGGCTCCGTGAGAATTCACATCGTTTCCAGATGCACGTGGTAGTTAAGGAGCTTATGTTCTATAGTGCGGGTATAAAACTTTGAATTCCTGTGTGATTTGGCTTCAAATCGTTCTTCACAGATCATCAACCTGTTTGTGGCTGTCATCATGGACAACTTTGACTACCTGACGCGTGATTGGTCAATCCTTGGCCCTCAGCATCTGGATGAGTTTAAGAAGATCTGGGCAGAGTATGACCCTGAGGCCACGTAAGTGTGTGTGTGTGTGTGTGTGTCTGTGTGTGTGTGGTAGTGGGGGGGGGGGGGTGTTTTCATTATACTTGTGAGAACCGAAATGTGACTTTACTATTGAAGTGAGTACATTTTTGACTTGTGAGGACCAAATGTCTGGTCCTCACTTCTTCACCTCTTTATTCTTAGTAAGCAAACACTTGTTTTAAAATACCTAGTATAAGAAACAATAATGTTCCTCATGATAAAGCACACATTAAGTTCCAAAAAAAGTCTATAACATTTTTGTCTCAACATAAAAACAGTATTTAAAACATGATGGTTAGGGTTAGGTTACGGTTAGGCTTAGTTTGGGCAAAAAACAACAGTTTTCAATAAAATGTATACTAAAACGATTTTCCCGCCCTCACTCCAATACAAAAACAAACATGTGTGTGTTTGTGTCTGTGCATGCAATGAGTATAAGGTGAGGTCGCAAAAGTGCTTTCATGATCAACAAGGACCTGGCTCATAACAATGTTTCGCAATGTTCTCATTTTGATTCAAACCCAACTGCGGCTTTTTCTTCTTACCTTAAGGGGCCGTATTAAACACCTGGATGTAGTGACCCTGCTGCGTAGGATCCCACCTCCACTGGGCTTTGGCAAATTCTGCCCTCATCGTATTGCCTGCAAGGTAAGGAGTACAGGGAAAACCGGTCTATACTAAATGCAAAGCTGCCACCGTGTCAGCAAGCGTGTTGCCTTTCTTTTGTGTATCGGCAGCGGCTGGTTTCCATGAACATGCCACTCAACAGTGACGGAACTGTTACCTTCAACGCCACACTGTTTGCCCTGGTCAGAACTGCCCTGAAGATTAAAACTGAAGGTGCGTGTACTTGCCTTATGGTTTCCATAAACGTGCAAGTGCTATTTTGATGATGCCGCGTAACTACAAATCTATCCAATGATCCTAACCAGGTAATTTTGAGCAAGCCAATGAGGAGCTGAGGGCCATCATCAAGAAGATCTGGAAGCGGACCAGTATGAAGCTGTTGGACATGGTCATTCCACCAATAGGAGGTAAGATTTTAGATCTTCAGAAAAAAAAGTTGCCTATTCAAAGCATGCATTACTGAATTCCCTGACTATATGTGAGAGCATTTTCCGTGCTGAGTGCTTGTGTGATGCCATGTGATGTGATGTATTGCTGTGGTGCTTCAGATGACGAGGTGACCGTGGGGAAGTTCTACGCCACCTTCCTGATCCAGGACTACTTCAGGAAGCTGAAGAAAAGGCAGGAGGAGTATTACGGCTGCCGACCCACCAAGGCCAACTCCACGGGGATTCAAGTGAGAACTGAGAGAATGCATGGTGTCAAACTGGTGGGATTATCTGGACAAATGAGAAGTGTTGAAATGAGAAATGAGAAATGAGAAAACAAAAGTTTTCTGAAGTGAACCTATGGTTCACACAGAGGTTGTCCTCTCCCCAGGCTGGCCTGAGGAGCATCGAGGACGAGGCGGGCCCCGAGCTTCAGAGGGCCATCTCGGGAGACTTGATGAACGAGGAGGAGATGGACCGGGCCATGGACGAGGCTGCGGAGGAGGGCATCTTTAGGGTGAGGACAGAGCGGGATCGAGGACAGGTCCACCCTCCAGAACATTAGGTGGAAGGTCTCCACCCCAGCAAATGTGTTTATCGTGCCGTTTGGTCCCGTGAATGTAGAGGCAAGGCGGTCTGTTCGGGAACCACGTTGACCCCTTTGCCATGGAGAGTGGTTCAGACAGCGGCACCCAGGCCACCAGCCAGCGGCCCCTGCAGATGGCTGAGGGGATGCCGAACAACATCAACAACAACAACACCAATGCCGACCACAGGTCCAGCATCTTTAGGGAAAGGTAAACAAAGGCTTGCAAAGAGAAAAATAGCTACATAGCTGAAAATGACTGTGTGACTGGCTAAGTACTCTTGATCCACTTCATAATACTGTAGATTCATTGTGTTATAATAGTCTCCCTTTGCCGTGGGTGCTTTTGTAGTTTTGCCTGTGAGAGTGAGGAGGTGTTTGTCCAAGTCCATGCCGCTGAACATCCCTTGGCCCCAGCACGACCTCTGCGGAAAGCGGCAGCCCCGCCCACTGCGTCCGCCAGCTCCCAGCAGGCTCAGGGGCCGCCCTCAGCTAGCGTAGCCGACAGACTGATGCAGCAGGTGGGCAAAGAGGAAACTCCTCTTATTAACCTCATGCTTGTCATAGAATCAATTCAAAACCCAAACCGTCCGAAATGAATTGTTGCTCTGAAGTATAGAACATCACTATTCCCTCCTAATGTCTTTCAGACGCTGGTGAATGGAGGTTTGGAGCCTTTGGCCAGAGATCCTCAATTTGTGGCAGTGATGAAAAAGGAGTTTATCGAAGCGATGAACCTTGAGCCCTTGGAAATGGAAGCGACCGCGTCAGAGCTTCTGAAGAAACCCAAGGGAAAGGTTGTAAGACGAAGGAGACTGCCCACCCCACCACCCATGCAGCCACTAGAACAGAGCGAGCACAGTCAATCGATTCTCCCTGAAAACCTAGTGTAGATCAATAACCCTGTTATTTTTTATCACAAAGCACTGCGGAATGTCAACAGTTGGCATCAAGTGTCGGCATAAAATGCCATCCTTTTGGACAGTCCTGATTGAGTACCCTGAGTGTAGGGTTGAAATCTGGTTGAAAAATATTTGAGGGCAGCCCTGTGGCTCCATTGTTGGGTATTTTGTGTCTATGAAGGAAATTATTGGAATCTTGCTTCCATTATTTATTTGAGAAAGTGAATACACTATTTGAGAGGGAGGAAAAAAAGAGTGAAATGATGTGTACTATTTTTCTATCGGAATGTTTTCATCACAGTACTGGTAACTGTTTGAAGAGGTAAAGGCTCAATTCTTTGTTGCTTTGCTGGCAAGATGTATTGCCCTTGAACAAGAAGCCTACGTTATATAAATATTTGATCTTGATATTGTGCTACATCAGTGATTGCCCACACAAAAGAAGGTCACTCACAAGGAGGGTACTTAAAAGTGAACGTGGTGAAATCCCGTTCACATTGCCGTGTGGAGGTACGATTGGGCCTGAGAATGGAAAGAGAACATGGACAGGAGCAGACGATCAACAATGTTTGCAGTTTTTTAATTTATAAGGTGAATGGAAAGATTTATGAAACGTTAGATACCATGTTTGGTAGGATTTCAATCCAGGTATGGTCCGAAAGCATTTGACCGGTGAATGGTGGAAGGTTGGCTTTTTCTAGATTTTTTTTTTATTGCCTTGAAATCTGGTTGCATTTGTCTGATTTGAAATAAATAATGCCTTTTATTGTTCTAGATGCTGTTTAGTTTTGGCATTTCTTTCAAATAATGTATGATTGCTATTTTTTGCTGAAACAAAACAGACACAAGACTGAGTCCTAACCCTTTTGCAACAATTAACTGTTTCCTTTCAAGTTTCGGTTTGAGCCTTTAATATTGTCTTTCTATTAATGTTGTCATTCATTAATTGTGAACGTCTAATTTGTTATTCAGTTAAGGAGACTGGAGTTGGCTGCAACCTTGATATTGTCATTTTGGTCCAGAAATATGTCAATTAAAGAAGCATGCTTGAGACATGCTGATTGTTTTCTTATTATTATGAGAATTGGTATGTCTAAAATGGAAATTTCCTCAATGATTTAGCCCTTATTTAATTATCTATTTATTACTCCACAATAAATGAATCTTCCAAATCTACCAACATCAACTGTCATATTCTTATTTTCTTTTCACACGTGGTGCATCCTTTAATTAGTCCAAACCCCTACAAGTGCCACGGTATGCTGTATATTATCATGCAATTCCTTACTCAGAGCAGAAGGGTTGTCGAATCCCTCACGCGAGTCTGTTGGTTTACATAAGGTTAATTGGCTTAGAGGCCACTGATCCAATGTCACCGTATGGTGGGCTGTCCAGCCTGTCTGCCTGCCTTCTTACGCTAAGTCTTGTTTCTCACTGAACCATGTGTGTTCTTCGTCTAGCGTCAGTCCTAGTAGCTACGCGAGGAAGGGGAAAAAGACAAGCCATTTCCCAATATCTGGTTAACATTTTTGGTTTTGGTAAGTAAGACTTGAACAGCTTATATTTTGATTGTTTAAAATCTTACACAGTTTGACCTACAAGTATTGCTTGAGTAGTGTTGTGACTGTTTGAAGGAGTGTGGAAATTGAGCTGTGTTGAGGTTTAAATGCATAGGGACATACCTATAACCCAGTGACAGACATTTGACCTAGAAATGTACAATTAACCTTGACATTAGTTTTCTTCATTTAATATCGAATGGTAGTGGTTTTGTTTTTGTGCTCCTTTTGCTTTCTTTTGCAGTGTGCTTCATTATAAATGTGCTCAAGTTTAAATTTGTTTCATTAACTTGCCATTGGTCCTTCCCAACTGGAACAATATGACCCACTTCTATTCACATTCCCACACACAGTAAGATGTCCACAGGTCCTGGACCGAACCACCGGTTGGAGGGGAGGGGCCCTGCTGCATGCTTGTCTCGGCCTTCCTCTGAGAGGGTTACGCTGGTAGTGGACGGAACCCACTTTGTGGTGGACCCCGCTCTGTTCACAGCCCACCCTGACACCATGCTTGGGAGGTAAGAACCATGCCACCTTTTAAGGGAACAATCTGTCAACCCATTAACAGGCTTAGTCCATCCACAATTGATAAAGAAGCCTTTTTATTGACGTAAGCGTAAAATCTTGCGGTCAGCACGCGGTTCTCCCCTGCCATCGCATACTCAATGCCCTCTCGTCCTCTCTAGCATTGGAGCCTTTCGTGCAGCATCAAAAGCCTGTTTAGGAAAAGATGCTTAGGACATGGGATGACCCAGAATGGCTTTGCAGCCAAGAAATGGGATATCACCACTTGGTGGCAGAGTATACTGACGGAAGAAACAGTTCTGTACCTCAGCGGTTTCTATTTGATACGCAGTCATTTTACATTTTAAAATCCCATTCCCGAGGAAGGGCTTTACCTTCCAGCAGCTTCTTATGCTCTCTGGCAGCCAGCTTCCATTACACATCCTTCAGAAACAATGCCCACCAATGACACACCAACTCTGCACTGGCCAAGAGGAAAGGCGTCGAGATACCGATTGTGGTTGTGTAAGGCTAATCAAATTTTTTATACACGGATCCTGCGGTGTTGCCATTTGGGTTAATCTATACTTACAGAGGAGTATAAGGTGTACTCATTTTGGCACTTCTTCATGGAAACAAATGCAATTGAATCGAGGTGTTTATTGGGATATGAACACGTGTTTGTATTGCTACTGGCAATCTCAAACATAAGTGTGTCTCACATGGTCTGAGAGCCTAAGGCAAGTTGATTGATGATTTGTTCCACAAGTCGTCTTTTTTCTTCATTGTAACTAACGTTATTCTATTTCACGGTTATTCAGGATGTTAGGGCCAGGCCGTCAAAACAACTTCACAAGACCCAACGCCAAGGGAGAGTATGTGATTGCAGATGGCATGGGAGCCAGTATCTTCAGGGTAGTCTTGGTGAGTTGTGCTGCAATAACTTGAATACAAGATAGTAATGGCATATTCTTTCTGAACATGATGTTCTTCCTCTGCTCTCTCTCTCTCTCTCTCTCTCTCTCTCTCTCTCTCTCTCTCTCTCTCTCTCTCTCTCTCTCCCATCTCTCACTCTCTCTCACAGGACTATTACCGCGGCGGTCTTCTACTGTGTCCAAATGGGGTGTCGGTATCGGAGCTCAGGGAGGCCTGCGACTACCTCTGCATTAACTTTGACTACAGCACGGTCAGGTGTAGAGACCTCAGTAAGTAGCTGGAGATGCAGGGTCCAATAGGGTTAATGCACATTCAAAACGGAAAATTATATTCTGCACCGTGCTTCCCTTTGGAACCTGTGTACAGGCTTTAATCAGTTCGTTTTTTTTATGACATGAGACAGCCTTCATCTTTAATTATCTGATAAAGATAGTGAAATCTCTTTTCTAAAATCCAACACCTGTGCGTCACCGCTGGGCGTGGCGTTCTGCATACATGGTCCTTTCCCAGGTGCCTTACTCCATGAGCTGTCCAATGACGGAGCACGGCGGCAGTTCGAGGGCTTCCTGGAGGAGTTGGTGGTCCCAGTGATGGTGGCCAGTGCCCAGGAGGGAGAGAGGGAGTGTCACATCGTGGTCCTGACCGATGATGACTCCGTGGACTGGGACCGGGACAACCCTCCACCAATGGGAGAGGAGCACTCCCAGAGTAAGAAACAAAATGAATATGGTAATATCTCGGTGGATCTCTGCTAGTAATATGGATCACAACCACCAGCTGGAAAACACGTTCCGATGCGTCAAGTGTCGCTGAGTCGTTCTTTTGTTGTCCAGTCGTTTACAGCAGCAAGCTGTATCGATTCTTCAAGTACATTGAGAACAGAGACGTGGCCAAGGCTCTGCTGAAGGAGAGGGGCTTGAAGAACATTCGGATAGGTATTGAAGGTCAGCTCAACCGTTCTCTGCCTTTGGCATCCAGGCCTCCGACCCTATTAGTAACCAGTAATCCTCTCCATGGCTGCATTAGTTTTCCGCTGTTCCTCTCAAATGATTGTGTCCATACAGACAGAATCCTCTTCTAAAATTAGCATTCTGGATTTCTCTCCTCCCTCCCAGGCTACCCTACATGTAAGGAGAAGGTTAAGCGGCGTCCCGGGGGGAAGTCAGAGGTGATCTACAACTACGTCCAGCGCCCGTTCATCCAGCTCTCCTGGGAGAAGGAGGAAGGCAAGAGCCGGCACGTGGATTTCCAGTGCGTCCGCAGCAAGAGCGTCCCCAACTTGATCATCTCCCTGGGGGAGGGGCCAACACAGCCCGCGGCCACACTCAACCCACAGGTCGACGAACTGGACAGGCTCATCACGCAGGATTCTGCCCCCCCGGCTGTTCACACCTGCCACTAACAGCAATGAGGGGGCGAGATAATTTGGTCTTTGGTCAACTGCCATGGGAGAAACTACTCAGCAACACCCTCGGGTGTTTTGCTTAGAGCAGTGTAGAAAGAAATGTACCCACACTTTTACAATTAACATAATTCGGACCGCCGCGACTTTTCCAAACTCTTTGGTTTGCTTTCAGTATGTGTGTAAAGCTCTGTAGCCATGCTGTCTGATGGTCAAAGGCAGGGAACATGTTTTTATATCTTTTATATATTTATATTATCTATTCTATTTGCAATCTAACTAATTTGTTAAAATGGGACTTTAAGCTGCAGTATGTAAGTTTGTTTCTTTTTTTTACATTTGTTATATACCTCCTGGAGGATGTCATTCAATCAAATGCTCAGAGAGGAGAGGTGTTCTATATGAGTGGCCTGGGCCCTGTATTCAGCTTTTCAGAAATCTTGGAACGCCTGCTTAATTCTAAACAATCAGGAGTCTTTGCAAGGAGTCATTCACCTCACGTGCACACTCCTGGTTGAAGCACTGCATACAGTATTTTAACCAGTGTCACTTTGCAAACATTTTGTTATCCTGTGGAAACAATGGCTTACACAGCAAAACAAAGTAAGAAAAGTATCGTAGAAGCTGAAAATAAGGCTTACACCAAGAGAAAGAACAGAGCACTAGGTAAGACAAAAGTCAACATTGCTGTTGCATTTCAACGATGGTAGGACCTGCTGGAGTTGAAAGCACTACGAAATGATAGAGCTTGCTCTATTTCTTCTGGACAGATAACTAAGTAATTTAACAAGCCTGCGTTAAAATCTCGTAAAAATACTCATCGGACATGACTTGGTGAGAGGTCGTGAGAACCAAAATTGCGAAGGTAAAATTAAGTAAAATATAGGGATGAAATGTGTGACTTGCTCAAGCTCAATGAGGTCAGAGCGCACGTGGGCATGTGTAAACACAATTTGAAAAGAAGGCCATGGAGAGGGATAGGAGGGACCAAAGACTCAGGAGGATGGCATTTTTGAGTGTTGTGATTCAAATTATTGCTATTTCCTGCCATGTTAACGGCAAGAAGAAAACATGAAGATGTAATTATTAAATAATCATCCTTGTTTTGTGTAGCATGTCATGGGAACAAATAAAAATCAGGGACGTAACTGACAATTCAGCTTGAACTGTAGAACCATCAGACAATGTCGTTTGAATTATTGATCGTTTCTAAGCATTTATACGTTTTCTACAGCACGACTAAACTGGGCAAGCCAGAACTTTAAAAAAAACATACATCTCTTTTTTATAATTGATGTTCAGCTATTATAACCATTTAAAAAAAATTGTTGCACCTCAATGAGCTACATTACAGATATTTCAATTTGGAAGGACATTAGACAAAACACAGACTCATACATTCACTGCTGCACTGTGCAATTGAGACAAATAATTCCCAGGTACGAGTTTTACGAGGCATATTTATATATTTTCTTGTATAAAGCAACAGAACAATGTGAGCATTGACCAAATTATCAAAATAGAGTACCAACAATGTTACATTTTGTACCTGTTGATGCATCTTATCAACGCATTTAATATTAAGCAAGATATATATAAGTTCTCCAGCAAAAACAGATTTAAAGGTGAATCTTTCTTTCCTGTCCTTTGTTCCCCACTAGAAACCCAGGTATATACAACAAAAATAATAAACATACAAAACCACAAACTTTTCCAAACTGAAATGTAACGTGTACAGATTACAATTTTAAGCTATCAAAGTTTTAAAAACAAGCTAATCTAGATCACATCCAATGTCATTCGGTCACCCACCATAAAAACAAACAAATGCTTTCCTTGGAAATGTTCTATCTATTAACAAGACTAGATCTTTTTGGGGTGTCTAAAGCTGCATGTGAAAATTGAAACAGTTCACTGGAGTGGATAATGCATAGAAAAGGTCCCTAATTTACTTGCACTTTACATGCAAACACATCAACAAGTGCAAGAGGAGCAGCTAACAGGTTGGCTAAATAAAGAAAAGGTTTTACATCCACTATACAAAACTTTATATTAACAGCATTTTGGATATAGCGGATCTTTATAGTGGAAACGAAAAACGCTGATAGAGAAATTGACCAGAGAACACTCAAAGGAGTATTTAGAAAACTAAAATACAAGTTGCAAAAAATGCTCTCAGCACCATTTTTAGAAAAAGGAACAATCTAACAAACAGCATATAGAGATAATTTCTTAAACTTTGGCTATTCTTTGGATACCAATTCCCTCCCCTTCCTTACAGCAAAATCTGTTCAACAAGTTATTTCTTTGTTCTAACAATTCCTACTGATAGTCAAACCAGATGACCTGAAACCAAACTTGGCTGAAGGCACAGACACAGACTATTTCTGTTCAAGGGGATGACGCAGTGGTCAGACTCATGACATCACAGGGGTCCTAGTTGTCTAGAACCAGCCTGTGGTGGAGCTCTATAATAGTTTCCATACATACAGAGGTGGTTCAGGCTATTTTTAGTCCCCCGTGCAGTGACGAGGGTTAGTGTTAGTTTAGTCAGCTCCTAGCTTTCCGTTCGAAACTTTTTGCAACGTTTGGTACTCAAAACGGTTACTTTCCGTGAAGTATGAGCACGGGTGACAAAACATTCTTTGCTTTGCCGTCAAGGCACATTGTCAATGCAAGATTGAAATACCCTCTGAACAAATAGCTACCATTTAAGCACAGCAAGTGAACACTAACTAGAAAGGGAGACCAGTGAGTTTATAAAAGAGTAGCGGCCATACCCTCAACACAAATCCACCGCGGACGCAGTTCCATTCAAAGAGGATACATACCGCAAACAAGACAAGATAAAAAAAACATTCAAACGCGGAATGCTCAGCACTCCAGAGAGCTTAGCGGTCCAGAGCAGCCATGGGGGGTAGAGACCAGAGGAGGGCGGAGCACCAGACTGGACCAGGGGGGCTGGCGAGGGGGCTTGATAGTTTATCGCTTGCCTCCCTTCATGTAGGAAGGGATGGCCCCTCGGGCTGTCAGACCCTCAAAGCGCTTATACGTATAGTTGATGAAGACCCAGTCCTTGTTCTTGATGTCGGCCTCCGTGTGGCTAGTGGCCACTGCAGAAGCTGGGGAGGGGGGGAAGAGACGGAGGGACAGAGCGATGAGACGAGGAGGAGAGGACGGAATAGAATGGACGATATTCGTTCTTTCACCGTGAGGCATCCTTGACAAACACACACACACACAGAGCAACTCACCTGTGGGCTGCAAAATGTCTGATTCGGGGAACTCATCAAAGTTTGATGTGTCGTCAATGCTTTTGATCTCAATAGGAATTGCAGCAGGTCTCTCCCTAAGATGTAAAACCCGAACATAAGATTCTTTAAAAGCTACGCTAACCTTTTTGGGGTGTGACAGTTATTGTGAAATAGGTCTAGCATGCAAACCCAATTTGTAGTCATATGAATATGAATATGAATCAGGAAGGCTCCAGCTCCATTACCTTATGTGGTCATAGTCTACTCCTTCAAAGAAGGGATTCATTTTGATCTCTTCCACTCCGGAGGCCCCAATCCTTTGGTCCGCTTCACAGCAAAACCTGAATGACAACCATAGGACACACACACACACACACACACACACACACACACACACACACACACACACACAGACCTCATCAGCCTTATGCATGTTCTTTTTTAGAAGCAAACTAATCGATTGGATAAATAAGTGGGTTAATCCACGTGCTGTAGTTGCGACCTGAGGATGAGGTCTTTGGCTCTCTCGGAGATGGGCACCTCCGGGGGGAAGACCAGTGTCTCCTTCCAGCTCATCACCTTCTTATAGGTCTCCTGAGGGGTCTCAGAACAGAACGGAGGGTAGCCTGGACCAAACATAAATATGGATTCGGTATGGCTATAATATATAGCCAAGAAATTACAGGTCAACATCATGTGCAATTAATTATTCCCCTAACATATGAGGTATGGCTTCAAATTGCTTTTATAGCGGCTGAGCCAAGCAACGAGGTATTCTTGTAGAGGGGTGTGGGGCACCTCAGATTCAGGAATTTTTTATGAGGCAGAAGGAGATTTTATTGTGGGGGATTTTAACATGGTAGTTGGAACGTATTTTGCAGAAAAACGTAACACGATTTATACGTTTAGGCGGAATATTTTGAATGTTTTATTAAATGACTGGATGGGGACTTAAACAACAGGGACAGGAAGGCCACAAAGGAGATTACAGACCCACTCCACCACTCACCAATCAGCATCTCGTACATAATGACCCCGAGGCTCCACCAATCACAGAGCTGTTTGTATCCTGTCTGCATGAACACCTCTGGGGCGATGTAGTCTGGGGTACCCACAGTTGAGAAAGCCTGGGAGAGAAAGACAAGGGAGGAGCGAGAAAGAGAAACAGAGGTATAAAAGACAGAGTTGACAGACACAGCCATCAACAGCTCATTTACACTCCACGACAGAGAATCGGTGGAAGCAGTTGCGTTGCATGTTCATGACATCTCCACATCATTTCCAAATAGAATTAGGATTCCCTGTTATTTCTTTTGTGATGTGGTTGCTTCACCACCTAACATTTCCTTGATCTTGGGTGAACCAAAATGGATATTAAGTCATCCCCTCCACTCGCCACCCACCAAAAAAGAACAGTCTCTGCAGCCAGACGCTCGGGCAGAGTTGACGTCACAGCGCTTTAGAGACATCTGCATACCAGATGTCAAACGCTAGATCTTGGCATTTCTCAAAGGCCTCCACGTCAGACACAGGGCTTGGGGGAATTCTACTTTGATACATTCAGCGGAGGAGCGAATACTTGGCCAAGAATGATCCTCTAAATGCTCACAGAACCTTTCAGGAACAAGCAGTCCTTACTCACGTGGTTAATAGTTAGCTAGAAATAGCCTTAATGTCCATCACTGAGTTTTTAAGGACACAGGACGACGAAAATATGAAGATTGAAAAGCTAGCATTGTCATTGTTCTGTTGCCACCTTGGCTATCATCTAAGCCCCCCCCCCCCCTCCAGTTGATAATTAACTGTTGACTACAAAGCGAAAAAACGTCAACAGAAAGCATCTAGAACTTACCAGCTGCCGTCGGTTCCTCTTCCAAGTCTCAGCTTTCCTTTTGGAGTTCATATTCTGAGAGGCTGAGGGAGAAACATGTTCTTTGCTAGTGTTTGCTTTCCTAAAGATACAGCAGCTAAGTATGAGCTGAATGAGCCTTATAAAAAATGGAAAGTCTATTATAAACATATTTGTATTAATATCCATGAAAGTTTTATTTAGAGGGGTCACAGAACAAAATTGCTCCAACTGGGCTGGGAAGAAGTGTGTCTACAAACTTCTATCTATGAGTTGAACTCATAACTCCTCAATAGTGGATTGAATTCGAATAGCCAGTCTGTCTTGTTCTGCACTCACTGAAGTCGTTGACCAGATTGTGGTTGAGGTTCCGATAGAACTCTGTTCTATGGGCCTTCTTCAGTCCCGTGCACAGGCCAAAGTCTGACAGCTTCACATGGCCCTGTCGGGGACACACACACACACACACACACACACACACACACACACACACAATCAGGAACAGCACATATTTTTATAAGATTTGATCACAAAAAAATTGCAATTATGAAGTGATGACCCTAGAATTTCAACAGCAGAAAGAGGAAGTGAGAAAGAGGAGAATATGGGTGTGTCATGTGAGGTGTGGCGCAACAGGGAGCTTAAGCAATCTTCCTGCCAGGAGGGAGTATAGCAAAACCATTATGTGTGCAGGTCGGCACAGCAGTTCACACAGAAACAAGACACGTGTGACAGTTAGAAGAAAAGATGCATTAGAACAAGGTGGCTGTGAGTAAGAGAGAAAGCGTAAGTGAATGTTCTCTATCTGTTTGTCTATGTACATATGGATTTGTGTGTGTGTGTGTGTGTGTGGCGCCCTTCTCCTCACCTTAGAATCCAGCAGCACGTTATCAGGCTTGATGTCCCTGTGTATGAAGCCCATTTGGTGGATAGAGTCTATGGCCAGCACCGTCTCCGCCACATAGAACTGACTCTCCTCTTCAGACAGGGTATCCTTCTTCATCAGCAATGTCATCATATCACCTACAGGGGGCAGTGCACAGCACGGGTTCATTGCTACACAAGAAAAGACAATGTACCTTTATGTAGCTGGAAGGTGGAACAGGACAGATTTCTAGCTGGTTAAATGTGTGACAGTCCTGTCTAGCTACATTGGAAGACAGAAAATTACAGCAGCAGGCTCATTCTACAGCATTTTAAACAATTTACAATTTCTCAAATCCCTCTTACTCGTCACGTCACTTTTCGTACATGCCCAATGGTATTATACATGAGGCATAGACAAGCGTTTTCCGTTGATTCTAACATTTGGACTACTGCTACTGGATTTTTGTGTCTGGCATTCTGTAGTTCCGGACAAAATGTTGGAATGAAATAGAGCCCCACACAGTTATTCTCTGGTGTCCTATGTAGGATTAGGGTTAAAGTTACTGTGATCCTGCCTGAGATATATAGATAATGGACTCATACGCCTCCTTCCAATCTTTTGCTGGGCTAAGATTATATTGTGGTAATAGTAATTAGTACCTTTATTTGTATTTGTAAATCCCTTTTCTTAACAGTGTTACAAAGTGGTTCAACATTCCATTTAATCCACAATGATTGAAAGCAGAATGGTTGCATATTCACCCTGCCAAAACAAACATACAAAGGCACGCATACAGACACGTGCACAAACATACACACCCACAGGCGCACAGATGCATAGACACACACTCACCTCCGGGCAGAAACTCCATGAGTAAATATAGGTTCATCTTGTCCTGGAAGCTGTAGAACATCTTGACCACCCAAAGGGTGTCGGCTTGGACCAGGATATCTCTCTCAGCCCGGATGTGACCCACCTAGAACCAGCAAGGTAATCCCGACATCAGAAAACAATATATCTCTGTCAGCCCGGATGTGACCCACCTAGAACCAGCAAGGTAATACCAACATCAGAAAACAATATATCTCTGTCAGCCTGGATGTGACCCACTTAGAACCAGCAAGGTAATACCAACACCAGAAAACAATATATCTCTGTCAGCTCGGATGTGACCCACCTAGAACCAGCAAGGTAATACCAACATCAGAAAACAATATATCCAGTGTTTAATAGAACTATACACTGGCAACACTAAGAAAAGTTGGAAAATCATTACTGTAAAGAAGGCACAAATAAATAAATCATTGACTGTTTTTAAATCCATGGTTGCATTTGTTGACTAATCAACGCCGGAGGCTAGGTGGATGGAACGCAAGGTTCGTTTTGGTGCTGGGTTTTGTATATTTTTTTTTATTTATACCGTGTAATGTACAAACTTGGGGAAAGCTGTGTGTTGTATAAATAGACAGTGGCAGAGTGGATGGGGGATTCAAAACTAGCCTGCCAAGACTACAATGTAAACACAGTTTAAGGTACATTGTATTCTGTGAGGGGTACAGGATGCACATTTACTGGATTTAGAACCCAAATGAGAATTGGATGGAATATGAGGTTTGCCTGCAACTCTTATAAAGGCTGAGTAAAAAGAAGATAAAAGGACATGTACTCGTACACACACACACGCACACATGCACGCACACAGACACACACACACACACCTGCTCCTTCTCCAACATGTCGGCTTTGCGCAGAATCTTCATTGCATAGACATGTCCTGTGTCCTTCTTTTGGACCAGACGCACCTGAAAGTGAAGAGATGAACGGTCAATATCTGAACCTGAGGTTCGTGACCGGTGGTATGATATAATAATAATATTAATAATAATAATAATAATAATAATAATAATAATAAGTCTTACCTCTCCAAACGCTCCTCGGCCAATCACCTTCAGGGACTCAAAATCTTCTAACCCCAGCCTAGTCCTCTTCAGTCTGAGGAACTCCGTCTCCTTACGTGCATGCTGGGAGCGCCGCATGCGTTTCTGTAAGACAGAGTGGGAGTAAGGCAATGTGTGTCTGTGTGTGTGTGTGTGTGTGTGCGCTTGTGGTGACACTCACCTCCTCATCAGGCAGTCCCTCTTCATCCATTACCCTCTCAAGCTTCTGTTGCCTAAAAGGGAGCATACGGGTCAAAGGTTGAGAGCCACACAGGTCAAATGTCTGTTAAGGTAGTTGCAGCACCAACCAACCAGACACTCAACAATCACTTACCTGCATCAACAGAGTAACTGTTAGTGGAGCAAGGGTTTAGTTTACAGTACCAACAATGGTAACCTGATCTAGCTTGATAACTGTCCTGGGATCAGCCCCTATGATACTCCTCAAAACTACCTAATGTGCCTACGGTGCAACCAACACATTCCAAAGAGGTTCTATTCTGTTGTACAGACTTTATTCCATTTTGTATACGACACGTCACAACAGGAAAACAAAGCTTGAGGGTTTATAATGTAACACGTAGCCGGGGGCTTGGCTGGACAAACATAACCAGCATATTTCCACATTCCTGTAAGGGTCAGACAACAAACATTTCTGTGATGACACTGATGGCTTCCTCCTTAGGCGGTTTGGCTGAGTAAAACTGTGACTGGGTGTTTGCTTTTGGCATAAGCTTTGTGGCCATAAATGTGAATGCCTGCACAAGCCTAGAAAGGGCCCAGCTATCCACATAGACTAAACAGTAGTCCTGGGGATCCATGGCACTAATAGGGGGTGGTTGACCACACACACAGAATCAATTTCAAACTATTAAAAACAGTTTGAGGGACTGCAGCCTTGAGTGAGCCCTGAGTGGAAGGAACAGTTCATTCAAAATGGGTTGTAGTTTGTGGAGGGGTTTTAGGGTTGAAGGAGGTCAGAGGAATTTGAGTTTTAAATTTGAACAGACCAATTATGTTCTCTGGTGATACATCTAACATATTGATGAGAATTCAAGAAATCTTAATGTATTTTAATATGTTTTATTGTGAGTTTATCATATGCTCTACCTCTTTCCTTCACAATCTGACAATCTGTCAATTTAGAACCCTGATATTCCATCTAGAGCTTCATGAAATTAAGTGCTATATTACATAGTGTGTAAAATATTGAAGCAGAATTGCAAAATATTCAGGATATGGTGTTATAATATTCATTATGCCATAATCCTAGATGAGCACTCTAAAAAAAAACTATATGTTTTGAATGGATTTGGGTTGAGAGCAGATATGTCAATGCATGCAGTGTATTGCCCTTTTATGTCACACAGACAGCAGGATTTGGAAATCCAACAAACAGAATAACTAAATTAGGAAACCCAACCATCGGCTTGTGGCCGAGAATGAGATGAGGTCATTCTCTTTTATTCAACTTTCGGTCTTCCTCTTTTCATTGTGACTTCCAGAAATAGCGTATTTCCAGTACACTTACAAGGTTTCTGTGATGTTTCCTGGTGAAAAGCCCCTGACCGTGTGTGTTATTGAGAGGTAAAAACATTTGCGTGTGTTCCATCTGTCGCCCTCCCTGTGTATGTGAATGCATGTTGACAGTTGACACCTACCTCATCTCCCTCTCATCATGTTGAGCAACGAGGTTGCTGTAGAAGTTCTCCAGTGTGACTTTGGCCATCGTCACCCTCTCTTTGGTGTGATTGCTCATTGAGGAGCATGAGGACTGACCCCTTGTTGCCATAGTTTACCTGACACACACACACACACACACACACACACACACACACACGTAAGGCAAATGAGTGGGCAAAGTTTAGCATTAATTTTGCACCCATAAGGCCCCCCACATGCTATTAATATTGTTTGGTCTAGAGATCATTCATATTTACACTACACAAGTAGATGTGCAAGCTGGCCCACAGTTTAGTTCCATTCAAAGTGGTTGGTTTGGGTACCGCATATGATGGGTAATGAAATATGATTCCGAATAATTCACACATGATTAATTACAGTCTTATAGCTGGCCCCTAAAAGTGTAACCAATGATGGCTGTCACATTTCCTCCAAGCTGCTGCTGGCACCCCCTCACTCCATAGGACATGCACAATGGAGGAGCCTTGTTGACGGGGCAAAAGTGTTGACATTCTCATATGGCGATAATGAATTGCAAAGGTAGGCTCTCACTGTTAAGCTTAACATCATTTTCTTCACAAAGCATAATATGTACCGGTGAAAAAAGCGATGAGAGAGAGAGGGGGAGAGCGATAGAGAGAGCAAGAGCGCGAGAGAGAGAGAGAGAGAGAGAGAGAGAGAGAGAGAGAGAGAGAGAGAGAGAGAGAGAGAGGCATAGAATTTTGTGTAGAAAGATGATTTGAGGTTGATAAGATTGGACCAGTTCAGACCAAGCAAAACAGAATAAGGGGGATGTGGCAAATTCCATGAAGTTAACAAGGAGCAAGCACAACAGAGGTCCCATTCAAGCTGGCCTATAAGGACAAACAGTATAAAAGAGCATTTGTTTAACATCCTAATTATTATCACAAGACTGCATGTTCAAAGTTAGCCCCTTTCAAAGCTAAACGTCAGGTCATCAGTAAAGATATCGACCTGTTTCCGTAGGCAATAGAGGCACAAATACAAACGTGTTGCCAATACTTAGTGTTGCTTTAAGAATCAGATTCAGATCAAATTTGATCCGAAACTGGAATAGTCTGTTTCTATAGCAGATGTAGGGATCACATCTGTCACCTCGCCGATTACATAGGTCGAAGAAAATAATCTAGTTTTGATGCAAATTATATCAACCTGAGATGGTAAAAGGTAGTTTCAAAATAGCCACAATGAGGAAAAACATGGAAACCTACGAATAACACTTGTTATACCAGCAGCCCAGACCATTCAATGAGTATAGCACACAAATGTGTTAATAAAATTTCGCATTGTAAGTACATTAGAGCGACACTGCTGAGCAAACGTCTATTTTTAGCAGTCGCTTTGTTCACTCACAAAAGTTAAACATCTGCCAGGCGTCAACAGCCATCTAGAAAACTCCAAACGGCAGTGGATCTTCAAAATAAAGCGCTTTTCAGTAGTTTGAATTGTGCTTTTGTATCTTACCAGCTTTGAAGGCTGTTACAGATAAGTCCCTCGTCGGCCGCTTACGGCCTCAAATGTAATGCTTGAGATCGATAAAGATTTCGCTTGAGTATAATTTGGGCTACGTTTGGGATCCATTCGTATACGGGAAGTAAAGTTACTTGCTCCTCCCCGCCGAGGAGACTCATCACTTCACTGGGTTTTTACTGGGTTTTCGTGCTTGGTGGATGCTAGAGAGAAAAACATGATAGCTGTATGTGGATGGGATATGATGAGCAAGGATGATCTTTTTTATGACAGAAACAAAACGGCCGAAAATATAAACATGGAAAGATTAAAGTTTGTATTTCATATTAACAATGTATTCATTTTGAAAACAGAAAATCCCAGTGCATGGTTTAAAATGTGGCCTAGTGTAATTCAAAGAGGCTTTTAAAGCATGTGTAATAACAAGTCATGAGTTTCAAAAATGTTTTGTGTTGTTGTGGAAACAATAGAAAGATAAAAATGTTCCGTGTGGAAGCCTAGCTGTTGTCAATAGTTCTCGGGTGTAACTGCAATACTTCTCAATTTAAAGCAGTATCCTTCGATTATTCTGCTTTACACTTTATTTCCAGGCATATTTGAAACACAGCCTTTTAACTACAGTGTGCTAAAATATTATCCATCTGTGCTGACGTGGAAAAGTAATGACTCCTTAAGTTCTTAATGCCAGATAGATAACTCATATTGATAATATGTTCTGATGAATCAACTTTAGCAAGGAAAATTGCTAGTCTAACATTTTACTTTATTGTACGGTCAGGATAGGCTACTTTTCATAAGTGAAGAATAAGAATATCGTTCATTTGTTATGCCAGTTTGCACAGTCTGTTGGTTCCTCCTTGACATCCTCTTTGGCTATAACAAACACAAGGTGGCAGCAAATACACAGTTCCTCACCCCTTCTATTTTAGAGTTACTTGACGCAGTTTACCTCAATGCTTTGAATTTTGACACTGAGGATAGTTTTAGAACTCGTCTTTGTACATTTAGTGGAGCAGATATGCTAGCATATGAAAGGTATTGTGTATTTTATGACTAAAGCATGAAACTTTCTCCAGTGTTTCTATAGACCATAAAGGTTATTTTCAGACGTGGAGGCATTTTAGATATGACCTCTGAGACAAAGCAGAGGGCGGACAATCTTCAAGCTGTCAAATTTAAGGCCGCCACTACAGGTGGATAGAGTAAAAAAATTACTAATAGACATCACCATGAAACTTCCCCAGTTGATTACTTACATTAAGTAAACACATTTTTGTATTACAAGTTCTCTGAAATATTTTGTTTAAATATGTCAATTTGACATCTAAATATCCCACCGCTGTGAGTGAGTGTGTGCGCGCGCACGCCCTTGTCTGCGAGTGTTCAGCATATTTGGTCATATTTGAGATTACATCGAAGTGTAGGTGATAATAAAGTAAACATGTTGACTAACTGCAACAAAGCCGAGGGAAGTGTTTTGGATTGTCCGCCCTCTGCCTAGTCTCAGAGGTCATATCTAAAATGCCTCCACGTCTGAAAATAAACTTTATGGTCTATAGAAACACTGGAGAAAATTGCATGCTTAGTCATAAAATGCACAATTGGTTTGCCTATCTGCCCCACTAATTATTAGTAGGTAGGGTGTTCCTCTCTGAGTGAAGGGAGATAAAAGCATTGTCTCCGTTTTGTTTACAAAGCACTTTTATTTAGTATATATATTTTTTTTTACCTCACTTTATTTTCATTTACAAAACCAGTAGTCCCAGGACTCTTTTCGAGATGGGTGTAGGCCATATTGCTCCCATGCTAGGCTTTCTTAACGGCACACGTGACGCTCAGTCTTGTCTTGAAAACTACTTTGGTTTCAGGCGGAAGTGACCGGTGTTTTTCTGGCACTGTTTACAGCAGTAGCAATGTAGCATAGCTATCCCACCAGCAATGATACGAGCGCAGTTCAGCTGATCCCAAGTGCAGTACCTAACGTTAATAATCGTTTGTCTGACAATTTCAAGTCGCACCATGGATAGTACATTTGTTTGGGAGTAAAAAGCCTCCACTGTCGCCTAAATTTTTCAGGACTTCCTGCCCCTTCTTTATTCCCCAGGTATGTTGATCCTTTTTACCAGTTTAGCTGAGCTGTCACACTCTCAGCCATCGTTGGAGGGGGAAGGGAACGCGGCGATTATGTAGGCTGTTGAACGTAGAAGAGTTAGCAGGGCCAGGGGTGCAAGTGCAACAGAGAAACATACTGTATTATGTAATTAACAGCCACCAAACTTGTAGCTGTAACGTTAGATTCGCCGGGCAAGCAACGCTAACGTTACTTACTCGTAGAAAACTCCTAGCGCGTTAGCTCACGTTGGATCGGACATGATTAGTCAATCAGACAAGCTAGCTAACGTCAAGTAAGGACACCTCATGTAATAACAAGATAATTCATTGTCGAATTGTAAACCAGGCTAGTTGAGGCGGTTGCAAATCAAAATTTCAGCATTCTGCTGTCATCTCTTAGTTTGACATTAACGTTAGTGGTGGAGAACATTTAACTTAAAGCTATATACATTCCTAACTTTGTTTCAACATGATTCAGACATTGCAGAAAGACACGTCTGAATTAGTTACATTTAGTAGATAGATAGCTACATGCTGACAAGCAAGCCTGTTAAACTGACTGCTTTAATTTGTCTAATTAGTTTATGTGTAGTGATGTCAGTGTCAAGGGTGAATATAACTAAGTGCTCAAAATTTGGCATATCAATCAAATTAGGTAATGTTGTTAGGTTCTCGATCAATGTTTGCTTGGTCAATTCTCCATAGCACTACACATTTGAATGGCAAAACGTTTAATGTGGCTATTGTAAATGGCTAATCTGCCACCTTGAATGTACTGGGTTTAGGCTGCATCGGAATTATGGCGCGAGTATGTGTTTGAACAAGCAGTCCGGGTTCTTTGTAGGACCTATGTTTTTCTTGCTCTCACTTCATCTGAAGCAATAACCATAGCTACCCAGGCCTGTCTTAAAAACATTTGAGGTCATAGGGACCTATTTATTATATTCACAAGTCTATTAGACTACATGCATTTGAGTTGCATTCTGCATGTTTTTCGTGTGTGCCTAAATTGATGTGATAAAAATACCTGTACAGTGCAGTGACGACTGAAGAATTGCTAGTTACACTCATTGACCTATAAACACAAAGGAGTGTATGGACTTGGAAAAGACTGAAATTACTGTGTAATGGGGGGGGGGGGGGGGGAAAGCCACTTCAGACAAGTTAAAAAGTGAATATTTCTTCTCATCCCCCACAGTGCGCGGCCCCATTGTGGATCCCCAGCTTCTGTGCGTGGCGGGGGAGGCAGTGGCAGAGGTAGCGCCAGAGGCAACCTGAGGCAGAGGGCATAGTGCTAGCAGCCAGCCAGGCTCCATGAGCACCACGGGGCCCCAGCAGCAGGCAGGGGTGCGTTCGCGGCGGGGGCTGGTTAGGGAGAGGGTTCCTGGGCAGGGTGTGGGCATGGAGGCGGCCTGCTGGCTTGCCCCTGGAGCCCTGCGGAGGCTGATCGAGCTCCCTTCGCCACCGCTCTCCCGACATCAGCTCAAGAGACTGGAGGAGCACAGGTGAGATCAACCGCTGCTGGAGTGTTATACGATCGTTGGTTCTGTGAAAGTTATGATGGCCTTGCTAATTTTGCCTTAAACATACATTCTAATTCCTCTAATGTAAAGGCTTTGGGTTTCCCACAGAGCATGACCTGACCACTGTTCCTTTTTTAGGTACAGCAGTGCTGGTCGTTCTTTGCTTGAGCCCCTGATGCAGCGCTACTGGGAGTGGCTGGTAGGATGTGTCCCCGCCTGGATAGCCCCTAACCTCATCACCATTGTAGGCCTGGCTACCAATGTCTTCACAACCCTGGTGCTTGTCTACTACTGCCCCACTGCCACGGAACAGGTTAGCCGTGATGCTAATACAAAGCCCCAAATGGCCTACTGGGAATGCGTTAGAGCTGTGATTGAGTCTAATTGTACATACTAAGGTTATTCATATGTGAGCTTTAGGAAACGTATAGTTTCAATAAAGGTTTTTTTACCCCCCCTCATTGCATGCGCTATAGGAACACAGTGGCATTACCCTAGCTATAGTACACATTATTACTACTATAGTTAATGAGGTACCCACAGTCATGATTATAGTTTTTTGATGTTATTTTTACCGGGAGAGATCAGTTTTATCGCTTGCCTAAGCTCTGTGAGTTTGTTTACTCACAGTCAGCTATAAAGGAGCCTTTTGGCATACCAAAGACTTTCTCAAAGCACACCTCGTTCCCATGTGGTTTAAACTGACAGCTAGTGGTGTATCTGATACCCCTGGTCTGGCTAACACAAGAGGTCAAGGCAAGTGTCTCGCATACTCTTGAACACAGAGAACATAAAAAAGAAAGGATATAGGGAAACATTCTAACTCTGGTGGCCATGACACACAAGAAACTTTTCAGCGTTGTTGCTTTCAACGTTCTTCCAGTGTAATTAAACAAATGTTACAATTTTGATATTGTAGTGTTAAGCTCGCTACTCTTAGTTACCATATTACATAACGGTAGCTAGTTTATCCATGTTGCCAGCCACATTGCCTAAGAGAAGGTTCCCATGTACATTATGGTGGCTTTTAATTTAGCTAGTTACTTTTGTCGTTATTTTGTGTCATCCTGTTTTTAAGGAAGAAACAGAAAATGTAAGCTGCTAACCCAACTGGACAACTACATTTATAATACTGGCCTTCAATGTTAAAACATAGAGGAGTGTTTTTTGTGGTACTTCAGTCTTTACCAAGCCTAAATCTCTTAAGTCCTGTCAAATTTTCTTCACAAGTGCTTGTTGTTTGGAAACCTTTGCAGGGCACGTTAAGTCTTCCATGACCGCATTTATCCCTGGTCAGAGACGGGGCATAAATGGCACAGTTTGCTTCCCCTAATACCAATTATCAAAATTTCTTGAAAATCAAAAGAAGCCAATGGACATGGTGACGGCAATGTCCTAATCTCATTGTTATGCCCTTGTTGGTATGTGCTACATTGTCAGTTCTGCAGCAACACATGTGACAAGCTTAATAGAGAGGAATTGGTGGATTTGACAGCAAACTTAACTTTTAAAAATGGAACTGTGCCTGGTCTGTTCCTACCCCTCCTCCTTGTTCTTGTGTAGGGAAAAGTTCAGGAAATACAAGCACGCATTTCCATGCAATGATACAGAAACCATAGAAGAAACGGTGTAATTCAAACTGTTAACATCTCGGCATCAAGTTTAGATTTTGGTACGTTTTAAATACATAGAGCCAATCATTTTTTCACAATGACATAATACGGAAGGATTTAGAAATCATTGAAGCGATAAAATTAATCAAATCTATATGATAATGGATTGGAGATCCATTATTTGCTGCAAATCTTGCCCATTTCTGTCCTCTCTCACTTTTTGGCTGAGAACATGTTTTTGTTTGATAAAGACAACTCCAACAGAAGAGGATGTGTTTTAAACCATAATCTGTAATCTGTGTTTTCCAGTACTGTATTTTTTATAGAAACATTTGAAAGTATTGTTAGCTTGTATAATGGGCTGGAGAGAAATGGAACTGTTTGTATTTAATGTAAGCCATTTTGAGTCTGAAAGATATTTTAATCCCCCCCCCCCCCCATGAATCGAGACTTGCCCTTGGTATTTGCGGAGCAAAAGCTGTTTTGCAATCTTCGTTTTTTTCTGTCAAAATCCCATTTCTGGCCTTAGGGTATGAATGAATAAAAGATCTATAAAAGTTCACACCTGCCTTTGTGGCTTTTCAAGGGGGGATACCTTTAATTTTAATGCCACATAGTAAACTTGGGACAGGTAGGCCAAACCATTTATAACATAAATCCTTACAAGTATCTTTATCTCCGGATGGTGACAAGGTTTTGCTCCTTTAGGCACCATTGTGGGCATACCTGCTGTGCGCCGTGGGCCTGTTTGTCTACCAGTCATTGGATGCCATCGACGGAAAGCAGGCCCGGCGCACCAATAGTAGTTCTCCTCTAGGTGAACTGTTTGACCACGGTTGTGACTCCCTCTCAACAGGTAAGCGTTTGTTTGAGTCGATATTTTGTGTGTATTATTTGATTCATTTGGGGATACCAACCTTCCCCTGCTCTCTTTTCAGTGTTTGTGGTCCTGGGCACCAGTATAGCAGTGCAGCTGGGAACCAACCCTGACTGGATGTTCTTCTGCTGCTTCGCTGGAATGTTCATGTTCTACTGTGCACACTGGCAGACCTACGTATCGGGCACCCTGCGATTTGGCATGTGAGTTTGATCCGTTTCACATGCAGGTTTTAACGTGTTGGGCAACTGTGAGCAAGGTCATGCGATGGAAAAGGGAGCATGATTCTAGTTCGATATGCTGTTATAGAAATGTGAAATACAGTATAGGAAAAGTAGGGGATTGGCTGGTGTTTTAGTTTTTATGTAGTGTAAAGCAAAAATAACTTCTGGATGTTGATACCACAAACACCATTCAGGCATACGCCATGGCCCATCTACAATAAGGTAGTGTCACTATGGCTACTACTTGCCTCTATAATTATCAACCAGTTGGAGCTGAAGTGGGAGATGGCAACCTCACATCCCTGCTTAGACACTTCATATCGTGGTTTACCTAGTATGCCATGTCCATGGAAATGTTGCTGTTTTGCTCCTAGTTCTCAATGAAAGGCCATAATAATTAAATCCAATTAAGTTCCAGCATTATTAAGTGAGTCATAACAAAACAATGAAACATAACAAAAACAAGCAATAGTTGAGTATAAACAACATTCGTTTTGTAAATAAGTGCCATATTTTGTTAAAATTATATATGTATATTACTTTACCCCAAATTATGACTGTATGCAAGTGTGTGCGTTTGTGAGCTCTGACCTACAGCCAAACAAACAAACAAAAGCTCAATGTTTTGTTTAACTCTGATGCCGAATGGCTTGCCAACTTTCTTAAGAATTGCCTTGTTACTTTCAGAGAGAGAGAGAGAGAGAGAGAGAGAGAGAGAGAGAGAGAGAGAGAGAGAGAGAGAGAGAGAGAGAGAGAGAGAGAGAGAGAGAGAGAGAGAGAGAGAGAGAGAGAGAGAGAGAGAGAGAGAGAGAGAGAGAGAGAGAGAGAGAGAGAGAGAGAGAGAGAGAGAGAGAGAGAGAGAGAGAGAGAGAGAGAGAGAGAGAGAGAGAGAGAGAGAGAGAGAGAGAGAGAGAGAGAGAGAGAGAGAGAGAGAGAGAGAGAGAGAGAGAGAGAGAGAGATTCAACCATGAAAGAACAAAAACAACTACAAAAACAATTTGCTAATTTCATTGTTTGTCGTATGGTCTGATAAGTTTGCTGTACAGTCACTGTTCTAGTTAAATTGGGATCTTTCACCTTGTCTAATTTCTCTGGGTCCATCTGCTTATCTCCTCAGTATTGATGTGACTGAGGTGCAAATCTTCATTATAATCATGTACGTGTTGGCCGCCGTGGGAGGATCGGCTTTTTGGCAGTCACTGGTAATTTTGGTTGCCTCAAATTTCCACAAATTTAACTTGGGTTAGATAAATGGAGTAATTTATTGTGTGTGAGGGTTCTAATATAATTATGGTGGCCATAAGGCTTGATTGTAATTATTTCAAATAAATACAAACTAAACTATATCAAATGTAATTCAAATGTAAGCTTACTACTTTGCTGGCTTGTCTCTGGAGTATTTCAGGCATCTGGGCTCTTAAACACTGTTCACTTGATGGCAATTTATTCCTCAAAACAGTTTCTTGGTACACTGTTTTGTTACTAAAATATTAACTCCTGGAGGAATTAACTCCAATCAAGCCAGGAGTGTTACAGAAATAGTTCAACATTTGGAGATATAAGATATGCCCCAACTTACCCCTAGTCAGACGAGATGATTGATAAAAGTTTTATGTCCGTACATCCAGTGTTGAGTTAGTTACGTGGTAGTTGAGGTAACCGCTAGCATGGCTCCCGGAAGTGACTAAATACTCTTTAAACAGTTCCCAAGCTGTGTTATTTGTATGTTATATTTTCTGTATTTTGCACGTTAAAAAATGAAAATGTAAAAGCAAGACGTTGTTGTTATTACATACTATATATACAGTATATATCTATGGTCACCACTCTTCTTCAGATGTTAGGTCCCTTAACCTATCAGACATGAGGTGAAACAAAGGTTCTGCATTGCAATAACAGTCTATCTGTTTCAATAACAACAGCGTCTTGCTTTTACATTTTCATTTCAACACGTGCAAAATACAGAGGATATAACATGGAAATAATACAGCTTAGAATTATTTTTAAGGAGTGTTTAGTCACACTTAGGGAGCCATGCTAGCGGTTACCTGGAGCATACTATATCGCTAGGCTACTTTTACGATGACCACGTAACTAACTCAATACTGAACGTCATCATCATCATCATCATCATCATCATCTTCGTCCGCTTATCCGATCGGGTCGAGATCTAAAAATCTCCAAATCTCAAATTGAAATCTGAAGCTGGAATCCATGCGTTCAAAAAGGCATCGTCAGCACAAAATAACAAAACAAAATTATACTAGACACAAACGGTAATCCACAAATACTGAACGTGCGAACATCAAATTTATATCACTCGTCACGTCTGACTAGGGGTAAATTGGGGCATATCTTATCTCCCAAAATGTTGAACAATCACTGTAAAAGAGTTGTCTAAAACTCTTATCTTCCCTGATTCTTTTTTTCTTTCAGATTCCTATTCTAAATATCCAGATGAAGATAATTCCTGCCATATGCACATTTGCAGGGGCCATATTTTCATGTTCTAATTACTTTAGAGTTATTTTTACTGGCGGTGTGGGTAAAAATGGATCCACTATAGCTGTAAGTATTAAATAGCTAATTCCCTAGCATTTACACCCATCTACAAAATACTATCCAACATAGACAATGTGTAGCTTCTGGAAATACGGGTGGCTTTCCGGTTGCTGTATACAGAGTCTCAACAAAGCCTCAAAAGAGAACTCAATCTCAGTTGGACTCGCATGGTTAAAAAAAATCAGTTATTACACGTTTCTTTTTGTGGTACATCTGGTTTGACTTTGAGACAGCGACATTTCTGTTCACCAAATTGGACAGGCTTAATAATAAACTAATATAAATATAACTCTTTGTTGTGAGTTTGAGAAAATTATAGAGTAGTGGAAATAATCTTATTTATTAATTATTTGCTGTTTTTAAAGTTCATAGTTGTACATTTCCTCCAGCAATGGTCAATTTTGGAGAGTAATTTGTCCACCACTACTCGTTTTACCTTCTAATAGTAACCTGTGTTATGAGTACTATTATTCAGAAGTCTCTGGTGATAGCTCCAGTGAAGGTCTGTGCAATAACATTTACTCGGACGGTTGACTGTATACATTCCACACTTGTAATTTGAGATCATGCTCATGCTCATGTTCAAGCACAAAATGTAAGATAGCCTTATGTTATCAGGATTTTATTTTGTCATATCTGAACGTTCCTCTCAAATGTAGAATCCTTCCAAATGTTTTTTTTCTTCTCTTTCTCCTCCAGGGAACCAGTGTCCTATCCCCTGTGTTACATATAGGATCTGTAATAATATTGGCAATGATGATCTATAAGAAATCTGCTGTTCAGTTGTTTGAGAAGCACCCCTGTATTTATATCCTGGCATTTGGCTTTGTGTCAGCCAAGATCACTAATAAATTAGTTGTAAGTCTCAAAAAGCACATGCAAACTTTTTTATATATCCATGTTGCTCTGAGTGGCATGGTGTGTTACTATTATAAAACACAGAACCTTCATAAAACGGCATTTTCTGCTTTTTTTGCGGACAGGTAGCACATATGACAAAGAGTGAGATGCATCTCCATGATTTAGCATTCCTGGGACCGGGGTTGCTGTTCCTGGATCAGTATTTCAACAGTTTCATTGATGAATATCTCGTGCTTTGGATTGCACTGGTAAGTAAGCAACCAAAACCTTGTAAAATGTCAACCTTTTCATACTTTTTGATATGCTTGTGTGTGTGGTGGGTATCGATATAAGGGACTTGGTTATGAGGTGCCTTAGGGTTTAAGTGGCCCAGAATACTCACACAGCAGTACCATACTGTACCATTGCCTTTGATTGATACACAGTACATGATAGTGTACTTTTCGTTGTAGAAATTCTTGAATTGTTGTAATAAAGGGGGGAAAAATCAACTAAAATGCTAACAATGTGCTGGTAAAGAGTTTTGTTACAGCTTTATTGTTCTGCGTTGGTTCCTTACATAGTTTTTCTAGTATGCAGCATTTTTTTATTCATTAGTATATCTTTGGAATTTGCCATATTTACCATCCTTAATTGCTTGTCAACCAAACACATCTATTCGTTTTAATAATAATATTTTATTATATAGTGCTTTTATAAAACCCAAAGATGCTTCACATGGCAACAGTGACACAAAAACAGCAAGAACAGACCAAAACACGAATATCAGATGAGGGATTGTACAGGTTACTAACACATAGCTATCAAGTGTTGCCAGAGTGAAAAGATGGGTTTTGAGGTGGGATTGAAAGATTTATGATGAAATAGAATAGTGAATTAGATGGGGTTGAGAGTTCCATGAGTGACAGGAAGTCAGTGAAGGTCAAAGAGGATTATGTGCTCCGATGGTTTGGTTGAGGTGAGATGAGCAGGCGAGTTTTAACCATGTGGAGTTTATGGAGTGGCACTGATGCCAAAGAAAAGGGAATGGCAGTAATCAAGGCCGGACAAAATGAATGAGTGAATGTGTGTTGCAGCAGTATGTACCTAGAACTTACTATTTTAATATGTTTAAGTTTTCACAACACTTTTTATTATCTGTTTTTGCAGATCTTCTCTTTCTTTGACTTGCTGCGTTACTGTGTCAGTGTCTGCAACCAGATCGCCTCCCACCTTCATATCTTTGTCTTCAGAATCAAGCCTTCAATCACTTCCACTCTTCAATAAGAATTTACTGTATTTGTTGTGGGATCAGCACAATTACAGGCTGAAAATGAATGTGGTAACAATGAGATAGTGTAATACTGTCATCATTAAGTTATTATTCACCAATGCTTATTTACGTTTTTAATTAATTTAATGTAGTTAGTTTGGTCATAATGGGGCAATAAGAGATTTGTTCTTAAAGCTAATTACATAGACTGCAAAGGAACTAAAAGAACAGTAGGTGATACTTTATTAATCATAACTACAAAATGTCTTGATTCTTAAGAAAAACTGTCTGCTCTCCATCTTATCTAATGGAAAATCAATATAAATTGATTGAAACCTTTGCCTTTGCTTTCAGTTAGTATAATTTTGCAATATTTGCATAACCTAATTTTTTGGTATCATAAATATCAAAGTGTTACAAACAGTAGTTTTCCAGTCTACACTCAAACTTCGCCGCTTCGGATCGTTAATTAAAGCCTGCACTTTTAGTATACCAGAAAATTGTCAGATTGATAGTGTTGTATTGGTTACAAACAGACGGTTATCCAGCTGTGTTATTTTATTTAACGCACGAAAGGCTCTACCCTAATCTCTCAAATAGCAAAGGCCCATTTTGGCCTGAGGGCCACCCAAAATACATATTTTTGTTTGAGAATCATGTTTGATATTTTTTCTTTTTTTTATTGTGGGCCACTTAAAATGTATTTTGATAAATGTTACAGCTGGTGAAGGATATGTCACCTTAATACATTTAATTAAAAACAAAATCTGTAGCAAACCAGATTGGTGGGAACTTACAATTAGCATTTTTTGTGCCTGTTTTTACAGCTATTTGTTACAGAGGTTAGTTATCACATTTGCACAAAAAAAAAAGAAAAGGTCAATGGTAACTAAAATGCAAAGTTCATGATTTATTACCGTTCGAAGTCCCAGTATATTTACCATCAAGATAGTCGGCAATTCTTTGACGGGTGTTGGTCAGAAGTAGTATTTATTTGTGACAAATTAATTTCTAAACAAGGAGAATCTGTTGGTCATTAACTCATTTGGACAAAAACTGCTAAATGCAAAGTAAATGCTTATTTTTTACCCTTTTTTCATTTCATGCTTATTTTGTATTTGAGGCTGTTTTGCCTTTCAGTTATAATGTGCTTGAAGTCAATACTGTGATTATAATTTTCGGGTACTTCTTCACAAAACTTTATTAGCAATGGACGTACATTTTTTCTGAAATTTCTGTTTCTACACACCTTTTTAAATTGTCTTAGGGAATTTAAGTTAATACCATTTTCATTGCCCTGATTTACTGAAGTGAGTATTAAGCTAAACGTAAACCCCATAAAAAAAGCATGGTGCTTAAAACTGAATTAGTTATCGTCTGACCTTTTCACGTCAAATGTTCTGTTGCATCACTTGCAAGTATGCAGTTAACTTACGCAGACTGACTGAATTATATTTAGAAAAAGATGTCAGGTCCTACTCAAGTCATTGTCAGACAAGTAAAAGGTTGCCTTACAACATTCTGTTCTTGTTTTGGATGAGGGTCAAGTCTTTCAGGTGTGCATGTCATATGTCTGTTTGTGTATCTATAGGCAACCAGCCAAGGCTGGTATTTTTGTCCCTGTTAAGTTATTTAGGGCCAGACAGTCAAGCTCAGGTATATTAATAGTGTTCAACAAAGTATAATCCTAACTTGGTTTGTAAAACAAGGTCACTGGACAATCTTACCTCCTACCAATGCAAATAAATGTCATACTCTCACATATAAACTGACAATCACTAAATGTCTTTTTATTGAATTTCAGTATTATTTTTAAGTTTGAGAATTAGGTGGATTGTAAACATTGTAACATTCCATTTCCACAAGTTGAAATAGTGATTAAAACAAAAAAAACTACTACCAATAAAATAATGCTAGTATTCTCAGATTCTTAAGAGTTTCTAACTTTGACAAACAATTTACTAACGTTTCAGCAGCAGGTAGTAAGTGTGTTTATAAAGGGGCCAAGCTTTTGGTGCACCTGCATATGCATAAAATTGAATGCAGTTAGAGAATGATGAGAAACAATCTTATAGCCATATGTTAGAAGACAAGGCACATTTATATGTAAAGTATTGTACCAAATAACAAGTACTGAACCTTAAGCAAAGGCGTTGCATTAGCTTGAAATTAAAAAACTTCATATTGCTTCTACATCAGCAGTGTCTGTAGAGACTTGCGCACTGTTGCCATCTCTTGCTGTTGCTGTAAAAAGAAAAAAATGTATACCTAGTTAGAAAATAATCTTTATCTTTCCTTATGAGTACTATCATGTTAGCAATATGAACAGTGCAAATGTGCTAGGTCATTTTTTTGTTTTATCCTCTCTTTGTACGCACTGTTTCCATGAGGATCTTTTTCTGCAGCATAGCCATTTCCTGGCGCAATTCTCCCAGCACACCCTCCTGCTGATGGATATGAGTCTTCTCCATCATCTCCAGGCTCTGAGACATTATGTTGCACCATTAACCAGTAAATATATGGAACACATAATTGACAGGTTGCATCCCTTTCTTCAATGTAATTGATTTACGTTGCTACAGAGTTGGTCAAAGTAGTGGAGGCAATGAAAAACCATTAACTATTCTATGTACCTGGACATACTGCTCTAGGAGTTGTTTGAGTGTCTTCAGCCTCTGGCCTTGTGAGGCCCTCATGTGTTGGAACATCTTTTGCTGGTGCTGGAACATACTCTTAAAAAGACAAGTAAATACAGGAGGTTAGGAAACACGGGACAATGCCACACACACACTGAGAATTTGTACTTGTTTATAATGCCGGCTGAGACTACGTCTTGTTGCAGCGGTGTCTTGTTTACAAAGCTCGTAAAGAAAATAACAAATCAAAAACTAACGAATAAAACAAATGTATACCCCACAAAGCCCCACATTCGGTTCTCCACAGCATGGCTCAGCAACTATCATGCATCTGTCAAATGCATGATAAACTATCAAATAGAATACTACCTGCAGTTTTTCCTCTTGGTCCTTTGACTTCTGAACATCTGTGTCCCATTGGTGAAAGATTGCACTGAACTGCGTGCTGTAATCATCTGTGACTTTATTCCTGCCGTTTGAAATGCGTACGAATTATTATTAGTTGATGTCACAGAGACTTGCAAACGCTCATGCCTAAACCATTTAACCAATGTTTAAAACACCCAGAGTAAAGTTGGAGGTGAAGGAAACCCCCCTCTCAATTACAACAATTGGTTTTGAACCACATATGATGTCTGGATGAAAACTTTGAACCTGCTAACAGGAATCTAGGGATTATTTTAGAATAAGATTTATTTTTTTGACTTTCCTTAATCAGCTACAGAATATATTTGAAGTAAGCTGAACAATACAAAATTATCCAGGAGAAACAGGAAATGCTTAAAGCAGTGGTTCTCAGTAGTTCCACTGATCATACCTAGTTGTACATGCCATTTAGTCCCATGAATTGGCCCACCCTAGTTGGAATCCCTAATGGAATACATTGAGGACATCAAAGGTTGGATGTCACGATAGGCTCTAAACCTTATAATAAATAATATAAAAAAAGCAACCAGACACTAATGTCACTTTCTTTCTGCTGAAAAATGGTGTGTTTGGGAGTGCCTACGTTGAAAGCACCTTCCCACCTTAAAAAAAAGAAAAGAAAAAAAGAATTTAACGGCAAACTTCTTCTGGTTCATTCATTTCTGTACTAAATTTGGATGACCATACAGAAACAATCAAGACCCATGAATATAGCCTATTTAAAACATCACATTTGGAGTACATTTTCACGTCAGCAAAGTTTGGAAAGTTACAAAGCCCAGACAGACCAATCTACTACATAACCACTCGATTTGCCGCTGCCACCTGATTTGATCATTTGTCCAGTCTTAACGAGGCTACAACAAGATTTACTGGGGAAGCCCGGTTACTTTTGAACAAGAGCAATTGTGAGATTATTACTTTATTGTATAAGCATAACACTTAGTTGGAAACTATAATTATTTAAGCTAGCTATGATTTTCTACTTTGGGACAGAGTTGTAACAAGTCACCAAAAATTGGTACTCTAGTTGAGCCATTTGGAACAGAGACTCGAGTCAAGTCTTTCACATGCAAGCTCGAGTCGAGCAAAGTCAGCTTTTTGAGTCGAGTCAGCTATCTGGCCCATGTCACTACTAGTCTCTAGTTCTGATACTTATCTCACCTACTATTTTCATATTTGTTTTAAAGATTAGAATAAAATACACAATGCTTATTAACATAGTCATACTCTACCTGGTAATGTTCACCTTGAAAAGTTATTGGTTTCTTCTTTGTGTTTAGAATAAGATCAAATAAAATTGATTGATCTATCTAATAAAATGTTGTCATGACTAAAAGTCATGAGACTTTTTCTTACATGCAACGCATTTGGTCTTGACAACCAAAACAGTGGCCTGTTCATGCACAACAAACGAGAAGCCTGCTGGTGCACTTATTGAAATGTATCATTTATTTTTGGTTAATCGTTTTAGATAACCATAACATTTTATGAGAATTTCAGAGCAGTGAAGCCATTTCTTGCACAGACTCGAGTTGAATATTTTGAAGGCATTTCCGGTTAAAATAGCCCTTTGAGAGAAGTCATTACAACTCTGCTGTGAGGTTTTGTTTGTGTATTGATGATTTTGGTTGTTGTGTTGGTTTTGTTGTCTCATGTTTTTTGTTTTTGTTATGTATGTGGGTCCGATTGAAAATTTAAATATATCTCAACTTGGTCATCTGGCTTTAAATAAGAGTAAATAAAATAAAAAATCTAGAATTTGTATAGTTACGTCCTTTACATATTTTACATTTGTTTGTTTTACTGCTTTATTTATTATATTTGTATTATTCTATTAATATATCTAATTTGCATGTTATTTTTTTCATTTCAGAAGATAAAACTGCATGTAACATGAGGTACTAAAATATCATATCCTATAAAGTTAGAGTGATTATTGCAATTATTCCACATAACTAATCTACCTGTCCTTCTGTTGAGATTTCCATAACTCCTCAATCCTATAATGACTATTTTTCAGAGAAGACTTGGTATAGGTTTCCATTCGCTTCCGCTTGGTCAGGAAGGCCTTATTGATGTCTGCTACAGAAGCCATAGAGCAAGAACAATGTCAGACAAAGAAACTAATACTATACATCAATGATTGTGTGCTTTTAACTTGGGAGGCACCTTACCTCCAAATCTGTCCAACATGGTCATCACATCCCCTCTGATGAAGACATAGCAACAGGTTCTTAAACACATAAGCTATGTTATCACATCAGTTAACAATTATTTAGCTGGTACAGACATTTAGGCCTACCCTTCCATATCGTCCAGTGGGGGGCGTTTCCTTCCCCTCAATGAGTCTGCTTCAACTAAAAAGGCACAAGACAGAGGGAGCCTAATACAATTAATAATTATGAACAGGTTGATACTGTGAACATTATTAACAAAGTTATATTTGTTTTTGTACAAACACAAATTGTATTCTTTTTTAAAGTTGGCTAACTTTACCTGTCAAGTTTTCTTGTACGACGTCCAAATTGTTTACATTGTTGGAGATAGTAGTACTAAAATTGGTAGTCCCATGGCCTTTTGTTTTAGCTCGGTGCCCATATTTCTTGAAAGTTGCCATTTAAGTTAATGTTAGGGGTGTATTTTCCTTTACAATGCCTGCAAAAAAAAGATATTGTTAGATGAATGAATTAAGAAAGGTCGCATGCCATTTGATGGTTATGTTGGAATATGCTCACCCTGAAACAATAGAAATATTAGCATAGCATTAAACGCAGCTAGCTATACACGTCATTAGTAGCAAAAGTTAAAATAATAACCAATGACGAGTAGGAAAGCAAGAAAACGAACTTTCTGACATGGTTAGAGGTAGCTTAAGTTAAGCTAACTAACAAGTCAAGTAACAGATACCTTTCAATACACTTTGCTTTAACCGATAGTATTAATCTCTGAGGAAACTGCAAACATCCTTTGGTAGGTCATTAAGGTTTCAGAGCTCAGAAAATAAAACGGCGAACTTAAGACACGGTAAAGTGACAGGACCAGCAAACCGTTGATTTCAGATGCACGTGCAAAGTCATGCAACACAAGCAAGGTGATAGTTTATTACTACACAAAAGCTTCATGTGTGAACAATGTGGAGCTCATGGCGTGACATTTCTGAACTGTTGCTACATATAATGTACTGGTAATATCAATTATAATTGTTATTAATTTAATTTAATGAATGTCTTTTAAATTCATAGAACAATAAGCTTTTTCGAAAGAATCTATGAGATTTCACTTTTTAAAGTAAAATCTAAATTATTTCTAATCGGACCCCGGCCGCGCGGCGGCGTTCAGTCAAACTAGGACAGGCTTTAGTTTAAACCGCGCCTCCTTAATGTCGTAGCAGGAAGTTTGTGATCAAGTCAGTAGCTGAATCCAAGTATACATGTCATGTACATTTAATTATGATTTGTCCAGTTTGATTTGACATCTTGTTTTTTTCCCCATGATCCCTTTTTAAAGAATTTATCAGATGAAGATTAACACCAAAATGGGGTCGTGTTTTTGATAGGTAAGCAGGCTGTCAATTCACACAACTAAATTAATAATAATAGTGCCTCCTTAGCTTAGACAAGAGTTTACAAGGCGTGTATACCATCAGTAGCCAGCCTTATTTCGATAGTTAACCTGCTTGTTTTTGAATGTGGTTAACGGTAGTTAGTACTAGTAGCAACAAAGCTAGCTAAGACTAAGCTCATATTTTTAAACAATTGTTTTACAAACTTGAGCCGCTAGTGTATTGCTTTCATCTAGTGCTGTGGTAAACACAACATACATAATACTTAAGCTGTTTTAAAAACTCGATACATGTTCTACTCTCTTCTTGTATTTGTTTATTCTCATAGTTTCAGTTGGCCTACATTTAAATTGTCTTCGCATAACAGGAACTAGTTCCCAATTTAAAATGTATCGCGTGCTCTACAATTTACGGAACTGAGAGTAAAACGCGTTCAATTAGCACACACATGCTTTGGTTCAATTGTTAACTTAAAAAAACATGAATAACTCTTAAACTTAAGGTATTTGCTGAACTTGAAGATGACAATGTTTTCTTTTATGCTACAGCACCAGAGGTCTGGGACATCCCACAAAACACACAAACAAATACACACATCTCAAGCTTAGACTTTATTCAGTCTATGATCCCAAGTAGGCCATGTGGTGGTTCCAGCAGGGTATGTGCATTCTGCCTGTAGCTCTGGTGATATGGACGGCAGCCACATTCATCTTTGCCTACATTACAGCTGTGGTGCTAAGGCACGTGGATCCATTGGTGCCCTACATCAGGTGAAGCTGTCTGAACTTTTCAATATAATAATAACAATACTGCCTTTATTTGTATAGCACTGTTCAAAACAGTGTTACCAAACATCCTCTCATTTAGTTTGGCATCTACATAGGAAAAACACTGGTCATGCTCCAAACGGGGTGAGGAACCCCTTGTTTAAAGCCTGGATGCATGGCTAGGCTTAGTGGATTGACCGTCTTTTGTTCTGTTCCTGTTTGCAGTGACACCGGGACGGTCGCACCAGAACGATGTGTTTTTGGAATCATGCTGGATGTGTCAGCATTCTTAGGTGATTAAACACTTGCACTTAAGGCTCCTGACTATCCTCTCCTGACTATTGTTGCACAATAATAATGGTTGTAGATTTAGGTCCAGTTCCTTTTTTTCTGCATTTGAGAATTATACCAACCAAGGAAATGTTATGTTCTTCCATCATTAATTGCTATGTTAAATTCTGCACATTCTTAGAGTACTATACAAGCTCTGATGCTCTCGCTTTGGTCTGTTTAGGTATAGCAACCTCATATGTGCGCTACAAGCAGGTGCAGGCTCTAACAGAGGAAGAGGAATATAACCTCCACAAGCTCAACCTTATTGGTCTGGTGCTGGGCTGCATCAGCTCTTTTGGCATGTGTGTCGTTGCTAACTTTCAGGTATGTACCTATTTAGCAGGCATACAATTTCCATGTTCTTTTTATAGTTTTTTGATGCTTCTTTAAAACCGCAACAAAAAAAAAAGAAACTGAGTAGCACAATTTGGATCTATTCTCTAACCATCTCTTTCTCTGTTCCCCTCTCCCTCCCTCCGTCACTCTCCTTTGCAAGAAAACCACACTGTTCTCCATGCACCTGGTAGGTGCTGTGCTGACCTTTGGTGTGGGTGCTCTGTACATCCTGGTGCAGACGCTTGTGTCCCACTACATGCAGCCTCACGTCCATGGCAAGGGCATCTTCTGGGTCCGCCTTGGCATGGGTGTTTGGACCTTTGGCAGCATCATCAGCAGTATCCTTAACGGCTAGTGTGAATATGTGTGCGTGCTATACACTCAACGTTCTCCAGTCTGCTTTGACTGGTCCTTCTTAATTGTTGAAGTGTTTTCATGTCTTTAAGGAAAGAAAATATACCTATCTTTTTGGAGAGTTGTTTGTTGTGCTCCTTAACTGTGACCCCTCTCAGTGTTTGTGTCATCAGTCATCATGTACAGCAGTCTCCCTGGCGTGGATGTAGCACACAAACTTCACTGGATCCCAGGAGAAACTGTATGTTGACCCCTAACTGCGTGTGTGTGTGTGTGTGTGCGCGTGTGTGTGTACGTGTGCGTACGTGTGCGTGTGCGTGTGTGCGTGTGCGCGCGCGCGTGCAACTTTTATAATGGCAATAGCTAAAGGGGTTAGATTAACCTAAATATAATAAAGGCTATTGTTGAGTGGAAAACACTTGTTTACTTTTACATGACAGTTGTATCTTGTTCCAGGGCTATACTGCTCACATCATTAGCACCATCTCTGAGTGGTCTCTGGCACTGTCCTTCATCAGCTTTTTCCTCACCTACATCCGAGACTTCCAGGTAAAAAGTCCCTGTTTAAAGCCATACACCTCCTTCATCACTCTTGCTATGGTCATGAGCTTTCCTATGGCAAACTGATACATTTTGCGTCATTGGGCTGCATTTTCAGGAAGTTAATCTACCAGCTGGTTTAGTGAATGTTATTGAAAAAGCTCAAATGAGGTGTTTAAACAATGCTGCGATACCAGATTAATCTGCACTGAAACCAACCAGTGCGTTTGTGTGCCTAACAGTGCTGGGTTGTTGTTACCTGGCAATATGATTGATAGAATATGTTTCTCCCAACCTCACTGCGACCAGATAACCCAATGCTTTGTTGGTCTAACAGTTAAGCTTCACTGGGTTATTTTCCCATTCCTATTTCAAAAAAAGATGTATAGACATGAATGATACTTTTGATGGCTTTGTAACGGTAAACTTAACGTAATATTAAACCTCATCACTAGTGGACATTGCTCTAGTTGCTTCAAAGGATGTGCACTACTATTTCCATTTCTTTTCTATTGTTTTAAGAAAATAAATTTGAGAGCAGAAGTGAACCTGCACAGCAGTCATCTCTACGATTCACCGCATTACAGCATCACAGCCCCTCTACACCAATCTGAGACTTCCCCGCTTTTAGCTGGCAGCATCTGATATAGAATTTTTTTTCTACTAGCTGGTGGAAAGAAAAATTCATTGTAATTCTTATTTATTGATCATACGTACGTATCAAAATGTATGATTTTTTTTTATCGTTTGGAAATGTTTGCAGTCCCCCAAAAAGTATTTTCAATGTACTTTGAACATAGTCAGGACTTAACAGAGATTGTATTTCCTACGAACAGCTAGATGGTGCCAAAGATTGGTGTCCATTTCAAGAACACACTGACAATAAGAGATCAGTTTGACTAACTTTTGCTATCACATAAATAATGGTATGTTTTTTTCCTAGTCTCCTCTGCCACACTTGTGAATAATGCTACAGAAAATGAAAAGCTTTACTAATTTATATCATATTCTTTGTAAATTTTACATCACATGTTTCAGTCACCTTTTGCAAGTCGCTAATAATAATTACTCAACAGAAAATAGTTTGGGGATATGGCAGCTGGCAATTTATGCACTGTTTTTTACAGGGGGAAAGTATATCGTGTTGTACCTAGTCCACTGTAAATGGTATGGCAGTAATGTAAAATCATTACTCTTTAGACTGTTGTATGGTCTTGCTTTGTAACAGAAATACACATTTTATATAAATTGTAGCTTTTTAATATGAATGCATTTTTATTATTTAAAGCCTGTTTTAACAGGTTGTATCGTTTCACCCATCTTGTTCAATGTAATGAAAATCAACAACAGATTTGTTTAACATGTTTGGGTTGAAAAAAGAAAGAAAAAAAAGTGTATCAAATCTTATCAACTTTGCAATAACAATTTTCTTGCCATTTCAAAAAACCTTAAACATCCTTCTAAAGGAACAGCTTTATTATAAAACAATACATAAAATGCTCAAGGTATTCAAGTCTTTTTTTGTACAATTAACTAGATAATGGTATGAATAACTTTTTCCTTCAAGATGCCATTCTAAATTGACACTAGACGCAAGATAAGGATCTTCATTAAACCTTCAAAACTTCACTGTGCGATAAGATGGAGGTGCATTAAAGCAAAAAGGACTCCAAATGGAGCAGCATGTGGTCTAAATGTCATTGGCAATGCAGACCTGCAGCCTGTGTATCAAGTTAAAATGAACAGTGTTTCCTTCAACACACTGTTCACACCACAAGATTCTTTACCCATCCACTCTTTGCTTTCTCTTTCTTTTTCTTTTCCTGGGCCTCGGTAACCTTTTTGAGAAAGAAGCCTGCAAAACAAAGAGGAACAGGTGGAGGTTAAAACACTCAAGATCTATCATTCTCTTTCTTTTTTTCCTTACTCCTATAATTGGAGAATAACAAGCAGAAACTAGTCCCTTTTCAGGTGTTCTCCACCAAATGCTCCCTCCGAAAATATGAGGAGATGCAAGGAATTGTATAACAATTTTACTGAATTCCTTGTGTTCATGATTCTAATACGAATTTACCTCTAGCACAGCTATATACACAAGTTATATTTAGTTTTTCCAAATGATCGAAATACACAAAGAAGGAGAAAAAGAAATTGATTGCAGCTATGTTTGCAATATATTCTGATATTGAGAAATATTCCAACCTTCTGGGTTGGTGGGCTGTTTTTCCACCTCTTGAATGAAAAGGTCAAACATCTGGGTCTTGACAAAGTTCTTGACAAACTGACGGTAGGCTTTGGGCTCAGCCGACCTGCAGAAGTTCTTTTTCTGGAACACTGCAGGTTGTCCACTGCTGCCGCGCTTCACGTGCGCCGAGAAGTGGCCCACCGTCTTCACAAAGAAGGAAAGAAAAGCCTCCGACACCACAGTATTGAACTCCTCTGGGCCTGAAGAGAGGGTGTTCAAGCAGCAGATAGATAAGATGGGCAATGCACGGATAATAAGGAAGCATCGTACGCTTGTCTGTCGTACAACTGTCAAATTGTGCAAACAGCTGTCCCTTCGGCAAGGCACAAATACCCATAATGCAGGAAATCCCCAGCCTATACTCAACTTATTAGCTATCAGCGATTTAGAGCATGATGAAAACATTTGAGCTAAATGACAAGAAACGCCCCTCCAATTTCATTTCACAATCTCAATATGGTAGATTCTATTTCAGTATGATGACATTGTGAGTGGAAGCTGACAAAGCAGAGATCTTTCCATCCAGGTCACTTAGTCACTCCCACTGGCCTGAGTCAATTCCAAGGATCCCAAATAATTTACATGATTTCAAAACCCTTAGGAACATTTACAACACAATAGGTCAACAAATGAGTACAGAGGTTAATAAATAATGGAAGAAATGCTTGAAATCTGGACAGCAACTTCAATGATGTCCTTAGATCACAACTGCCTCCCTTCATTAGATCTTAGGCCACAGGGAACAACTGACCATAGCTTCTAATAATTTTTAACTACTGTATAATGCTGTTCTCTCTCTCTCTCTCTCTCTCTCTCTCTCTCTCTCTCTCTCTCTCTCTCTCTCTCTCTCTCTCTCTCTCTCTCTCTCTCTCTCTCTCTCTCTCTCTCTCTCTCTCTCTCTCTCTCTCTCTCTCTCTCTCTCTCTCTCTCTCTCTCTCTCTCTCTCTCTCTCTCTCTCTCTCTCTCTCTCTCTCTCTCTCTCTCTCTCTCTCTCTCTCTCTCTCTCTCTCTATATATAAACGGACCAACCAAATGGTTAAAATCTTTAAAAAGTGAATGAACTAGGGAGCATTAAAGGCAATGAATCGGACCGTAATGGGAATGGTGACTCACTGAAGTTCTCCTTCTTGGCACTTAGTGCCTGAAGTAGCTCCTCCTGGAGTTTTTCTGGAAGGATGCTGTTCTCGTCTCCCATCTAGGTCCAAGACGGAGAGAACAATAAAATGTAAGAGAATGGCTTTAGTAACTGAATAGATGACATCGATGTACGTGCACACAGACAATCATACGTAAATATGCTATCGGAATAAGAGCTGGCAAATTAGGTGAAGATTTTTGACAGTACTAGAACAGCTAACTGTGTTTTACAGTACATAACATGAACCACAATGAACTACACACACACAAATTAATCTAATAGCTACATTTTAAATAGACACCATGGGTCGAGTAATTCTATTTGACTAATTTGATTCTAGATAAAGTTTTCTTTGTGTGTTTTTGTTGCCGGGCTCGCAAGGAAATGATCTCTCTGACTCTCCGTCTCTTCATATTTTCCTATTTTATTTGGTTAATGTGTGAGTGGGTGAGAGAAGGAGTGAGAGAGCGGGATAGAGAAACAGAAAGGGAAATAAACATGTTTGAGCTTTTTCAAAGAAACACTTACACTGGTAATGAATTTGTTCTCTGCGTCAGCCGACAGATCCACTATCAGCATCTTTTGAAAGAACAGAAGAAAACAAGTATAAATTACACTGTGATTGGTGTGCGTAGCTGGTAATTCTGTTAGCCTAATAAGTGTCATTGGACTGCAGCTGGGAGGACTCTCTTGGCTGCATTTTTGAGTTTCCAGGGTGACTGGGCCGTGAGGCATGTCGTAACCAAACAACACAGTAAGCAGTGTAAAACACAGTTTAAACTGCCTTAACTGCCGTACATGGAACAGATCAAAGACAGGTTATTTAATTAATTATCTCCTGACAAAATACTTGCTCTATCAAATTGTAAAACTCAGTTATACTGAGTAATAGCATGCGCTATTCTAGTAAATACGCACATAAACACTATATCTAGTGTATCTTATCATTCTGGTCTCACACAATCTGCTAACTCACAGAAACACACACTCACATCACTCTGATCGTCAACGTGGCTCAGCAGAGTCCTCTGGACCCCAAGCAGGTAGGGGGTCGGTGCCATGACAACATCAATCAGCACGGTGGGCACGATGGAGATGAAGGTGTGTTGCCATATGAATGGGTAGAGCAGTGCCACCACAGCGTGGAGCGCCTGGGATAGGGTACTGTCACCGGGGACACACATGGAACCTTATTACGCATACATATTTAGAGATTTATAACACAATCCTGAGCAGACACAGCATAGAAACAAGCATAAACACCTCTGTCAGGGTGTAGTTAAAGTCCTACTGCGTACTACGCGCTCACACAATTTTGAATACAGTTTTTGATGGTGTATGTCGGGAATACACTAGCCTGAATGGACCAGCCTGATCACGTCTTCATTTTTTGTTTCTCACTGACGTATCGGAGCAAAGCAAACCGGTCAGTGGTTTACTAGGCCCCGCAGACACAGGCCCAGCCTCCTGTACCTGAGTTCGTCAGCGATGAAGATGACCCGGCGTTCCATGACAGCGGCTGCAAACACCTGGAGTACCTCCAGGTCGGACAGGTAGCGGAACAACGTCCTAAAGTCCACGTGCTCCAACCAGGAGTCACAGGGCCGTGTCAGACTGATTATCTGGACACACACAAAGAAGAACTCCATTACATGAACCTACATGAACTGTATTTGAGTACACTATTTTCATCTGTGTGCGCTCACACAATAAACATGTCAGCTTGTAATGCTTCACATGTTGGAATGTGTGTCTATGGGTGTACAGTATGTAAGTGTATGTCTGTGTGTGTGTGTCTGTGTCTGTTTGTGCGTCTGTGTTACCTCAGTGCCAGACTCAGGAATAAAGCTCTTGATCTTGACAGTGTTTCCCGGGGCAGGAAATGGAGCCTCTCTCAGACTCTGCATAAAGGGATAGATCATCGCCATAGAGATCTGCCGGCGCTTCTCTACTTCGTCAAAGATCTGAAGGTACACACACAAGTACACCCACAAACACACGGACACGTATGTACCATTGATGTATAGAGCAGAAAGGTGCAACTATACCATGGCAGACAGCGTGTGTGAGTATATGTCGGCGTGTGTGTGTGCCTGTTTGTGTGTGTGTGTCAGTGTAAGTGTAAGTGTACGTGTATTTGCAACAAAGAGTTGACTTATAGTCTACAAATACAGTCTGACTTATGGGGTGACTCAGCAGCACTTTTTGGATCCCAGCAGGAACACTTTAACAGTCTGTCAAACAAAAGGTATGTGCCAAAACCCGAACAGCCTGTTTCTGTCATCATCACATACACACAAACATGCATTGAACCTGCATGAGCACACAAACATTTCTAAAGGGGGCTGTGCATTTGTTAGAGTTATAATCCTTTAAAAACATGAAGGCCAACACTGTGCGAATGCAAGCTTCTGTAGAGGCTATGGGAAAGTGTGTGTGTGTGTGTGTGTGTGTGTGTGTCTGTACTCACCTTGGAGAAGAGTCCGAAGCAGGCTACCCGGCTGATAATGCAATAGGCCTCTGGAGGTCGTGCCCCTTTTCCCTGAGGCTATAGAAAGTAAGCAACAGCAAATGCAGTTTCACCAATATTTACTTACCAAGGACACCACGTCCTTTGGCAATATAATATTACTTAGCGTCCATTACCTGCATTCAAATTGAAATGTCAGATGTGCATACTGTTTTGGATTCTAACATATGAATAGTATTTGTTTATTTTAAATGTTTTCTTTTCCTAATTTCGTTTTGTTGTTTTATTTTGTTTCATTTTTCATTACCCGCCTTGAAAGGGACTGCTGCAAAAGAGACAGTCTCAGTTGGTCAACCCTGTATATATTAATAAAATAATAGTAATAATAACAATAACCTCCCAGAAAATGACTAATTGGGCCACAAATTATGTGTACCTATGGAATCTACAGCGTTTTTTTTGCGTTTCCTTTTAGGACTATGCACGAACCTTAGCAATATCAGGACACTGCATAGTCCTCACTTCCCTTTGATCTAAATGTTGGCTAGCTAACATACAATACATCGTTATGATCCGGGAAGACTTCGGAGCATCATATTCTCTTGAAGGAATCCCTTACTAGTAACCTCCGACAGTAGCCATTTCTCCGGCTGCCATCCACCTCCGTCAGAACAAAGGAGAAGGTCTCACTGGGGGAGAGGGGAAAAATAATCGTGAGATTGATTGGATATGGAAGCCCTTTATGAACCCAGCAGAACCAGTGAATACAGGATGTTCACTTGAAACTGTTTTGTCCGCTTTGACTGACTTAACATTTCTTTATCAGATAATATGCTTATCAGCTCTTTGCCGGTGAGAAGTAGGACAGAGAGAATTCAACACTGATAAAGCGTTAAATGGAAGGTCAACTGAGCGCAGCCATGTCGGATTGCACAGACAGGAACATAGATGATGCGTCAGCCTTATTTGCATCAGCCCACAAAGCAGAAGCCTCTATATTATAAAATAAAACAACGTTTACACGATGGTATCCCTTGTGATGGTGCTACGTCTCTAAATGTCACCAGTGGGAAGTGGATTCCTATGTCTGCAAAACCAAGTTGGACCAGTTTCAGTGCCGTTCTCAAAGCCAGAGGCCTCATTGGTTTATGACGTGCACTCAAATATTCAAATGCCAACACACATGCACACACTGCAGTGCAGTTTGCAATGTTAACGGTCTAGTAGGCAAGATGCTTATCATATGCCGCGGAGACTGTTTTACTTTTGAAAAACGAAGGTGCGATTACACAAACACACATCTCACAAACGCTAAATGCACAGTTTGTGGGTAGAGCAGTAAAACATGTCGGAAAAATACAACCGCTTCCTGTGGTGCCAGGATGTAGAGGTTTTGCAATGCCTAACAGCAGGCTTGATTTACACCTTTGATGGTATCTCTTTTTGACGAAGAGATTGTTATATGTCTATCAACCACAGGACAACTGGTGATCAATTTAAATTGCCTGGGATGGGACACAACAAATAAGGTTGGATAAATTGTAGGGTAGAGTGAGAGCTAAATGTGGCACATTAAGAAACTGTGGAAGACCATACATCAAGATACACCTACAACTTTGATTTAGACAAACATTTGACCTACACAGTACATAGTCATTCACAATGAGGTCCTAGAGGTTTGAAGTATGTCATGTAATCATGCTTCTTATGTACCTGTGGTATTCTGTTAGGGGGGCCCAGTTGACCCCCTCTGGGAAGCAGAAAAGTGTGATGGCCTTTAGAGACTTCTCCTCTTCCTCCCTCCGACAGCGACCCATGTCAGCCAGCTATCCAGACACACACACACACACACACACACACACACACACACACACACACACACAGAGTTGTGATGCTGAAAGACCCAAGCATCAACTACATGGAGCAAAAATGTTTAACTTTGTTGTATTCTGTAGTCACTCCTATACTGTCAATGTGCAGGCTGATAATTCACTGACCTTAGGGAACTGATAGGTGATCTGAGGTTCATAGGAGCCATCCTGCCTATTCCGCCGTAGGCTGACTACCACAAGGTACTCAAAGAAGAACTGTCCGCTTTGGAGCTCCTGGTTCTGGGCAGAATGCACAGCTGGGGCAAGGGGACCTGTCTGGGTCGCCTCCTTATCACCTCCTGTAAAATAGGCACAAAGGGAGTATATCAAATGTCGCAGTGAAAGATCTCCAACTGTATTTGGCCAGATTAAATTCCTCGTCAATGAAGCGTTGATGTAAACTGGGTAAATTATACATTTCCACCCTACACTTACAATAATGTATGTTTAAGGTCCAAATTTAAAGAGTAACCTCAAGTTCCTAGTTGACTAAGTTGCAGCCTTGAGACATTTTTTAAAATGCGGCAATTGTGATGGCGGGGAAAGATTTGTGCGACGTTTTGCTGTTCTGCGTAGACAGTTTGCAGCGGTCTTGTTTCTACCCTTGGGTGGCCATCCAAGTCTGATTTGACCCAAAACTTCTTCAACTTCTCCACTCGTATCTTAATAAATGCTAGCATCTTGATTTAACCTGCTATATAATGCTACTGAATTTGTACCAAATACCACTTGATCTAGTTGTGAATCATCCTTGAGACATGGCCCTTGTTGTGTGAAACTAAAGTTATCACACACAGACACACACAACAATTATAAATCAGCGGAACCCAGACCGGGAAGTGACCCTTTTTTCATATTACAAGCATCAGTTTAAAGGGGTAGCAAAAGACTGATGGTAACACAGTCAAGGACTTAGAATGTAGATCCCGGATCCTCCACTGTCTACACTGTCAGGTCTCCCTTTGTTGTCTGCACTCGTTTGTGAGCTTACGTGATAATGTTACATTCAATATTTCAGAAATGGGCTTCCTCCAGTTGGAACCAAGCGGCAGTTCACCGATCAGTGATTATACAGTTTACAGCTTAGGCTGCTGCCGGCATGAAATGCTCTTATTTAGCCCTTTTCCAGGGAAAGTATGTGTTCAGTTATTAAATTTTTCTTTTATTACAAGCAATATGGCTGAAACAGGTTTTGTGTTGAACAATTAAATGTTAGCCTTTGAAGGGCTTGTAAATTCCTCACTGTCCACGTTTGGTTTAAAATTGCCCCGAATTAAAGTGAATTATCAAGGACAAAAAGTGTTTATTGTTTGTGACAGAGGTGTCTGTTGTTAGAGAAGAGTGTTTGCCTGTGTGAAAGAAACATCACCTATAGTCCATGAAGGGAAACAATAAGGAATAGGCCAATTGTCTGCCTCCGTTCAAACAAATCCATCGATACAATGTTTCTGCATTGAGGTTGAGTGCCTTGAACCAATACTTGATAGTTAAACTACTACTAGCCTGGTAACATATCATTTTTAAAAGCAAAGAAATACACCTTATTATCATCACTGTCTCTACAAAAAAAGAAGATTGAATAGTTTTGTTCCCAAACAACCTTTTGAAAAAACAGGATGCCGTTGCTTAAGATGATTGATGACAAAAAAAAAAATTCTCCGGTATAATGGAAAAGAGGATTTGGTTTGTTAGACAATATTACCCCAAAAGAAACATCAATTTTTTTTTATAAAACCCTTCCAGTATAGTTGGGAACAATGCACACATGCACCAGAACCAGGTGTGTGAGGCCTTGGTGGGAGCCATGCAGACTCTACAGTCTACTCACTGTCTCTCTGGAGCTTCTCCTGAAAGGAAGAGAACATAGCGCTGAGCCTCCGCATGGTCCCATGGTCCCTTGCTTCGACCTCACTAGACATCTTGGCACCTGCGGAGGAAGGATATGTGAGTGCAAAGCAGAGATAAGAACTCCTACTTGGAAAGTCCTGGGATTTCCCCCGACATTTCTTTTTGATTTTTCCACTTGGAACGGACCTATAGTAAAAGCAAAACAGCTCCACTTACTTTCACTTTCAGAAATAATTCATTAAATAGTACCTGATTGCTTTCCTGTGCTAGGCAGGCCATGGAAGATTTAGCAAGAGGTTAATACATTGGCCCTGAATAGCAATCCAGAACTTGAGTAATCTTCCTGTTTCAAAACAACTTCAATGACTTAAAAGAAACCACCATTGCTGACTCATACTTCAGTACTGAGTATAGTATAAGTAAACAAAATAAGGACAAGCTGTCAACACTTTGTTTCCCAGCTGGACAAGATGAAAGAGAAAATAGATTTGGGGGGATTGCGAGCAAATTACATGAGAATATTCTCGTTGTGGCACAGGCCAAGTTCAAATTCAAGACCCCAGGAAGAGCTGCTGATGTTTTGCATCAGCTAATGGGAATCCTAATAAAATCAACACATGAAATTAACACATGGCCTATTCAATCAGAAACTACCCAAATAATTCACTATAATCTAACCCTAACCCTAACCCAAATAACACACAAAAATCTAACCCTAACCCTAAAAACACACCAAAATCTTGCAAATCTTTTTAAGGGCAGACGGAGGACAAAGCAAACTAAACAAGTCCCAGCATAAACAGTTCGACTCAAGACCTGCAGTTCACATGCTAAGGGATTGGTCACATAAGATTTCTATCTCGAGTAAGTGTAACAGTCTTGTGACTGAAACAGACAATTTAATAAAACTACTGGGGATCTGAAAAAGACTTCATAGGTTTTCATGAAAGATATATCCCACTGACTTGGCTCGATTTCTTAGTTTCGAAAATGTAGAGATTTGGTTTATACACCAAAACTACATACAGTACATAAGACTCACAAATCAGATTCACATACAGACCTTTAATGCACTGTTTCTAAGTTGGATCTCAATGAATCTAACCAAGGTATTTTTTATTTAATTTTTTTCTGACAAAGTTAACCATTGTGTCAGAATAGTTCAGCATCACACGTCTGTTCTTACCAGAATACTGTTGTATAAAAACTGGTCCTACAAGAAAGTTTTGTTTGCCAAGCAACCAGTTTATAACTTTTGAATGTGCTCAGTGTTTCATATTATATCCATACTTCACATTAAGACAGCAATTTCATGTTACAGATTATTTCAAAACTGATTTACAAGAGACAGTGTTTTTAGATTCTAAACGTAGGCCTATTGTTTCTGTAATTTCAATGCCAGGTATGTGCCCTCTGAATTTACTGTCAGTAAAACAATTAGTCACACATCAATTGGAAACTATTCCTAGTCAGTTATAAGATCATACAAAAATTATGATAGCATTTAAAATAAATTGTGTGTTATACCATGGCCTGGTAAAATGCTCGATTCTGGTTGCCTGGAACCCGTGCATTATTCCAGAACGCAAGTGTATGAGGTCTGGTTACAGTTCCAAATATAATTTACCAAGTAGGGCTTTTCAGTATAACACAACGTTGTGACAATAGCCGGTCAAATGCAACATGTTACTCATTTACACAAAATAAAGCCGTTTAGTGAATCTCTCGTTTAGGGCATTTATGTTCTCTGTTCACGTCAGTTTAGACGCTAACCGTCCAATTACTCTCACATCCTCCTCCCAGCTTCCACCTGCTTCTTCTAAAAGAAATGTTAGAACACTTGACCATGTAAGACTGAAAGATACTCAGCGTGCCTACTCACTTCAGTTCCGTCGGCAGTGTCCAGTTTTATTACCCTATGATCTCCATCCTCGAGCAATAAACCGAGCAAGAGCACAATCAACCTAAAATCTTAGAGTTTTAATCGGTTTTCAACCCGTGCATTTGTATTATAGTAAACACTCGTTCAACATGGATCAAAAGTGATGTTCCATCCACTGATTTGGTGTGCCGGAATCTGTTTCAAGCTCTCCGTGACGTCCCCACCAGCGCAAATAAGATGTTTGAATTAAATTTTGTCTCGACATAAGAGGTCAATGACACTTGTCAAAATTATGACAGATGATACGGCCACCACGGTACATCCAGGTATCACCAGCTATGCGCGAAGATGGGATATTCTCAGCCAGCACAGTATTTTAAACAGGACACACCTCCAAACGTAGTTGTTACTATCGTCTTCTACATAGTAGATAGGGTTTAGACTCCCCCCTTGAAGCAAACATCACTGATCGTTTACAAACAATGTCATGTTCACAAATGGCCAAACTATTGTATTTATGTAGTACGTTTTATATATGTAGATAGTCAAGGATAGTTGAAGTGAGTTCAATTTATTGGAATACGTACCCCTCCTGGTGGGGACATTGAGAAGTTTCAAACTAGGCAAGCTGTACATTCTTTAAAAAATATATGTGATCAGATTATTCTAGGCTGGAAATCCAATCATGCAAGTTGCTGGTGAATGATTGTTGAAAACTTATGCCGCATTGCAGTCAATGGTATGATGTTTTCATTAGATAAACACATTTGCCCATCTGTTTTTGCTTGCACGGACATGGTTAAATAAATAATCATCATAATAGGCCTTTATTTGTAGTACTGTTATAACAGTGTTGAAACAAAACAACAATTAGTGCAATACAATCTTCAACTGGAATAAAAATCGAAATATTACGAGAAATAACACAATAAGAAATGTCTTACACAAAATACAAAGGACTACAATATTATTTTAACAAATGTGCCATATTCCAAAATTAGTAGATTGGAAATCAACGTTTTCAAGGGATTTGAGAAGACATGCAACAGGATTTTCAAGTGGTCACGTTCCTTTCCGGACGTTTTGTTGAATTGAGCAGAACGACATCTCCAGAAGGCCGTATCCTTAAAGCAACCTTGACAGTAACTGCAAATACAAGCATTTTAAATAAACTAAACAGTATAAACGAGCAATACCCAATATTTGATAAACTGACAAAGGAGGAGAGGACAAACATTTTCAAGATAGGGGGTCTAACGTGACATTGAATAGTACATCTACACAAAAATTCCAACGTTCTGACATTTTACCCTGACTTTTTTTCATTTGGATTTTAGGTGAACTGAGGTCATATCAGAAACCCCGGCAATCCATTAAACCCACCTCCAAACAGAGGTGGGGGGATATCATAGCTTTCATATTGACCAAGCCTATTGACTTAGTTTGAGCCCCCGGGGTCCATCACTATCACTGTGTGTTCAAGGTCATATCCATTTGCTGCATCTCCTGTCAGAAGTTGGCCTTGGCCTCCCATTGTCAGTTCCCTTCACCATTAATTTCCATGATATTAGAGATTACTAGGCCTAAGAAGCTTTTGAGATGGGGAATGGAAGGTTTTGAAGGGGATTTAATGTAATTAAAAATGTTTGTTTTCTTATAGCCATTGTTTTAGTGTTAACAGCTCCGCTCGACTACGTTACCATGTTTCGACTATTCTGTTTCTATCTAATGATGCACAAGTTTTTTACTTGCAGCAATAAATATGCTAAACCCAAGAAACATATCCAAATCCATCCACAAATTCATCAACAAGGAGGCTCAACCCATAATGTTGATGACGACTTTACAGTAAGTCAAGACATTTAATAATGGTTATTCAAATTATATTACTTGTTGCAAGGCAATGCCCTATATGAGATTATGTCCATATGCTTAGGATTACTAAAACAGTCGGGTTTGTTTAAGGTTGTCTATGACTATGCCATATTTTTTTGAACTTTCTGAATTGCTCACAATACCCTTTACTTTGTCAATCCTATCAGGGTAGAGTACAGAAAGGAACGACCCAAATTCAGACTAAACTAAAACAACTCAGCAGGGGAAACCCGAGGGAAAAACGTCAAAGTTCAAACTAAATAGATCCAAAAGGAAACAAAAGTATTCCTTCGAAAAACCAGCAGCCATACACGGCATTAATGGAAAAGTGAATGAACACAAAAAGACAAACACAGGGAACTTAAATTGTGGGCAAAACAGGTTTAACCAATTAAACTAAAGAGGGCAGTGCTGGGAGAACACACAGGTGCAAATGATAAACGATAATAGGCACTGACGTGCCAAAGTCAAGAGGACGCGTCCTCCTCTGGACCACGCCATCCCAGGGCCGTGACAATCCACTCCAACTTACTGACACTATGGGGCTTTCCAAAACCACCCCATACACACTCTCTCTACCCACTTCCACTTAGTTTGGAGGGCCTGCCATAGTTAGTGCCATCCCAAACCGAGAAGGGTGGAGTGGAAGTGGGTTTATAATACCCTTCACAGCGAGTCTACATGAATGCAGACTCTGAGCACGTGGAACGCCATGTTGTCATGGAAAACGCTTCTTGTATATATAAGTTCCGTGCGGCCCGTATAAACATCTGCACAAACTAATGTATATGTATTTAATATTGTCAGTAATACTACTGTTAGCGAGTTAGTTTGCTAAGTTGAGTAGTAGGTGTGCAGAGTCTGCGTTGCAGACCATCTACATTATTTGTAATTGCTTACGATTAGCCTGCTTAAAAATCACCTTCTTTGCCAAATCCAACGTTCTCTTGATGCCTCACATGTTTGAAATAAATAAAACGCACTCCAGTTATGCACTCCAGAACGATGCTTGTAATCATGGATAAAACACTACATCATTTTGAGAACATTAACATCTAACACATGCATTTCTCACGCAGGGTCGCTACAATATATTAGCTAACAATGACAAGCACACATTTATTAACAACGACTAATTAATTGTATACGAATATACAAACACACACACACACAACTACTTAATTCGATGTTTGAAAGGTAAAGAGAAAGAACGCAAACTTCATCTATAGAAAGCCATCAGAGGAAGGATAAAGCTAGCCCAGGAGAAATATATCCTACGTTGGTTTTATATTCAACTCACTCGTTGAAGAGAATTTTAAACTGAACTAAGATCTGTGGCAGTTTTAGCGTCTTGTAGTTCTTTTTAAGACTCGATACGTACACATGCTTGTACCCTGCACTTTTTTACAATACATTTTTTCCCCCGATCAACTAGGCCACATCCCAATTTATTCTAAATCCTTGCTTCATGACGTTCCCTTCCCTTCATTGGAGGGGGGAATCCCCAAAGTCACAGGATGTGAAATTGCGACCAGCCGGAGGGCAGGTCCATTACGTTGTGAGCAAGGGAAGGGATAATCTACATTCCCTCAATCCCTCGATTTTACTCCCTCCGGCGGAGTCAACAAAAAAACAACCCTTCAGCGGAGACAGTGTCCCACAATTCATTGTGCTTATTGACGTTACTCATTCTCTCCCAAACTTTACAATATTTCTGGAAAAACTGTATAGAAATGTTGGCATTGCACACTGGTAATAGTGCTTAAATGGAGTTTACAAAATATTGATTTGAGGTAACAATGGCATTGGCGTTTCAAAGCTATTTAGTTACATGTCGTTAATCTAAACGTAATATATACATCCTTGTAACATTACACAGCAACCCAGCAAAGGTAAGCTATCCAACATTAGATAATTTACTGAGTTAAATGTTTATTTTGAGGGTCAGATGAGGAGATTACTGTCTTAATTAAGTATGAAAAGAATGGATGGGGGCAAGTAGCTAGATAGCCAGCTTTTTAATATAGCATCATTCATTGCCAAAAGACGTCCCTTTCTTCTCCAAGAAAATTATTTTAAGGTAGCCCTCTTTCGCAAAAGCTGACACTTGACTAACATGACAGCTGCAACTTCTACTGGCTCCATTTCTTCTAAGCACCGAAAAAAACCTTTCTCTTTCAACTTACTGTTTTGAAGCGAGAGTTATCCCGTTCCAAAATATCCCGCCGTGTCCACTGAACGCGTTTTTTTTTTCCAACTTCCAGCGCCTCTTCCCCACTCATTCCTAATGTAAAGATTCGCCTGGCGCGCTGCTTTTTCAACGCGACGCGCCACGCGTCTTTTTGAGAGGCGCTTTTCCATTTTTGGCGGAGCGCCCAAGGTGAAAATAGTTAAACTTTTGCCAAAGCGCGGCGCTGCGTGTGATAGGTCAGGCTAATCCAATGTGTGATTGTTGTTTTATGGCCTATTGGATAGGACAATAATAACCCAAATCCTTATATATCGCTTCAAATGCGTCATTAGTGGACTCTTGTGATTGGTTCTCACCCTCCATGTGAAATAGTTTTTCGTCAGATGAACTCGACGGTGTTGTTCCGGCTCTGAAAAGTGAAGCCTATGCGGAAGTGCCTTAAACCTGCATTCTTTCTAATAACCTGCAGTGGGCGACTCCACTGGTTGCAGAAGCAACTACGATTGAAAGGAACTCTATGAGAAAATGACCCTACGTCTCACTTACTTTATTACATCAGTAAACATTTTCCTTGCGAGTTTATGGTCTCAATCGCTAGTTTCAAATTTTTTTCCGTACAGCATGATATTAATTTTGTAAATGATGATCCCATTTAGAGTAAAATAGACGATAAAGCAGGGTATGCTTTAGGGCGTGCTGGCAATGTTATTGCTTTCATTCACCTCACAGCCTTCCCGGCACAATCCCGCAAACGTTACTAGGTTTTGAGCCGACAAATTGGGGGAACTGATTTCCTGGAATATCAACCCCTGCTCCTATTCACCCATGACTCAATGCCGTTCCTGCAATTTGCTGGATAAGACTGCATGTGTGAAAGGGGCTTCAGATTACTACTCTCTGGTTATTTGATGTATAATTTCATCATAGTGCATTTTACCTTATGGAGCATAAAGCACAATTTAGACAATTGGAAAGGCTTGGGATATACTCACATCAGGTCCTCCTCCAGAATTACACACTTTGCTCTGTGGCATGTTAATAATTATAATGTAATGTTTTTTGTTTGTTTGTATTATAGAAATAATGGCAGGTGGATCAACTTTCTGGCAGTGCCCCTATTTCCTGGAAAAGTTGAATTGTGCCAACCGAAGATGCACCAAAGAAGATAATGTCCATCATATGTGTGACTGCTGATTCTTATAAATAACATAGGACATTGAATCCATCATTTACAGACAGTATATTGTGGCGCTTCTCAACTCACTCGGTTGATTCATATTACCCATATTTTGATTTAAAAATACAAGCAAATGGCAACATCTCCACTAGTGCATGCAATAATGACACCAATTTAATGTCTTGTTGCCAGATAATGGATATCCATCAGGGTGTTTTGAAATGCACTACACAAATGCAATCAATGATTACTATCATCCAAATTTCCCATTAAATATGGATAGTTTTGAATGAGTGCTTGTCCTAATTTGGTTTCCAGCAGCCTATCTTTAATATTATTAAAACATACTGGTGCATTGACTCAGTAGCATATTTTGTCTGTATGTACAAATAATTGCTTTCACTTGGCATCCAAGTAATTATTCAGGACCTTGTTAATGGACAGTTACCGTCTCCCTCTCACTCTCACTCTCTCTCTCTCACTGTGGGAAGCGTCTTGACCTCAAAACAAGACAGACGGCTCTTATCAAGGTCTTCCGGACCAAAGCCAAAGACTAAAAATGTAATAGGCAATAGACCTTTTTTTTCTTGCTCAGGCATTGCCGTTTTCTGTTTAACAACATTACAACTCTGATCCATCCCTTTTCTCAGCCCTATTGTGTTGTTTGTGCTGCTGCCTCATTCCCTTGAAAAAGAGGGAAACCAGAATTCTCCTGGTTAAATAAAGGTTTAAAAAAAATTAAACTGCCACGCCACTCTTTGTAAGCTGTTTTCTTACAAAAAAGATAGTCAAAAAAGAGACGGTGATTCCTTTTTAAAGATAGAAGGGCTGTTGCTGTTGCTATTTAGCTAGTAGTACGATGCTTCCGTAGTGTGAGACTGGATTCTGTAGCTTGGCTGCTAATAAGGTGAACCACACCAGCCGGAAGCTCAGACAGAGATCAGATGAATCGGTACACCATTTTTATTCTATGGTTATCACCACCAGGTGGAAGTGGTGGTGGAGTGAACATGTAGTACCATCGTTTGTTTTGCCAGAGCACGACAACCGTAAGGGGCGTAAACCCGAACGTGACGCAAGGCAACGCCGTAGGGTATGTATTGGCCTTTAGCTATGGATACACAGCTAAAGTAAAATCCCCCCTCCCCCCAGAATACTCACCAAAAATTCTAATATTCAAATATTTTGTGGTACATTCACTCCAGTAAATCTATCCAACTCATCGGACATGAGTCAAACCTGGACAGTCCACTTGTTCCGGAAGGGCTTGAGTCTCCATGACAATTCGTCCCTGTTGGGTGCTCTGGAGTCGTCTGTGTATGTATGACATGGGTTCATCTTTGATTGGCCGTTCATTGAACACTCCATGCACATCGGCACCCTTCACTGGAGATTCTTGTTTCAGGTAAGCGGTTGTGTGAGGCCATTTCTTAATGGGGCTAGGACCAATGGAATTGTCCTGTGCATGATGTGCATCCTCATCATGGCAAAGGACACGGAGCCCCACTATGTCCAGCTCATCCTGGAGCTTCAGGCCATGGCCACAGAGCTGGGGCTCACCGTCTGCTCCACTGTGGTTTACACACTCTACGTTGTGCAGAGGAAGGCCAGCAGGAGGTCCTTTGTAGGTGAACATAGTTTTTTTTATATATCAGCTGAAAGTGGATTTGTATTGGAATGATATACATTAAGCAACCATGTAACTAATTGTTTTCAAAATGAATTTCATATGTTTATGTCTTCCTGTGTTTAGACTATCTCTCCCCTCCTATTCCACTACCTGTGTGGCCCTGTAACATTCATAAGTCCAATAACGGTGAGCCTCCGCTGACATTCAAGAAGTTCCTGCAGGTCCTCACCACTCTGAGAAGGAACGATGCATGGGGGTTGTAGGAAGCCTTCTCTTTTGTCTCTGAAGAGTGCCTTCTTTGCGTTTTGGAGTAAAACCCAAGGGAGCAAATACTGCATCGTCAGGCTGTGTGTGTTGGGTAAACACACAACTGACTCAAAGGCACAGCTTCAAGATTAAACCAGTGAGACTGTATGTGTGTAAATTAGTTGGTGGATGTGTGTCTCTGGACTGAAAGGGGATCATTATCCTAGATCATGAGCTGAGTGTGCACTGCAAATGGTGACGTACAATCACTTAATAGCCTGATTGAATGCTTCAAACTGACAGTTAAATCCATTATGTATTTGCCTCGTATTCCCCAGATTGGCCAAATGCAAAGTCCAAAATTCACCAAACATGGCATTTTCTAACCAGGAGTCTCTCAAACCTGTTATAATTATTTTTGCAAACTCTTCATAGAGCATTATAAAGGGGAGTACAGAATCTCTTGATTCTTTTTGACACGGTCATGGAGTTGTATGTCATTTAGAGTAAATGGGTTCAAGCTTGTGACGGATGCAGAAGGCTGAATAGAGATGGGCGTGGCGACCTGGTATGAGGTGCTGTGGCAGGGTTAGGGAGTCACGTTCTGGAGAAGTTTCAAAAACACACAGAGAGCCAGGTATGTTGCAGCAAAGCATCCATTCGGCTCCTTGCCTATCCTGTGGTAAGTCCTTTTGAACCCAAAGTAATCTGCCTATGCTTCTATTGTCAACAAGCCTGTCATAGGGGAGAGGTGGGCCACTGATGTGGACTCCAAGCTCATGTTTGTTACTTGAAAGCCATGTTGTGTTTCGATGGGAAAGAGAATACTGGAACGGAAAATTCCACTGCACTACACACTGAAGCTACATGTCAAACACACAAAGCCTTGTGCTTAATGAAATAGTAACAGGTCAGTAGTGAGGTCTAAACCTACATTTTAAATAGTAGCATTTGTCACTGCACTATGTCAGGGCTTACTGTTACAATCTAAATGCAACGCCAGTGAGGAGTAATAGAAGGTTTGGGGGCTGGTAAACAAGGAAGACAGTTGTGGTAAAGTAAAGATGTGAAAATGTTTTGCTGTATTGCAAAAATGCCCATTGCATTACACATAGCGAGAACGGTTATAACAAATTGGCAACCAGGATGGCTGTGGCTGCTGCTCCCCGTATACTTGCAATGCACAGGAGAACCTGCAATTCGGTTTCAAACTAGGCAAAAGAAAATATGAAAATGATCTCCTTGTCATACACGCAGAAGGAGATGGGTGGTCCCAAGCCTAAAAGCGGGCTACACCACTACATTGCCTCGGGAACAGAAGAACAATTCATTTCCAAACCTTTAAGGCTATTTTGTGCTTATGTGAAGATATACGTGAATGGGTTTCAGGGAAAGCATAGCTCACAGAGGCCTGCAGACGCGGGCGGGTACATGCAGTCCTCCCAAATCCTAACAGCGCGCATAACTTTTTCCTCCCTGTGTCAAACAATCGCTGATTGGTTGAGCAGGGAAGGAAGGAGGAATCGGACAGTTGCCTGCCAATCCATCCGGTTACAGATCCTCCATTGATCTTACCAACTTCCCCTGCATGAGGACAGCTGGGACCTGACTGCATTCTCTCTGTTTTGGGTTAGCTTCCGCCCGTCAGCATTGCCGAACTGATGTCAACTGTGTGGAGATTTACCTGGGGTCCAGTCATGTCTCGATGACATCATTTTGTTCTCCACCACTACTGCAGAGCATGAGACACGACTCGAGAGTAGTCCTATAAAAACCTCAGGAAGCTTGTCTACGTCGGAAGTGTGCGATTTTTACCAGGAGAAGCTGAATTTCCTGGGTCATGTCATCTAAAAGGATGGTCTACTGCCAAGTGATGATCACACGCTATCCGTGATGCTCCTGCCCCCAGCAACACTGCAACTCTCAGGTGTTTCCTTGGACTGCATGGTACGCAAAGTTCATTCTGAACTATGCAACTATTGTGGGGCCGATGAGAGAAAGGCTACGTGAAGCTACATTCACATGGACTGCTGAGGCTCAAAACAGTTTCAAGCGAGTTAAACAACTCATCATTGACGACTCTGCACTTGCCCTTTTCGACCCTTCATTTTCTACTATTGTGTCTTCAGATGCCTCTGACTATGGCCTGGCGGGTGTTCTTACACAAAAGGGACAGACCACACAGTAGCTTTCGCCTCCATTGCCTTGAGTACTAATGAGAGGAAATACTCAAAAGTTGAAAAAGAAGTGTTAGCCTGTGTTAGGGCTACAGAATGCTGGAGAACCTACTCATGGGGAACAAAATTCACCGTGAGAACTGATAACCAGGCATTAACTACACTCTTAGCTACCATGGGACGTGCTGGCCTGATAATTGCTCAAGGCTGCTTTGCTTTAACTATGCCGTTATCTACAGGCTGGGACCAGAGAACCATACCGCAGACTGCCTTTCCCATCTGCCTCTTCCCTACACAGGTGACTGTGTTTCAGACATGGAACCTGAAACTATTGCAGCTGTCTCTACCTTTTTGTCTGCTGTTCCTATTTCTGATTTTTTAGCTGCCTGCTTATCCTGCCCATAGCTAGGCAAACTGCATACCTGTGTCACAAATTGTTGGCCTGCTACATCTAAAGGCCTATCTCCCGACATCCTACCTTACTTTCACATCAGAAATGAACTGTCTCTGCACGAGGCATTCATTGTGGGAGGGAATCTCAGAGACTGCTGCTGCCACTCAGCTTACACTCGCACATGGTCCCTCTGGCTCACGAGAGCGATCAAGGCATTGTTCATACTAAACAGAGGCTCAGAGGTTAATACTGGTGGCCAAAGCCTGATAAACTTGTTCACTCCACCGTTGCTGCCTGCGTGACCTGTCAATTAAAGGACAAGACTGCAAGAGCTACGCCAGCACCACTTACCCCTGTATCACTGCCGGGTGGACCAAGGCAGAAAGTCGTCATGGACATTGGCAGTCCATTTCAGACAGGGCCCTTGGACTGTAGGTTTGGTGCAGTGGAGTGCTTCAACAGGGTGAGGGAAAATACTCAATGGAATGCTCAGGTGAAGGATTTGCTCAAAAAATACAGGAAGGCGTTGCATGTGACCACAGATACATTGCCTCTTCCTCTTATCTATGCAAGAGAGATGCATACAAAGCTTACAATCCAGTACAAAAATATATGAAAGAGAGTAAGAAGTAAAAAGCTCAAAGCAAAATCATAATGCTGCAAAAAGACATGCAAGGATTCCTGAACCTCCCCCTGTAAGTGTAAGAAACCTCTGGCACATCCAGAACGGAAGATCAAGGTTCAGTGAGCCACCAAACAGAAAGGACCATATAGTTATACTTTGGTTACAGTTCATTATTTATAATTATAGTTATAGTTACACTCTGAGTGGCGGTAAGACTTGGGCTGCTTCCCACCCGCCTGATAGCTTCACTTCACTCCAGTATCAGGACATAACCTAGAGGAAGCTCACAGAGCACCAGTGCCAGAGGTGGAAGCCAGCGCACAAGAAGGGAACCAGCCTGGCTCAAAAACATTGTCACTTAGAAGTGAAAAACGATACTTAGTATAGAGCATCTAAGTGATGTGTGTTGTTGTGTTGCTCATTTAGGAAACATTGAGGTTATGAGATTAACGCAGGCAAACTAATTCCCATGTTAGGGAAGACCTATTGATCATTCCTTTGTTACCTGACGTATAGAAAGGCAAAATGTGTGCTAAATGCATTATCGATTACGCCAGCAGGTGGCACTCCCAGTGAAGAGTAATAGTTTAAGCTACATAGCTACATTTACATTACATTAGAACAGTTATAACACTTACCTTCACATGTGCCTCATGCATTTCATATTGCTATAACTTTGTGAGACATGTAAGTGATTTATTACGTGACTGTTTTATATGAATGTGGAATATACAAAATAGTAAATCTAGGTTGCTGGTTGGTTTATTATGTATGACATGTCCGTTATAAAGTCCATGACATTTAAAAGAAAGCAGCTGACTAAGAGGTGATGTGGAGGAATTATCTAAACCTGATTACTTTATTAGAGGGGGATAAACTGCCCCAACCTGGCACATACCAACTTTCTAGTACTATGCACTATATCAAGATACCTGTACCTGCCTATTTGTTTTATGGTAACCCTTTCTGTCCATCTGTCGTTTTACCCAATTAAAGAAAGCGTAGAAGGGCCTATACATAAACAGCCAAAATGTACAGAAATGCACAAAATGTCATATGAACTGTAACAATCTGTACAATCCCTATACTCAATTTTTTTGTCTAAAAAAACAACAGTGCAGATTCCTGAAAAAAAAAGAGCCTTATTTAGGTGACGCAAGATCCGGAGACGAGGACGCGAACGTTGTAGTTGAGGCGCCACGTCGGCACAACCAACAAGATAACCCGATAAAGCAGACTTTCTTCGGGAAAGTTTTAAACGGCGTGTTAACGGTTATGCTTGCATGGAAAAACCACAGATCTTTTAGAGAGAAGCAAATATTGTAGCTAGGACGTAAGATCTTGCAGTGCACAAATTACGAAAAGAGGACAAGCGACAGCAATTACTTGTTCCAGGTGTGTTTTTAGGAGGCATAGCACCAAGTCTTCTTAACAAGCAGTGATCTGAAAGTTCCAGAAACGATGGTGAAGGTGAGAAGCTGACATTTCTTATCTTGGTATTCGTTTTGTTTTTGCCAGGCCACTTTGTTAGCCGCCAAGTGTTCCGACATAACACCAGTAAAATGATCAGAATGTTAGTATGGGCGTTTAACGCTCGATGTTTTAAAAAAAGTTCCTAGGAGATTAAAAGCATGGAGCTATGGTTTCTCAGGTGTTAAAAAACGCAGGTTTATTTGGGATGCATATTAAACAGTCAACTCATGACATGACTGAATTTCCACTCATAAACAAAAGACAAAATTGCTGTTTATTGTTTTGAACATTCTAACGATCAGTTAACAAACTCAAATTGCTATCAAATACCCTTTAGTGATATGGAAGCGAAGCGATATGGAAGAACATTAATTTAATTAAATGAGTTTGAACCACAATGCATCTTTTAGTTATATTGAACGAAATAGATTATATTAGCTGCAACTTTTGACTTATTTATGTACACCTCCTTTAGACTTATTTCCAACAATGGTATGCTGAATCTTTTTTATAACTTTGCCCATATTCCACGTGGCATCCATTTGACCTTGTTAAAACAACGCTTGTGTAGAATCGTTAAATGGCAAACCATCATTTAACAAATTATTTTGTTAAAACTAATACCTAGAAAATATATAGTTCCACCAGTCTCTCCAGCAAGATTCGTGTTCTCATGAGGAAAAAAAAAACACTAATTTTGTTTTTGACAGAACGTGAACGTCAGCTCAGAAGTTCAGCCTGGCACAAGTCTGGTGGGGGATGAGCCTCAAACCACAGAGGGGGAGGCTGCAGCAGGTAGGTAACCTGTTACACATTCACTAGTCAAAGCCCCCCCCCCCCCCCACTATCTCTCTATTTAAAGAACTCGTAAGTCAAGAGACCACAAAATCTTCTGGGATATAGTGCAACCAGGGTTGGGAGTGTCTTGTTTTTATTTCACCCAGACCTGTTTCAAGGGAATACTGTTTGTTTGTGCAATGTTGCTTTGCCTCAGGCTCATCAGTGTATGAAGACTATGTTTTGCATTGTGCCAACCCAGTGCATTAAGAAACAACAACAACATCATATACTGCATTTCTGCGCTTCCTAAGTCCTCCTCTGGTCAGAAATGTCATTGAGATGTTTGTGCTCTTTAATTAGGGTAAAGCTCTTCTGTCCATGCTGTGACTGTAGCTGTCTGGTGTTACTTGAATGTCTCCCTGGTGTCTTTCCTGTGCTGCAATATGCTCTAGACATGTGATAAATTAATATCAGACTGCTTCATAGTTCAAGTTATGAATTGGTTTGCCAATCCCCCCAAAAATGCAGCTTGCTGCTATTTGTTCTTGTCTAGAATCAACACAAGTCATCAACATAATGGTTTCATTACAAAAGGCCTGTTTCCCAGAATAAACACATTGTTGACCAACTTGCGGAGCTTTAAACAAAACATCGGAAAAGATTGAGGAGCACTGCTTATTTGCTCGATTATGAATGCATTCTGATATCCCAATATTTAATATCCACATTGTACAGGTACATAGGATCATTGTAGTTGCGACTAACATTTGTTTGTCTCCCTTTTATCTGGTCCCTAGATGTCCCCAAGGAAGAGGGCAAGGAGCACCCTGTGGCTCAGCCAGGCATGGTTTGGCGGGTTACCGGCGGCCTCTTCAACATCACCAAAGGCGTGGTGGGTGCCACGGCAGGTGGCGTAGCGTGGGTGGGCGGCAAGACCCTGGAGATTACCAAGACAGCCGTCACTACCGTGCCCTCCATGGGCGTCAGCCTGGTCAAAGGAGGCGTTTCTGCGGTGGCAGGAGGCGTGTCCTCAGTGGGGTCAACGGTAGTTAATAAAGTCCCCTTCACAGCAAAGAGAAAGGACAAGGCTGAGTGAGGAGGAGCGATGATGATGATGATGATGATGATGATGATAGTGATGATGATGATGGACAATTGTGTCGCCCCATCCTGAGCCGTAAAAGGATGCCACAAGCCTAGCAATGAGAAGCTGGTAGCTATTCATAATAGCCTGTTTTTGCTGGTCTGCACCTTCACTGAGTGTGCATCTGGAAACCTTGTCCAGTGCTGTCAGAACCTTTCCCCCATCCTTAACTCGTCTTTCCCATTTTTATGTTCTCCAATGTGTGTTTTTGACCATGTCATTCTTTGTTTGCCAGTGTTGGATATGAGAGGTCACTATTATTTCCGGCACAGTTCCCGGCTTTCCATTCTGTCAGGCTCCGGGTCCTCTTGACTCTGAAGTCAGTTTGAACAACCATATTTACACTGACCTTGCATCAGAATCCAGGGGCAATAAACTCTTTAGTCTCCTAAACAGATGTCTTAGCCTTAAGACCACGCTAGATAAAACCAAGTGGGCTGATTTTCCTTTAACCCTATTCCTATTAAAAAAAATGCTGTCCTATTTTCTTCAAACTTCTAATGTGACTGTTGTTGGAGTGCTCTGAAATGTCAAAATGCTGCAGCTGCCCCTATTACTAAGCTATCTATCTATTAAGACATGGAGTATATACTGCAGTGTGGAAATTGCTCAGAATATGTAAGGTGAATTGCGTGAAAATAAATAATATGAACCTGAAATGGCTAGTCACTTGGGAAATGGAGAATTATGTGCAAGTATGTTTTGTAGTATTTTTTGGACAATGTTTGCGATTGAACAATGCAAGTCACCTCAAACTAGGATTCAGCTTTTGTGTTTGGGCTGGTAATGGCAAGTTTACACATGTAAAAGATCTATTTATTGATGAAGGGCTAGTTTCTCTCTGCTCAACTCTTTCTAAAGTTAGCTTGTCAACATTTCTATTAAATTAAAGTATTTCAATGCAAATTCTCTGAGGTTTGTTATCATTTTTCTGTGTCCGTCAGTTGCTCATTTAAAACAATGTGTATGTCTTGTTTCCGTTACGAAAAAAATAAAATTGTTTGAAAAGTTTCATCTAGTGTTTTGAGTTGTGTTCATGGTAAGGTACGTTCTGTACAGTCCTCTGTCTTGGGTATAAAGTGCAAAGGCCTTAAAGCCACAGTGATAGTGGGAGAAAAAGGATGACGTTTGACTGTAAGGGACAGAATATTATGACTCTTGTTTTGCAATGTATTGCTAAAGAGTTTTAATGTTGCCTGCGCAGTAGGAAGTAAAGGTTTGACAAATACAGACTTCATCACCACAGCAAGCCAGGGCCCCATATCTTCACCATCCCTACTATAATTATATCCCTGCCATACTAGCCCTTCTGGGTCTAGAAACCGCACCAAGGCAAAAAATGCACTTGAATTGAATTGTGACGTTCACACAACATTTGTGGCATAATATGGAGGCTGACTAGCACCTATTTAAGAAACTTCTTATACCTTTAGATGTTCTGCAATGTACAGTACAATGGTCCACCTTCAACCCTGTTGATGTCTTCTGCCTGTGCGAATGTCCTTATATGGCTGTCAGAAATCATAGTCATATCCATTCTATTTGAACAGGGCTAAGATAAACCAATGTTATCTCTCAGATAAGAGTCTACTTGTTTACTTCTCAGGGTACCTTAACTGTCGGCTCCAGTGATAAAGCGTTGTCAACCAAAAAATCTGGTGTTTGAAAGTAATACCACCATATCTTCATATCTCGGTTCAATTCTCAATTAAAGGGGTGTGACAGAACCACAAGAGACACTTTGTTTCAGGGAGAGCCTTGCCAAGATGTTCTTCTACAGGAGTGGCCCAAACTGGTCGTGCTACTTTTTAAGCTAAGTGCTAGGTTTGGGCCTTCATTGAAAAAACAATCACCTCAGAGCTTTCATTGCATGTTTTATTTTAGATAAGCTGTATGTCACCATTGACATATCATAGCCCAACACCTACAGTGTACACAATGCAATATCACACTGTCATCTGAATATATTTTTGATTTGTTAAAAAAAATGTATATACAACCTCGTATGATAAACAAACAACAAATAGAAAAAAGTGACAATTAAGTAAATAAATGTACATGCACAATATAGCAGACTAAAAAAATAGCATTACTTGCTGGTCAGAAAGCAACCTAAAGGTTGATGGAGTTAATTGAGTACACGGTAAGTACATTGGAAAGTTTTTGTACATCACTTGTCTTGATCTGAATAAACATTCCACACCCAAAACATCCTTCAACAAGTTCATCCATTTGACCAGTGGAAGACATTACACTAATATATACTGCATGCCCATTTCTTTTCACCAGGTTAAAGGTCACATGGTGTTCTGACCTAAATATCAGGTCAATAGAGAAACCATTTCATACAGCCAATACGAATTTTGTTCCAGTCAAAAGTGCAAATCAACTAAAATCGTATTGATAATGGTCCACATCAGCAGAATGGAACCTAGAAACCCTGTGTATTTTACCACTTCTTTCGTTTTATATAAATCAAGAACATTCGATTTATATATACACACAACATAAAATCTTTCTTTTTAACACTTATTTGCAATATATATACATCAATATATTTGACTGCAACGGCCTACGAAGACGCATTCTCCACCTGTCGCCTCGAAGTCTGAAAGAGAAAAGAAAACACTTTTTGCTTAGCTTAGCTTATTTGCCAAGGTTGAGTATACACTGGGGGTCACTCTAGATAGAATCTACTTCAAATCATAAACTAACACCATGACATGCATTAGTTATTGCAGAAGCCGTTCCAACCAAACACTGACATATGGGACATGATTCAGAATGACCGTTCATATACATGTACTTTTCCTCTCACATACACATATGAAACCAAACTCATTCTCATACAATACTGAAAACCACATACACATACACATGTTCCTAACGACCCCTCACACTGGCACGGCTCATTTAAACCAGACAGATCATTGAGAAGAAGAAGATTTCCGTGTATTTCCCTTTACCCAAGAAACTACTGTGAGGTCCAAAAACAATACTTTTCTTCCAAAGACTGCACCCATCTCAAACCAGTTGAAACAGGCACCTATTACTGTACTGGACTGAGCTAAATCAGCCCACATAATTCAGTTCTGGTCATATTGGATGGGATCGTTGAAAATCAACTCTAACTGACCTGCTTGTTATGTCGTCGAACCTTGGAAGCCAAAGAATAGTCGCCGTCTCCACCTACTTCCTGTTCCGACTCACGCTCCCTTTTCCCGGAGCTAGTCCCTGCCCAGACCAAATGATCTGAAAAGTGACCAAAACAGGATATGTGAAGAACAATTATGGCTTGGTACAGTCTTATAGTGAGAATAGTAACATCTACTCCTATTGGTCAAGCTGTGAGTGAAGGTGGGTCTGTAGTTGGTAATGAAACAGAATATCTGTATCTCTCATGTACATTATTTACAATTTGCCTGATCTACTCAGCAGCCTCAAGTGGGACTTCCTTAATTTTAAGAGTTTTTCACTGTAGAAAGTATAATATAGGGATGATGCTTCATTAAATACGTTATTGAGAGGTGGGCTTTTTGGTTGTCCCTGGCACAGGTTACGTTTGCTTAGGCATGTCGTGGGAATTAGGCAAGTGGGTAACAATGGAGTTGAATCCAGTGTCTCACACAAGAAAGATGTGCCTGACTGGCACAGTGAATCCGCCTACCTGGATGATGGGGGACCGCAAACTCGTGGTCACTTCCTGACTGACTGGCCTCCTGATTAGTCACTCCTACGCGCTCGGTGTTGGAAGTACGGCAATCTGCAATAGCCAAAATACATTGAAATGAAGAAAAGGATCTACACAAACCAGCATTGATACATTTCTTAAAAAGCTAAAAATATAGTAAAGTCCATAGCAAATTCTTACTTTCACTGTCACCTGGTCTTGGTTTTAACAAAACGGGTCCCCATTGTTCCTTGTTCTCTCTGCGGACTAGAGTAGGAGAAGAGAAGCCAGTGAGACAGATGTGTATACGCATCTGGCACAGAGCAGGCTGCTTGGAATGTTACAGTTTCACAGTGATTTGATTGTTTGATCATGAATCTATTTGAATCGTTTTTTGCCTCTGCTCACCGTGATGGCTGTGTTTCCGTGTGACAGAGGCAGGCACCACCCGCGTGGGAGCGTTCGCTTTGACATCCTCGTTTGGACCTGTCGGCACCGCCGCTAGCAAGCCTGGCGGGACACAAAGAGAATCTCGGTGAGAGACAGAAACCCCAGGGAAACCCAACGCAGGCAAATCGCAGGACTACCGAGAGAAGACAACAGGCGCCGGCAGAAACACAGAATCCAAAGTCTCTTACTGATTCCCCTGAAGCGGGACAGCTGCTGGTAGATCTGCCTCATCCTCTCAATGTTGAGGCGGCTGGCCTCGGCGTGGTTCACCATGGGCTTGGGGTAGTCTACCCCCACAACGCAGCCCGCCGCCCGCTGCACCTCCTCGGGGGCGTTCCACGGGTCGTAGATGTACTTGGACGGGAAGTTTTTTAGGATAGGGAGGTAGCGCCTGGAAACACAGGATTACAGGAACGTAAGCACTTGAAAATGTCTGCTTGTGTTAAAGGGACTGCATGAGTAGAGTCTTTGATAGTGGCTCAAGCTAACATTAGGCACATTTAACATTTGTACGAAAGTGTGTGTGTGTGTGTGTGTGTGTGTGTGTTTGTGTGTGTGTCCTACCTAATGTAGTCGCCGTCGGGATCTCTGCGTCGTCCAGCGCTGACAGGACAGTAGCAGTAGAAGAACTGCTGGAAGAAGGAGCTGCAGGAGTGACACATCCAGCTGCCCGCGTTCACACTCCAGTCTGCATCCAGGAGCAGCTCCTCAAACACCTGGGTTACATACACACACACAGGTCATACACATCAGTAACAACAACAACAAATATATTTATACAGTATATATGCTATATACATATATATATATATATATATATACTGTACACGAACAGAAACAGTGGGCTAATTGAGATAGTGGAGGTGACTTGTATAAATGCATCACTTAATGCCTCTGCCCCTCAAATGAAAAGAGGATTGACATGCCCCCCCGTACCTTCATGCCCTCCTCCCAGCTGATCCACAGGTCCCCCCTGGTCAGGAAGCAGGCCACAGCGTGGCGGGCCAGGTGGTGGATCCAGCCCTCCTGCCTCAGCTGGGTCATGATGGCGTCGATCCAGGGGAAGCCTGTCTTGGCCTCGGCCCACTTGGCCAGCGCCTCGGGGTTTCGGTCCCAAGGCACGCGGATGCAGATGGGGTTGCCCTCCATCTTGTCAAAGCGGGGGTTGTTGATGGCCACCGTGTAGAAGAACTCGCGCCACAGCAGCTTGTTTTTAACCTTGGGGTCAGAAGGTGGGTAGGGGGTAGCAGAGAATAGAAAAGAAAAGGACAAAGGGGAGGGAAGAGCGTTATCCTACAGTAAGTAGGGGAGGAGCCACTGTTGAACGCTTTGAGGCCGGAACTTTGGTCCGTCTTTTCACACGAGCAGTCCTTTTGAAAGCATTTCAGGAATTGCAAATCTAAGCAAGGGACTTATGCCAGCATTAGGCTCATCGTTTGTGGTTTCATTATGTTAATAGTGTGGATGTTTTGAATTCCCTTGGAATTAAGGATTTCATTTGTCTTGGCATGGGTGCGGATGTGTACATATTTATGTGCATGTGTGGCCTACCTCTATTTGGAGTTCAGCCAGTTTGCTGTAGACCAGGCGGGAGGAGAGACAGCCAAAGCGGAGGTACGGTGACAGCTCGAGATCACTGGGGAACAGTGGGTTGGAGTTCTCCTTGGGATGCTCTGGGTTGGCCTGTGGAGAGAGAGGGAGTCGGCAGCGATAAGCAAAGAGAGTGACTTCTAAGACTAGGAAACATTTCCCGAAAACACACACAGAATGTGTGACAAAGTGCGTGTGTGTGACAGAGAGTGTGTGCACGGGTGTATATTAAGAGTGTGCTATACGTACAGCTACGGCGAGACATTTCTGGACTCTGGACAGAGCTTCACTCTCTCCACCAGGCCACACCGCTGGAGCTAGACCTTCTGTGTCGAAGCCTGGAAGGTTACACAAAGGACACGCACATTAGAATGGCTTAACCGACAATAAAAAATCCATCGGCTTTTTGTAGCAACATACATTGTGATTATGAAGCAAATTAATTCAATCCAAAATGGTCCGGGGTAAAATAGCAGAAGCCACAGCCGAGTTGCTGGGTTAGGTCTGGCCAGTCTTACCCAGTTCGTCCAGACGGGGCACCCCATATTTGTTCTTGAATCCTTCAGCCGTGGGGGTGACGCATCGGCCCATGCTGGCTTTGGTCAGGGGCTCCACAGGGGGTTCAGGCGCGGGAATGGAACCCAACAAGGTCTGGAAGCGCTTGTAGGTCAGAGGAGGATGACCCCCGTTCAGCTCCAAGATCCTGCAAGGAGGAGAGACAGAGATATTGAGAACAGGATAAATACAGCCAACAAATTGCATGTTCATCAAGTCATTTGCAGGGATATGGTGTGTTCTCGGTAATACGTGTGTCTCCCATGGATCATCGTTGTGTTGCAAAGAATACATGTCACTACGAGAGGTGAAAGATTTCAATTTCACAGACAACGAAAAACTCACTTTTCAAGGTTGTAGAGTGTGTGTGATGTCCGATCAACGACCTCCACTCCTGCCTCGGTCGCCAGCTTCTTGATAACCATGTCCCGCTCCTTCCCAAAAGGCTCCGAGTCACACTCAAACGCCAGCCGAGTAATGTTCCACTCCTACCCGAGAAGGTGCCGTAGAAAACCGTTAACTACTGCTTCTGTGTCATTCATGTCTAAAACCCCTATGCAAAGGGATGCTCAAAAGATTTCGTCTTTTTGAAGAATTGTTGACTGGTGGTAAGTTGAGAAACAGACAAAATCTAAAAGCACTGCAGTGTCACAGATTTACCAGGGGAGGCTCCCACATGCTCACGAACAAGACATTTGATTCTGACAGAACACCCTCGCTAGGAAACGTCCTCATCAGAAATGGGCCCAATGCATATTTCAAGGACAGGACTTGCACACTAGCTTTTTTTCTTTTCCTTTTTACAAGGGAGAATATATCACCTTGAAGAGCTGGGGAAAGATGTTGGCAGGCTGGCCCCGGATCACAAACAGACGGGAGTTGAGCTTCCGGAGACTGGCATCTAGGTCCTTGAGACATTGCAACAGGAATCTGGAACGCAGAAGGCAGTGGAGCGTGTCACTAAATAGTCAGAGTTGGTCAATGTGTGCGTTTTTGTAAATCTTGCAATGGTGGGATTTATAGACAGTTTATCCAATAATTTTAATAAGAGCAATTATTGCACAGCCTGCTGGTATGGATGGTCAATTACTGGTTAACAGATCACTTAAACTACTAAATTATTATTTAATATCATGTCTATTGTGTCAAGGGGTTTGACTAAATATTCAAGCTATTAAGTCTGGTGGCTTTGGAAATGCTCTTTTAGTTATGTCTTGCTTACATAACATACATTTCCTATTCTGCAATTCCATCTAGTGTTTCTGGGGAGTAGTGCACTCTTTTAGCACGCAACGACATTCTTGACCAAGATCATAATGATAAATCCCTTTAGAAGCGGCCATGTGCGTTTTGGCCACCTGTTTGTTCACACCCACTTTTCATGTTACGAAACACAGCGTTTACGTAACACTGGACTTAATTGGAGCAACTTGCAATACACACAACTCACAAAAGAGGGCGCTCAATACAACTCAAAGCAGATTCACAAGCAGCTCCGACCACTCAATGAAAGCTCATTTATTCAGGAAATGTCATGCACTTCCTCTCTTTCTCCCTCTCTCTATCTATGGAAGAGTGCCATCAAGACAGTACAGTACCAAAATTATTGTATAGTGATGACCACTGTGAGTGGGTTTTATACCTTTCCTTGATAAATAAAATGTGGGTCAGGTGATCACCTAATCAGTACCTCAACAGGTAGGATGAGGATTTTGAAGTTTAAGTGGTTTCCCGATTTTTTCCACAGCTGTATTTGGGTGCACGTGAGTGTAAGTGTGTGTGTGAGCACACGTGGTTACTGATTTCAGCGGACAGACAGGGAATCACAGGCCACCTAAACAGCATAGCTGCACGTGATGTTGCACGATCTGGCCCACTTCTGAAAGCAGGTCCTTTCAGGCCAGACCTCAGACTGTTAGATAAGCCTCCAACCCCCCGCCCTGCGTCCTCCCATTTAATTTCAATTTATCTCGTCTCCCACTGTCAAATATTGAAATAGAATCCTTCATTGCTATTTCAAATGAATTCTTCTATTGCGGGTCCCACTAACATAAGTCAGGATTGATTGGTGTGAGCAACGTGGTGGAGCACCCCAGATGGTACATTGAGGAATGTGGTGTAGATAGTACCCCAGATAGTACTAAATTAAAGAATAAGCTGTTACAGACTTAAACTATCAGACTATAGCCAAATTACTATTGCAACAGCTAGGCTTGCCAACATCAGGTACACATTTGAGAATTGAATCTAAATAACTTAAATGAATATATTAAATTGTATCACCTTTATGTAGCATTCAAGCTGGTGCATAGACATGTACAGATTTCTGTTCTGGGCTACATAGTGGCTAAGCTAGCTGGGCCAAAGTAATCCTGCTGAAAAGTAGGTCATCACAGTAACACTGATCCAACCCCTTTGCACATACATCACATTTGCATGTTTGTTGGAGTAATTCAATGGTACTGGCCTTTTTAGACTATTTTCAACATTCTTCAGACATCTACAGTAGAAAACACTTATTTTTCATGTTCTTTCAAAAAACAAAGCCATTCACGGGGAGTCAAATTAATTAAGACTACAAAAAAGAATTAAAACTTATTTAGACCAATAAGTGCATCACAAATAACCTGTAACAAATGTATTATTGTTGCAGTTGTCTACATTTGTTTAGTCTAAACAAGTGGAATGTATTGTAGCATTTAAAACACTATACTCATTGACAGTCTGTTATTCTGGAACATCCTCTGCCTATCTTTAGTTTTAAACAGTGTAGCTTTAACAGCTTTTCTGTCTAAATTTAAAGCACGGTCTGACACCAAGGAGAATCTCACCACATGATCTCATAATCCTATCATGGTGTACCATTGACCTGACAAAACCATGGCTGACCAATACAGCAACTATTGGAATCATGAATACTCTGGCTATCCTATCTATGACAATAAATTAAGAACTCATCAAAAAAAAAAAAATTTAAAGACTATATCTAAACCTACAGGAGGCATGCACACATGACAGATTACCATAACAGCCTCAAACATTCAATAAAGGATAAATAAATCCAGCATTTAAATTTAAGACATAATGAAAGACAGAAAGAAAGACAGAAAGAAAGAAAGAAAGAAAGAAAGAAAGAAAGAAAGAAAGAAAGAAAGAAAGAAAGAAAGAAAGAAAGAAAGAAAGAAAGAAAAAAAATTCATGACAAAGAGAGAAAATGTGTTAGGCCCACGCGTGTAATGCAATGACGTGACAAAGTTAACCTGTTAAGTGATTGCAATTATATCTGAATATGAGGTGCTGTTAGCTATATGTTTTTATCACCGCATAGTCAAACTGTAACACTCATTCAAAAATGAAAAGTCATCTGACTTGGGTATGAAACAATTGTGTGTGTGGGTGTGCCTTTTTTCCTCCTTACCTCCACCTGTTAACGCCCAGATTGGAGGACCCCGCAAACCAAGGGTCTAGGAAGTAGACGCAGCGCACGGTGTCAGCATCACGCACAGCCTCAAGCAGTGCAGGATTGTCATGAAGGCGCAGTCCCTTCCTGAACCAGTAGATAGAGTTTTGGGCCATTGTGGCAGCACAGCAACTGGAAAATGAAAACGACGTGCTTAGAGGGAAGGCCAAGCTAAACAGTTCTGTTACACACGACTGCATAACAACTGAAGAGCCGAATAGATAGTTATTATTATGATTATTTATTTATTTATACAGGGTAACCGATAGTTGCAATAATATAAACCTAATACTTTAGAGGTTTACTTTGCAACTCTTACTATTTGGATGTGGAAATTGACAAATTGAAAGAATTAATCATAATAATATTAATAAGAATAATTGTATATTGGTGGGGTTAAATATTATGTGACTGTAAACTAAAACTGTGTTGAAGACATGCAAATAAGAATCTATGAAAAAAGTCACCTGTCATCACACTTAAGGTCTACACCCCATTTAAAAAACCTTTCACAAATAAAATAAGACATAAGTCCACAGTGGGATAGTAGCTTGGACACTAGAAATGAAAAGTAATAAATAGGAACTATGGTACTGAGTTAAGTCACAAGTTGTGCAACGTAGATAATGTAGGTCAAACTCAAACAGGAAAATCTGTGAAACTGTTACAGTAGGCTTTCATTGCATTGCAGCGAACTAGTCTTATCATTACAATCAATTCGAATGTATGAGATTTAGTAAAATGTTTAACACAAATATATTTGAATGACATACATATGATGATATAACCTAGCCTACAGTATATGGTAAGACCAGCCTAGTGAGTTTCTCTTGCAGCTACACCGTTTCATTTATCACAATCGAGAGAGGAAAAGGCAAAAGAAACTCACCTCTTAAAGATTCACTGACGTTGTCTTATATGACAATCCCAATCGAAATTTTGTAGGCAACAATTCCCTTCTGATATCCTTTTCGTTCGATTTGTGAGACTACTGAGATTGACACTATTAGGGGTTCTGTACCAGCAGAACAGGAATCTGTTTTATAACAATTTTCGCTACTGCGCATGGGCAAAACTTCTTACATAAATTCTAAAAGCTGCTTGTGTAATCGCTAATAAAAAGTTGCGTCAAAATCATGAATACATAGGGGCTCTAATCTAATTATGTACGGGAATAAAGAATTTTTTTTCAAGTAAAAGATGTTAAGATCAAGAACGAATAACGAGTAATTCATCAGGCCCTAGCTAGTTAACATTTCTGTTATGAAAGCAGTGTGATAGAAAGTGGGTCAAAACGTGCACGGTCTCACTTTTATACAGCATGGACCAAAACGTTTTTATTGAGCAATTTCATGTATGATGTACATACTATTGGCTTCCGTGTGCTAAATACATATTTTACAATTGTGTGTTCTGTGTTTGAAATATATATTTGCTATATTACAGAAAATTATTCTTCAATGGAACCCCACCCCCGTGCCGGCCTAGACCTACAAAATCCGACACCCGTATAGTCACGTGTCGAGGACTTCCAAGATCCTTAGATGATGGCATTAACATTTTTGTTTTCTACCCAGCTGTGATATTCCGCAAATGATCGCAATTTAAAATACATTTTTTTATTCATCTGATTGAACATGTATCAAACCCTCTCAGAATCATTCAGTTATTTTTGTAATTTGTACAGGCGTATTCTTGATGACTTTGTTTGGGGTCCTTGCAGAAAACTAGCGCCAGACGCTAAGTAGTCCAAGTTAGCTTGAACAAATTTGCCTAGCCTTGTCACTCAAAATCATTTTTTACATATTTCATTGCTGTATTTGGTGCCAAAATCGCTCAGTATGAATTTAGAGCTGCTCGGTAATTATTTTCCGTGTTTAATCAGTTACTAAATTGTATGCTTGGCAGCTTATGTATGTTGATAATATAGAAATGTTGGCGAAGATCATTAGCCAGCGAGCTAACTGGCTAGCATAGTAACCGATGATGATGCTCAGCTCAACGCTAGCTAGTCAGACATAAATGAAGCTGTTTGACCCTTTTGATTAATTTCCTACCGAATATATTTACATTGTTAGTTAAATAAGCGAAATCAACAGTATTGATCTGTTACCTAACTAGCAAACCCCCATGTGATGTTTACTTGTGCTTTGAGACCTATCAGCTACTTACCGCAAATAGACAAAATAATGGATTTGCTACTTCTACTCCAGTCATCAATCTATCATCATGTCAGCTGAGTTTTCATCATTGTTACCCTCTTTTCCCTTTTGCAGAATCGTTCGGGCAGAACTATCCAGAGGTAAGCCACCCTGTACTATTGCCGTATCTCGGCACCTGTCAACACTTTTGCTGAGCATGCACAATTATCATGGGTGTATGTTTTTATGTTGTCTGTGAGCCCCTAACCTAAGAAAATGTTCTGTCATTATGTGATAGACAATAACGTTTTTTTAATTTGAATTTGAATTTAAACAGCATGTTTTTGTTAACAGGAAGCCGATGGCACATTGGACTGCATCAGTATGGCCCTAACTTGTACCTTCAACCGATGGGGCACCCTGTTGGCTGTGGGCTGCAATGACGGACGCATTGTTATCTGGGACTTCCTCACTCGGGGGATCGCCAAAATTATCAGCGCTCACATCCACCCAGTCTGCTCATTATGGTGAGAGAATCTACCCGTTGGATTTGTTTCTAAATATTCACTGTTTATGGAAATGTCCATGGTTTAATATCGACGATAATAACGGGCTCGACTGCTTGTAACTGAAACGCATATATCCACTGCCAAGTGCATTACCCTGCCCTATTGTTTCAAGAGCTGTTTCTATGCTTATATCTGTTGCATGTCAATCGTTGGATTGTGTCTAAAACAGAAAAAAAAATTATTGTGTTTGCGGGCTCATTTATGTTTTGCAAATGTGTTTGCAGTTGGAGTCGAGATGGTCACAAGTTGGTCAGTGCGTCCACAGACAACATTGTCTCCTTGTGGGATGTCCTGACGGGTGACTGTGACCAGAGGTTCCGCTTTCCCTCACCCATCCTTAAATTGCAGTACCACCCTCGAGATCTGTGAGTGCTTATATACAAACACTCACACACGTACACATGACGTAAATTAATAAATGTGCGCCTATTGCTCTAAACTCTTTCAGTAAAATCTAACCACAATGCAATTTGAGTTTCTATCATGAATTACCCTTAATTCTCTGTCTATTTAGCGACAAAGTCCTTGTGTGTCCTATGAAGTCGGCCCCAGTCCTGCTGACCCTGTCTGACTCCAAACACGTCGTGTTGCCAGTGGACGATGACTCAGACCTCAACGTGGTGGCTGCCTTTGACAGACGGGGAGAGTATATCTACACTGGCAACGCCAAGGGAAAGGTCAGTCTGTGGTTTCCCGAATGTTCTATGATAGACTGCACCCAGCTTGTGCTATCTAGTAATCAATGTGCTTTGTACGTTTCCATGTTACTGGGATTTTGTTCAGCTACCTTGGTGGAATACATCCTCCATAGTGATCTGCGTGGCAGACTTTTTAACCGCCGGGATAAGTAGCAATGTAGATGCAGGGTTTTAGACACCGCTAAAGGTCATGGTGCCAAAAATTTATTTTGGTTGTCATCAAGAGCGTTGTGCTACAGCCTCATTGGTGACTTAAGAGTTATCATGTGCCTGCATACCACAGGTTTGTATCCGCTCCCTGTGTCTTAATCCCCATCTCTGTCCCAACACTCTGTAGATTCTGGTGTTGAACACCAACACCCAGGACCTGGTGGCGTCCTTCAGAGTGACCACAGGCACCAGCAACACCACCGCCATCAAGTCCATAGAGTTTGCACGCAAGGGCAGGTGAGGCGCTTGTGAGGGAAATGGCTGCCTTGCGTGTCATTTAAAAAAAGCAGTAACGGAGAGGACGTCCAACTGCTGGAGGGCAGGGGATGGTTAAAAGACTCGGCTATTCAGAGATGTACTTCACAAGGAATTTTCATTTTGAAAATGGTGTCCCTAGATATTACACATATTTGTATGTGAGCATTCCCTTATATACAAGTCAAGTGTTCCCACCAATGTTTACCTTTTTAATTAGCTTCTTCCACCATTTCTTCTTCTCTGTCCGTCCAGTTGTTTCCTTATCAACACGGCAGACAGGATCATCAGAGTGTACGACGGGCGGGAGATCCTAACCTGTGGGAGGGATGGCGAGCCGGAGCCCATGCAGAAGCTACAGGACCTGGTCAACAGGTACACATACAGTTATAAAGCACACAGAAGTACAGGGGTTCCTACAGGAAGAGGTCCTAATATATGAGGGATCATGCAGGACAAATAATGCTTCAAACGTACTGTCATTTCTCTTGGATCTCCCTGGCCATGAAGTAGTCTCAAGTTATTCTTACCTTTTAATGCATTCTTAACCTCACCACTGTGTGTACTATATTCTTTATCCCCCTCATTCTCACCTCTCAATCTCTCTCTTGTCCTGCCTCTCACCAGAACGCCATGGAAACGGTGTTGTTTCTCTGGAGACGGGGAGTATATCGTAGCAGGTTCGGCCCGCCAGCACGCTCTCTACATCTGGGAGAAGAGCATCGGCAACCTGGTCAAGATCCTGCACGGCACCAGGGGGGAGCTGCTGCTGGATGTCGCTGTAAGGATGGATGATATTTCTCTGGCAAAATAAGGCCATCATCAAACCCCCCCTTTGCAGTACATTGGCCCCTTAAATTCTGTCTCTTTGCAGCGTTTTATTTTGTTTTTAAATAGTGTTCTACCCCTATTATTACTTCCTTTGTAACCTTTAATTTGACATACCCTTAATTACCTGCAGTCTTTACTCTAATTACACCAGTAATTAATGAATTGCTGCCTGGGAAATGTCTTAAGGATTGCCTTGGAATATATTCCCATTACTGTTAACTTTGCAACTCTATTTGAAAGAAATAGCCGTCTCCAATGTGATGTTATTTTCTTTCCGTTGTAATTTTTTTCCTTTGAACCTCTCCTCAGTGGCATCCTGTCAGGCCCATCATAGCGTCCATCTCTAGTGGAGTGGTGTCCATCTGGGCCCAGAACCAAGTGGTGAGTGGGTCACAGTGCTCTGTATCAACTAAACTAACAGACTCTACCATTCCTCCACATGTCCTGACAGAGGGCAGCCTCTCTGTGATCCAGTCGGAGGCTGGTAACGTTCTGCGTCTTTTTTTTTTTTAGGAAAACTGGAGCGCGTTTGCCCCGGACTTCAAGGAACTGGACGAGAACGTGGAGTACGAGGAGAGAGAGTCCGAGTTCGACATCGAAGATGAGGACAAGAGCGAACCTGAGCAGACGGGTAGGCGCCCACAAAAAGAGCAACACCTCTCTCTCACGCCACTGTGTGTCTGCGTGGCTCGCCCGTTAACATCGTGTCTGTGCGCTGGCGTGTCATAGGAGCGGACGCTGCCGAGGACGAGGAGGTGGACGTGACGTCTGTCGATCCCATCATAGCCTTCTGCAGCAGGTAGGCTACTCGCCAAACGACCAACCTCGGGGGGAATACAATGCGTCCTTTGGATGGAGCCCCTCCTGAATTTAGCCCCGTGGCGTTCACCGTCCTCTGCCTCCCCCTTCCAGTGACGAGGAGCTGGAGGACCTGAAGGCCTTGCTCTACTTGCCCATCGCCCCGGAGGTGGAGGACCCAGAGGAGAACCCCTTTGGGCCCCCGCCGGACGCCGCCGCCCAGGCGGCCCCCGCCGAGGACGGCTCGGGGGCCGGCGACAAGAAACAGCGGCAGCCCTCGTCCGAGGGAGTCCCGCCCAAGAAGAAGGCGCGCACCACCACCATCGAACTGCAAGGGGTGCCTAGTGATGGTGAGGGAGACGAGTTTGGGTTGTGTGGTGTGGCTTTGCATGACGTGGGCTGTGAACACTGGAAAGGATGTGACGGACTGTATGGCACATGAAAACCAACAGAAACACTTAACCTTCCAACCTCCCCGGGTTTCCCTCCCTCTCTTTTTTTTCTTATTTTACAGAGGTGCACCCTCTACTTGGCGTAAAAGGCGACGGCAAGTCCAAGAAGAAGACCGGGGGGCGGCCCAAAGGTTCCAAAGGTAAAGACAAAGACTTCTCCTTCCGTCCCAAGCCCTACAGGGCTGAGCGGCCCTACCCTATAGAAGGACATGGAGCCGGCATGGGAGGAGGAGGAGGAGGAGGTGGAGGAGGTGGAGGAGGAGGGATGAAGGGCAGACCAGAGGGGGGTGTGGCCACAGGTAAGGACTATCACTGTGTAGTGTGGGGCTCTGCTAAGCCTGCTAGCGTGCTAGCTGTTGAAACTTCACCAACCGTACTTCGCCCCCTAAAACAAGTACTGACACCCCACTTATCCAGCTAAGCCTATACTGCTATGCGCACTGACCAACCCAGACTTGGGCAAATATTGAATTATGTCTTTAAAGCTATAATTGGGGAGGGCTTGATTTATTGTTGATTGCAAGTGGGTTTTTTGCTTTAAATGTTTTTATTCCGTTGCAAGAAAAACCTGACACTCAAATAGTTTGATGCTTTGAAAGTTCTTTTATCAAGTGTTTACCCAAGTCTTCCCCAAACCAACATGATTATGCCACAGCTGAGGTTTGGTGAAACTTGCACAACGTCTGTGTCTTTTAGGAGTATTGTGTTTTGTTTTGGTAGAAGACAATAGCATTTGTGCAGTTTCACTGACCCAAGCTTGTTAACTTTACTGAAACCCTCTAAAATTGCAAAGTTGTGCAGACCACAATGAAGGACCCAATCCAAATTAATCAATAGTACCTGACCTAGCTGCCTAGCTCTGTCCTGTGGCTAGCCTCATCTACTTCCTGCTTGCCCTTTGACCCTCCTGTCCCCGCCTCGCTCCTGCCTCGCTCTCCTCCCCGGGCTTGTGTGGTTTTTACCTGGGTGTGTGTCTAGCAGGTATGCCTTTTCGATATGTCTCGTTGTTCCAGCTGAGGTGGGTGTTAGTGTGTGTGTGTGTGTGTGTGTGTGTGTGTTGTGTGTTGTTGCTGGTGCTGTGTTTTGATAAAGACCATCCATTATCTGAACCATAGTGATTAGTGATGCGTGGATCGGCTCCGACGTCATCTGAATCTGCATGTGCGCATAAATCATCAACCCGAACAAATTATTTTCTCCGATCACATTAACATTTAGTTCTCAGTGGGATATATGTAAGCGTGCTGATATGGTATCATACACTGAAGTAAACTGGTTTAAAATAAATAGACACCGCCCGGTCCGTGGATATAACCACGATCCTTGCATCACTAACAGTGATACATTGTTGCCTGTAAAATCTCCGTTGTCACCCATCACAGTTTTGACAATTGCACTGATCAAACATTAAATGTCTTAAGATTTCTTGTAAGAATGAAGGAAGACATGTCAAGAGTTGTTTTGCGGTGTGTCCTCTCTCTGACTACATTTATGATCTTCCACAGGGAGCATGGTGTCTCAGTCATACAAACACGATATCGGTGGGCTCGACTGATGCTGTTAGCACCGACCCTAAAATGGCTGTTGTAAATCTCATCTTGAACTCAGAGACTCTTACCAGTGACACTGAAATACTTTTTTATCCCCATCATAGAATCAAAGACTCCACCACAGGTTGTTTTGTTCTGGGTCGGTCTACCATTCGGTTTCCTTTTCTCGAAAAAAAAAATGCCACTCTGTTTTCTCACCCGATCGTCATGGATACCTTAACATAGATCCGCTACCCAGAACGGAAACTGTTAAACATGAGAACCAATGACGATGTCATGGATAGTGAACAGCGACTCAGCGCCTCATCTTGACAAGCTGGCAGTGACGTCTACTTTTATGAGGTTGTAATTGAACAGACAATGCAAGGAACAAGGAGTGAAGCAAAAGTCCGTTTTAGGAAAGCACCCTCCCCCCTTTTCTTTCCCCTCTATTCTCTCTCTCATTCTCACTCTCTCTCTCTCTGTACGACATAATGTTTAGAGCATGAGTGGCTCCTGCAATCCAGTTTGTCTTCTGTTTGTACTGTTTTAACAATGCCTGGGCATGTGCATTGTCTTTTAGTTTTTTTATATATAATAAACCATGTAGATTTTGGTAATGAAGCGATCTTGTGTTTTGATTCCTGATTTAACTATTTGGCCGCAATGCGTTCAAAATGATTGACTCAATTATTGTCTATCATACATAGACTATACCGTACAGTGAATATAAACACAGCCAAACAATACTGAGCACATAGTACAGAAAATAAGCATATACATACAAATTAGCAATAAATTGAATAAAAGAACTTGAACTTTAACCATTAGTCATGACCAAAGTCTGTACCAAAATTAGATTTAGGGCTGAACATCAATTTCAGATCATCTCAGCCATCTGAACCATTTATCAAATGGGAATACAATTCAGTTTGGCATGGTTAGTTGACGCTCCCTTTGGGACAACACCCAAGATGTAGGGATCACACATGCACCATTTCTCGTTTGGAACATTAGCAGATCTAAGGTGGTGGAGGTGGGCGCATTTTTCCATCACCTTATCCGACATGCAGCGACCCACGACTTCTGGTCATTTCAATATACCCCCTCCCTCATTGACAAGGACAGTTTGGTTGTGAACAGGCGTGTCAATGTAATTAGTGTGTAGCTAATATATGCGTCATGCCTGTTTACATTAGGTAGAACTTGATATTGATAATATGTTTATGTTCATTATTGCTCTGAGTCTGTTAATAATATGTTTGTTGTTTAACAGTACCCAAAATGTTAGTAGGCCTAGCAAGGAAGAATTCCCACCATATCTTCAAGCCTTATCACTGTCAATAGCCAGTACGGCCATTGTTACCGTTCCTGCTTTTCTTTCACTGCTTTAAAATTATACTGTTTCCAAATCTGTTTTAACTCTTTAAAAACTCATTCAGTGTTGAACTAAAATGGGAAAGGTAACAATTGCCGCCGTTGTACCAACGTTTTTGCTTTCGTTAAAGTTCACTTTCCAAACCCATCTTCATTTTCATTTGAAAGATGAATATATGGAACCTTTGTTGTCATATCAAACCTTTGACTATAGATGGCAGCGTTGCACCTATCTATCAAACTGAGCAGAACAGGCCAAAAACAGTCCTCCTGGCAGAGCTAGATCGTGATAATGAAGAGCTGTTTGCTGTCATTCGGATTCCATTTTGTGCCGTCTGCACAGTTGGATTCCATTTTGCGATGCATAGCCTCTGATCATAACTATTACTGGAGGAGGTCACAGGGTTTTCAGTGATTAGGCAGTGTATGAGAAATACCCTCACACAACCTAAAACTGCAAAATCCTATTCTCATGGTCCAAGATGATTTGCATCTGGTCAGTGGTCGCTTGTGACATTACAGGACAATTTCTTTAAATGTACAAACATTTATCAAACAATATTTAGTTTAAGTTTTCTCATAAAGATCGTCCATATCCTATTGGCCTTTTGAAATAGTTTCAAAGATAAATATTGTTTGCAAAAGGTTCCCTTTTCATTGCTGCATTTAATCAGCCTTCCAAATCACGAGCTAGTCTCCATTGGATTAGTCTCTGTGAGACTTCATCAGCCTTTATTTAGAGGCCTTTAAGTCCAAATGTTTTGAGAACCACTGATTCAGATCCTTAGATCTTAGGGCAAACAATGAACATGCATTTATTTCATGAAATGCCCTGCATATTGGCCTGGCTTCGAAGTAGGCCTAGTTCTGACAAAGTCTAAGGGTGCGTACCAATACCCACATTCCATAGCCTACTATTTAGTATGCCAGAAAAAAAAGATTTAGAGTGTCCCAAAACAGAACATGTTAATTGCAGTATGCCAAAGACCATGGATGTCCTACTGCATCCGGTCACATTTTGCAGTATGCAAGCCAGCATGCTTTTCTGGCTATTCTGACCCACAATACTCTGCAGAGTGTTAGCGGATGAAACGTCACATAAACTAGGCTGCCCCAAGGGAGCCCAGACAAATACAACAGCAGAGCTCTTTCGGTTGCCCTCTGACAGTTTGCACGTCTCTGGAGAGCACGACGAATGGCGTTTTGTTGAGTCTCTACTCTAAGGCAAGAAATGTAGCACCAACCATTTTCAAATTTAGGGGTACAGAATGCGACAGAAGTATGAGCAAGATTGTCAAAGGTCCAGGCATAATGTTATGAAGTAGTTTGTCCCAATTGTGTGCAAACTGCATGCAGCAGTACGCACTTTTAAAGGGCAGCTGCAGTACGTTGTAAAAGTGAAAAGTAATAGTATGCAATTTGATTTAATAATTTGGGACACACGGTTACTCACATTCCATATCAATGATTTCTTCTTCTTTTTTTAAGCATGGGCATATTCCTGAAATTATAGCCCATACAAACAGAGATAAAGACCGGGACACACATCTGTAATTTCTTTCACCATTGAAGGGCGCAGAGGTTTTGCTTTATTGACTTTTCTGAGTAAAAAATATGCAGATTTGAGTGGCAGTCACCTGGTAAGGTCGTCTCTCTGGCTGCAGTTGTTCACTGATTTACAATGAGAGGTGCCAAGTTTGACAAAATCGTCGCAGCCCTCTGAACAACACGCATGTATGCACGTAGCCTGTGCACACGTCCATTCATTCCACACATTGCCTGTCCATCTGTCTGACATTCAGAACTTGACATCAGTCACTATTGAATAAGCCTTTGGTTTGCCTCTCGGGCAAGTTCATGTATGAATGGGCAGCTGAAGCATCGGCTCAGGCATGGATGACTAGTCTTTCTCACAGTTCACACCAGTTATATAAGAAAGCTAGTTAAGTGAACAGGCAGACGTCGTCGTCGTCGCCGCATGTTGTTATGGTGACAGGCCTGCTGACGACAGACTTCTGGAGAAGGACCAAGAGCCAAATGGGAAGCATGGATTTGATGGAATTGTGGTGATTTGTAGGATGAGGATTCTTTACATTACATTGATTAGCATGTGTGAAAATAAAATTTGATTTTCACATCACCGCACTAAATGCAGCTACAGACTTGATTGCAGGTCCCCAAATGGTGCTGAAAATGTTGAATGTCTGTTACAGTGCTTACCAGCATACTGGGAAAAGGCTGGCATGGATGTGGCAAATCACTTCCTGTGGTGAGTGTTGATAAGTGCGATGGGATTTATGAGTACGGTAGAACCTGTAGACTTGATTAGACCAGTGGGATTATGTCAGATCCCTTTCTCTTTCGGATCCAGCTGGCCACGTAGCAATAGAATTCACTAGTCCGTCCATCAAAAGGAAGAATCAATCAGCCTCTAGTGAGTTGTGCTGGATGAAGTTTCGCTGATGATGCTAACAATTAGCTCTGGAAATTCAACAACATAAGAGGCAGCTGCAATGGCAGCTCTTGCTTAGCACGGCTGCTGTATTGATAATGCTAAAGAATATATTATCAGAGGACATAATGGTATTGGAAAAGTAGCAAACGTCTGCAATAAAAAAATTCTCTTCACATGAACAAAGTATTGCTGACACCCATTCTGATCACAAAGAGACATTGTTTTGAAACTACGTTGCAGAGCACTGAAAGTTCGTCAGATTTATTTTGCTTTGTCAGATTTTGAATGGCCCCCTGGGGAGACTGACATAGTAAAGTCAAGAGGGACAGTTAGTGTAGACCAAAGGTCATCAAAGGGTGGCATGTGATCAGAATCTGGTCCAGCAGATTTTTTTCTGGCCCCTGTAGCCCCATAGCTAATCCTATTAATAAAAAACAAGTTGATAAAAAAATTAATAAATGAAGCATATATTAGAACAATGTATTAGTAATGTTCCACAACACTACGTCCTCATTTTTTACCACCGATTTATGAACAAAATAAACATAGTTTATACTGCCCATGTTGATATTCAAATGGAGCTGCCGGGCCCATTGGAATTAGGAGCACAGCCGCGCTGAGAGCAGAGGTGGCAGCGTTGCTGTCCCAACAGCTGTCACCACCTCGTGGGATGGGTACGGAGAAGGCGGCTCTGGTCCTGCATGAGGCACAGCACATGTTCAATCTAGCTTCTGTTTTATCGGGAGCGGTTTAACAATTGTTTCCTAACAAGTCCCAGCCATGCAGAACCCCCATTCCCCCACTCCCACTGTTTTACATGTTTAATAAGTAGTACATGCGTCTGTCATCTCGAACATTTGCCAAATATTTCGGTTGCTTTTAAACCAACGGCCCTCCCCGCAAAAAAATAAAATAAACATTTTCCTCATTTGCCCAGGGTGAAGTGCAGTTGCAGTGCTTATGAGACCTAATCATTTTTTCCCACGTTGACCAGTTTGAACCAAAATCAGATAAGTCCTTTAAAATAGCTTCACCATTGGTGTAATCTTGGATATTCAAAAAGGATGGAAAATATCTATTTGTATAACCCTTCATCACACTTAGGTTGATTTACATTGTATATCTTAAACCTGAGTAATGTAAACATATGGCCATGTTCATTTTATGTCAGGGTCCACCCCACCCCCACCCTCCGGGCACCTACTCACAACAATCTGGTCACCCCTGAGGCACTCTGTGACGTTCACTCTGCACTGCTGTTACAGTCTCCATGGTCCATGGTCTGGGCCTGCTCACTTTCTATGTGTTGTTTTCATCTTACTGACCATTTTAGACAGGACCTAATTAAGTTGATGTGATTGAGGTTGAGGTTGGTCTAACTGTGAGCACCATTTATATTGAGTATATTGGGGTTTTAAATTCAATATATGTGGCCGGCCTTCACATAACTTAACACATAACACAACATAACACATAACTGTCCTAAACATGACTTATGGCATCCAATCCAGATGTATGAAAGAATGAGTAAGGTTGTAGCTACTTCTCAAACAGGTAAGATTCATGGTAGGGAAGTGTGTGCCCTAACACTCAGCCCATTCTAACCGGTGGACTTCCGTACATACAACGACAGTGGCTTGGAGCTGCTTGCAGCTCAGTGGAGAAGGTTATTATATTTCCTCTCACATACTGAGTCAAAGATTAAATTAGCATGCGACTCCACATTCATGTTAATGTCTGTTAAAAAAAAAGGTTCCACATGTATCCCAAACAAAACATGACAAGGAGGTTTAAGTAGCTAATTAAAATCTCTTTATTACAACCACATGTACATCATATTCCAAAAAAGTACCTTGTTCTGAAACATGAAAACAAGCAGAACCAGGGGTAGCACAGAGAGACACTGAGGCAGGGGAAGGCCAGTCAGGGCGGGCAGGGGGTCTGTAGAGAAAGAGGTTAAATGTGGCCCATGTCCTCTGCTAGTGAACCAGCATCCACTGAGTGTTTTGGCTTTCATGTTACATAGGAGAGAGAGAAGGACTCTATTTTCAGCTCTCTTAATCCTCCCTCACGTATAGCAGAGGGTATATGTAGGGGAGGCAGAAGGCGGCAGGGGGGAGATGGGAGGCGGAAGAAGGGAGGGGGAGATGGGAGGCAGAAGAAGGGAGGGGGAGATGGGAGGCAGAAGAAGGGAGGGGGAGATGGGAGGAATAAATCCCAGCATTTTTTTCTCCATCCATTATTCAGGGTGTTTGAGTCATGCCGAGTGTGACGTGGAACACACCTCGAGGAGGGAGCATGGGATCCGACACACTTTGGCTGTTCCCTGTCGCTCTGGTTTGCGTTCTCTTTCTCTCTCTCTCCCTCGTTAGCTTTAACACTCTGGTTGTCTCTCTATCTTTCTCTCTTTCTCCAGACAGTCACTAGTTGTCCTCGCTGTGAGAGTGAGCGTGTGACCAACGCACAAGGGGTGTGGGTTTACATAAGGGATGCACGCGGTGGAATAAAAGGTTGTCGATGTTTGATCATGTCACCAGGTGCCACTAATTCACGACTGTGGATGATACAATGCACTGAGTGAGTGACACTTTAGAGAAAACGGAATATAGTTATTTTGATAGTGAATAAAGGACTACTACTCTGTGTTGCATACACAGCCTTCATAAAACAGACAGAGGCCTACACAGCCCCGACATAAGCCATTATAACACCACTCCCATTTCACAAAATCCACGTCGCCGTTTTATAACCTCGTCTAAGCCTTTAAAGTGACAGAATAAATATTTATACAACAAAATCAAACAGGAGTAAGAAATGGCCAGAAATAGACATTTAAGATTCAATGTTCTGGTCCTCCAATTCCATTCAATGTTCTGGTCCTCCAAAACTAAATAAAACTAATATTTTTTTTTCTTTCTTTAGAAATTATATAAACAAACTTTGTTTACATGGTTTTGTAACTGTCACATGAAAAATATTGATATAAGTCCAACACAACTACAATAATCTGGCCTTTTTAAACGTATTCTATATCATCTGTATGATATTTCATGAACATCAACACACATCTAACTGTCAATCTATCTACAGTCATACCACTGGCCTGTGTCCCTTCCTATAAGGTCATGTAAAACTATTATTTATTTCTCATGAAAATCCGAAATGTGCAAAACAATATTTTACCAAGTTCCTCTGACAGGAAGGGAAGGACTGATTTGCCTCCACCATTTAATCTTAGTTTGCATGATTAAGTTAGATAATTGCTCATCAACAATGATATGTGTTGAATATTATTGATGATTATCTTCTAATTGTAATGGGAGAGCCCTTTTAAGGAATCTACTGCATTAGATTTGAACTGAGCGACCGCCTGCAAGAGTCTTTACTGCTTGACGTGAATTCTGGGGTATAACATCTTTACCAAAAATACAGAAGCAGAGGATTTACAGAAATATGTAAAAACCGCTAACCTTTGCATGCACATCCCAATATGGAGTAGGCTATGTGCTAACAAGTATTTACAGTATCTTTACATATTCAAAATATATCTGGTAAAAGTTGATCTGTCTTTTGTCATTGACATCCATCCCCCCAAAATTGTTTTGAAGTACTGAAGCTGTAAACAAGCTTTCCCCTCCATCGCTTTCCAGGGGTAAACCTTTTGGCACCATTCCCTCAATGAAAGCCAATTGTTGGATTCACCACTTCAGTAAATATTGGTAAACTAATGTGAAAATCACGTGGATAGGATCAAGAGGATTGGGTTGGTTTGTGCAAATACTGGAATCAGGTAGAATTTCTGTATGCAAGATTGTTTTCAGGTACAAAAGTCCATTAATTCAACACCACTGTCCATTATGACTGTAAACAGAGTTTTCCTTTATCAAAAGGGTCCATAATTTTGAGTTGGACGTTGGTCAGCACACACAGCGCTACACTTGCTCTACTGTGGCCTTGTGGAATAATTCTTCAGTAGGATCTGAAAGCTAGTGTCCAGCCAGCTATATCATACAGTAAAGTATTGCTCTAAGAAATCTCATGATTCAATTTGAGGCTGCCCGTCTAAGCTTAGGTTTTCACTTGTGTCATCAAAATTTCTTTCCGAAGAGAAATAGCAAATTGTAACAATTACCAAAATACAGTACGTGATGTCGATACACACCCTGTCGTACATTTGACCTTTCACACACATTAGAGTGCTGTAGTAGTCAGCAAGGTCATGCACGGAAACATACACTCACTTTACCGGTGTTGCTTTGCAGTGGTGGCTGTCCCAGACCCACGCAGCTATCGGCCGAGGTGCTGTTTTACAGGGACGATGGTTCGATTGAGTTCATGAACTCAATATTTCTCTCTCTCTCTCTCTCAAACACACCTACACACTCACAAATGGCCAAACACTCACGTCCACGTGCACACACACACACACACACACACACACACACACACTCACACTCACACACAGAATGCTGTTTAAACAGTAGTGTTAAACAGTAGTGACAGTCAGTAAGGAGCTGGGACACAGCATCTCCTCCCCGCTCCCCAGCCGGTTCCCATGAGTCAGCAGTTCCTCCACCGTCGTCCAGTCGTCCAGCAGCTTCCGGTTCCGCAGCCGACTCAGCTTCCTGTGGCTCAGCTCTAGCACCGTGTTGTTGCAGCGGCCGTCCACCAGGGTCCCGCCCCCTCCACCGCCTCTGCCCTCCACAACTCCTCCCTCTCCACCCACTGCTCCTCCTCCTCCTCCGACGGGTGTCCCTCTTGCGCTGATGGCGCCCTCCCTCGTTGCCCCTCCGCCTCGGGCCTGATGCTGCTGCTGCTGCTGCTGCTGCTGCTGATGCTGCTGCTTATGCTCGCGGGCCAGGAGGAGGTGCTCCCGCCTCTCGGTGCGGCTCCAGTAGCGCCCACGGAACATGTCGGCGTTGGTCTCCTCGTCGGTGCTCATGCCGCTGCGCTCGTCGGCCAGGCGAGACGCCCGGTCCCTTAAGAGCTGGTTCCTCGAGACCCTGGAGTTTGGGTTGGGATTGGGGTGCTGGGTTGGATTCTGGCCGGGGTTTGGGTTGGGATTTGGGTGTGGAAGAGGGTTGGGACTCTGGTTCTGGTTCTGGTTCTGGATCCCTCTTCTGGAGACGTCCCCGGAGACGGGCCCAGACCCGATGTGACCCTCCAGGGTACTGTAGAGCCCGCCCCCACTTCCATGGGACTGGCGGCTGGCTGGCTTGGGCCACGTCTCGTGGATGTCACTCTGCTGGGATGGGTGGCTGATGGTGTGGAAGCGCTGCATCTTCTCCCTGGCCCTTTCCCGGTTTTTCTGCCTTTCTCTGTCCTTCTCTATGTCTCTCTGTATTTGTCTCTCTCTCTCCCTCTCGATCTCCAGTTCCCTCTGCATTTGTCGTTCCCGCTCCATCTCTCGTTGCCTTTCCATTTCCCTCTCCCTATCCCTCTCGCGGATTGGCAGCTCGGTCATAAAGCTCCTTTCCTGCTGTGGCCGTCTGTCGTGGTGACCCTGATGACAGTGGCTAGCGTGGTTAACATTGTTGCTGCGGTTAGCACTGTTGTCGTAGCATGGCCCATGAGGCAAGGGGACAGATCCACGATGCTCCCCCAGGGCAGTGGGGTGCTGCTGGGGCGAGACTGCCAGCCCTGCTGGGTGCAAGAGAATGGGGCCTGGTTCTAGCTCTCCTTCCTCAGGTAAGCCCAGCTCCGGGCCTCCAGGTGGCACCACGCCTCCACAGTGGTGCATGGTAGCGGCGCAGTAGGTGGGCGAGGCGGGGTGGCTTGCTCTTCGGCGGTACTCCTGAGGCGGGGGGCGGTGGTGAAGGGTCCTGCTTCTTCTCAGCACGCCCACGGAGCTGGAGCCTTGGTGCTGCGGCTGTATGGGCGCCAGCGGCCGGCGGTGGCCAGAGGGAGTACTGCAGGTGGACAGGACAGGGGTTCCCGATGGGAGAAGAGGGGCATGGGAGGGGTTGAAGAGGGATCCGCTACTGGAGCTGTGTCGGTTAAGAGAAGGGCGGTCGGCCTTACGGAACTGCACCGACGACACCCTGGGAGAAAACACAGGAAGACATTTGGTAAAGTTAGGACCTAGTTTAAAAAATGCAGTGAATATGTTGATAGCCGGGGTATTTTGAAAATACACTAAATGTTCAGAAAAGGAATAATTCAGATAGAACTTGTTTGGCTTTGATTGGCAAAGACATGTGTGGAGGTGCTTCTGATATTCTTAGGCATGTATGTGTACCTGAAGAGGCCACGAGAATGAGGCCCCATGCCTGGCCCTCCCATCCCATGCGGAGGGCACTGGTGCTGGGGCTGAATGGTCAGCGCCTCTGGGATGGCCTCCAGCAGCTCGCGGTGGTTCTTGGGGCAGCTGTCGCGTCTCTCCCGCCTCTCGCACGGCTCCCCCTGGTGGTGGAGCCGGGCGTTGTAAAGGCGCATCCTCTTCTCCAGCAGCCGCTGGAAGCGGCGGAACTCGCCCGTGCTTACGCTGTAGAAACCCGAGTCGCTGAGCTCGGAGGAGATGAAAGACTCAGAGGACGGGGAGCCGCCCCCCATGCCCGGCCCCAGGCCCCCTGGGACCAGTCCCCCGTGGGGGTGGCACTCCTCAAGGCCGCCTTCTTCGGTCTCCAGCCCAGAGAGGTCCCCCTGGTGTAGGCTGCCATCCGTCCAGCCCAGGCCGCTGTCCAGCTCGTGGTGGAGGGGCAGGTAGCCCATGGGTTTCTCCAGCATACAGTCCTCGTCCTCCGTCTGCAGAGGAACAGGAGTTCAAACAGAATCGACCAATGGGCAGAAGAAAATAATGACTAGTGTCGTGTTTGCAAACACAAATACTGCTAATGAAGACTTCGGGGAGGTCCTGCGGGCCTGGGCACGCTCAGAATGGACACAGAATTGTCACCGACAAACATCCAGTGGTCTACCTGGCTGTGAAAGCTGCCGGGCTCATCCAGGTTACTGTTGCAGCAGCCAACCAGACAGCTCTGTCCCTTCCGCCCAGGACTGGCCAGCTCTGGGTCCTTAGAGAGCAAGGGGGATAGAGAGAGAGAGAGAGAGGGAAAGAGAGAACGTTTCGTGTTTTTTCGCTATACTCAAGAGATCCAGTGAGCTTCACCAATCATTATTCAAGTGCTTACTTCCTCCCTTCTCCCGATTCTAAAGCAGTATTCCTGGAGGAGGGGGTGTGAATAGCCATTTGTTGGCCTTGTAATACACATGCACTTCACATTACAAAAGTATCACAGTCAATGCGGGGCTATAGGAGCTGTGGCAACAGCCATTAAGACACAGGGCTTTAATCTTGGCCTCAAAGGGTAGTTAGGGCTGCTCAAAGAGAATCAGGCCATTATTTTCAAACAGTAACTGTTGGTCTGCCGTTGAGCGGTGGCAGTAGCGTTAAGCCGCGGTCGTAAACATGGTAAACGACGGGGTTTGGGAGACTGTGTGGAGGCATGAGTGGTTTCCCCCCACCACTCCTTCCGGGGCTCCGCATCATTCCAATCTCCTGGGGAATTTGATTCGATGCAGGCGACTCACGTTTTGCCCTCTGAACACGCAAGCTCTGCTTTGGATCATGCATGTGTTTGTGTTTGTCTGCACCATTGTGACTGTTTGGGAGTTTTATGTGCTCTGACTGACTGTTTGAGCTCAGAAAACGCCTGCACGCCGATTGCCAGTGTGAGTGTGAGTGTGAGTGTGAGTGTGAGTGTGAGTGTGAGTGTGAGTGTGAGTGTGAGTGTGAGTGTGAGTGTGAGTGTGAGTGTGTGTGTGTGTGTGTGTGTGTTTACTTTTATGAATATTTGTGTGCCTCTGTGCTTCACTGTATTTCTTCTTTCCATGCTTGGCGCTGGCATGAATAATTTCCGACTCGGCAAGGGGAGTGGAGCTACTCCATTTTAAAAAACGCATCGTTTACCAGTCCTCATTTGATTTTCAGCCTCTCTGGGGAAAAAGATTGAAATTGCCCTTGTTTGCCAAGAAAAATATGATACGGTGTCCACATGTGTATTTTTACTTATTATTCAAATGTTTTTTTTATACAGCTAGGTGAAAGCCTTCCTGATTGCATATTCATTCGGGAACTCTTCCTATATTCGGGCCAAGTACATCTGGTAACATTTGCAGACTTATGCTCTAGTATTTCACTAGCGCCATCTAACCAGTTACACAGCGACACTCTTTGGAGAACTGGTAGTGAAATGACTTGTGGTTGTGTTAATATGTTCCATATGAGTCGCTGGTCTCTCAAAGGTTCATAAACTCCAGCCCCGGACAGTTAACAGAATGATTAAGGTCACCAGGGAACCCATACCCCGCGTTGCAAATGGGACGTGTAGGCCTACTTTGAAAATACACAGGCAGGAGACTGCTGTCGCTATGCTGCCACCCAGCCACGGTGCTTGAATAATGGAGCAGACAGGAACGAAGGTGATATTTTGCTACACTTACATAACGGGGTGGACGTAAAAGAGGGCTTTGCCTCAGTACACCCCAGCCATCCACAGGTCACAGGTTTTCATATTACAAACATCATCTTTAATACTTAATGCACTTTACTGTTATTGACTAGAGCTATAAACCTGTCTCAAAGCTGTCTTTTTCACTAATGAAACATACAAACAGGACTGCTAAGGATGTCACTTCGCAGGACCCCCCCCCCCTATACACACACACAACATTGTTATATCAACAGCAACAGCATTCAGCGTTATTAAACTACGTATGTCCATTTTCTCTCATTCCACAGACATCTCCGTCATCTTTCCTCTTTCACAGCGAGTTGGCACAGAAAGACTTCCTGACACCAATTAGCAGGAAGCAGCCATTGACGTTGCTGCTCGTCATTTGATTGACGGCTGCTGTCCTGACGGGTCTGCATGTCGGTGCACATGCTGACTAAGTGTAGGCGGACTGGCGGGAGGACAACTAAAGGCTGTGAGATGATCTGCTATGATTATATTTGGACCTATAACTAGAACACTAATTCACAGAATAAAAGGCACATCATTCAAAGATACCCTAGCAGAGAAATGACTGAATGTTTTTACGGGGATTCCCAGGGTTTAATCCGGGGGCTCTGTTTGTCCTACCTGGTATCCCATAGGATCAATGTCCTCTATGTCCCTTGGAGCATTGGGTAGGTATTCATACCTCCCATTGTCACGGTGATCTCGGGGTAGGCTCAAATGGCTGCAGTAGTGCCTGAAGAGAGAGAGAGGGGGAGAGAGAGATCATTGTTTATTGGATTGAGAGGGGGAAGGGGGGGTGGAAAGAGTTGCCATAAAATGGGCTGTGTCCTGAAAATTGCGCAGAGGTGTGAGTGTGAACGTGTGTGAGCTTTCATCCTTAACTGTGTGAAGCTTGTAGCCTGCTTGTGTGTGTGAGTGTGTGTGTGTGTG
>CM030173.1:27015672-27125672 GCA_017639675.1 Aplochiton taeniatus
TTTTTATGCGGTGCGTTGGCTGCTTCTAAACTGAATTGAGGAAAAGTACAGGTTTCTAGTACATCACATGTCGCCTCCTGAGTGTGTGCATTAATTATAAACGGGGTGATACTATGAATAGGCCTGCTTGTGTGCTAAAAACAGAACACATAACTTACGCCGCAGTGCCAAGACAATGAGCCAATCACATCTTTTCCGTCACTCTTGGAAGAATGAATATGATTGCACGTGTGTTTGTGTGTGTCTATTGACAATCGTTTGGCCAAAGGCTATTGTTAACTTGACGAGTTTTCATCTAAATTAAGATGTATCCTACTTTCCACTGGAAAAGGTTTATCGATCAAGAGTTTCAGAATTGTGTGCCTAAATAAGAAGCATTCTTTTTTATATTTCAACTTCCAATCTTTTCAAATAAATCTTATTCAAATGATTGGTCTGTTTAAATGAACCAGTTCATTTGATACCATGTTGCCATTTCCTGATGTGTCCTACTCCCTACCCTCCATTGAAAACCTCTTAACAAATAGGACATGATTTAAATAAACGGGCGTCTCTTCCCTGGGCAGTATCCAGTAGTGCGTAAAGGAAGCCCTAAATGTCCAAACCCAGGTTCCCTTGTAAAAGGCCAGGATCAAGTCCGACCTCTTCCACATGACCTCCTAAAAGTGTTTTCTGCCTGGGCGCCGCTGCTGGTCAGGGTGAAGCAGGGGGAAGCAGGGGGAAGCTCCTCTCTCTCGTGTATTGGGATGCCTCCATGATGAAGGCTAGCGTGATCCAGGCTCTCCAGCTGATTGGTGGTAGTCATTGGGGAGGAGAGGAGGATGCATAGATGGGTAAACAAGCGAAGAGGGTCTCGGAGTGAACAAACATGGCAACTCACTGCAAAAGTGTTTTGAAATGTCTTGCCCACTAATGTGTCAAACATATACTGCCACAGATCCAGTTAAGTCCAGCTCAAGTGTTCAAAGTGAAATTACGCAACGCTTGAAATTTCAGGTCGTTTCCTTTGAATAGGTCTCATCAAGATGTGAACAGGTGTGATCTAAGTGAAAACTTTGCATTGCAAGTATCTGGTTGTGCCCATAGCCACATATTGGTTAATCAGTTGCCAATATAAGCTCTTCACACCTGTGGCATTGTCACCGGGCGCCTGAAGTTTACCTGCTACGCGCTCTGGAACTCACCCAAAGGCATTTTGGGGTTTTGAACAATGAGTTTCCCCTCAGCACTTTCACTGTAATGGTAATGCTGCTAGTGCAAGAAAAGCACCTGTGTCTGTTGCTAAGCTCAACTAATTATTCATCATGCCATCTGAAGTAATTGAATAATGGTACTCGAGTGTGATATTTCAATTAGTTATTTTGAGAAAGTGTAATTCTTGAAAAATAAGTGACTGGGTCATTTGTAATAATTATATCCTATGTGAATGTAGTACATTCAATGTACATCCTATGTACAACAAGGACTAGTTGTCCAGTAATTTAAACACATAGTCTTGCATGTTACTCGATGTAGCCAAACAACAAAAACAACTTTTTGACAAACCTTGGCCTCCTGGTTCAATTATCCCCGTCTTTTCAAATGTATAAACCACATTGCAACACCAGGACAAGAGCCAGCGGTTTCGACTCGAATTTAACCTTCCGTGACCTGGTTCTCAGGACGAGTATAACCTTTGCATTAGTTAGGAAGCACTCTGCCTCGTAACCAATCCCCCAAAAAAGAATCACGTCATTTATTCATTTTCTTACAACCCACCGGCGCAAACGACACAGATCTGCACTCTCTCTGAGCTTTTCTAAAATCCCTGCAGCAGCGGTGTCAGGTTGGAAGGACAAACACACACACACACTGATACACACACCCGCAAACACACACCCACACCCACAAACGCACACCCACACATTCACTCCTGCTTACACAAACAGACTGTACCTAAACCTGCACTCTCACAAAAACTCAGACAGTGCCATGCCAAGCGCGTTGTCCTGAAAATCTCCTCCATATCATCACGTCACACACATTTATTTTCTTCACCACCGTCGAATCGCATTAGCGCCAACTCATTCCCACCAGATAGAAAGCCAACTGTGGTAAGAGTCTGTGGTCCAAACCCCTGAGCTACATCACCACAAACATGGCTATTTCCTCAGAGATAGACTGTGTCCTCCAGTCAATGAACCGTAAATTGCACAATCCTCTTCTCAGATGTAAAAAGTATCGGATTGACATCCACACCTTATTTAACCCAGTTGTTTTTCATAGACAAAGAGGAACTCTGAATATGTGTAGAGAAATGTGTTGTGCTGCAGATCGTACATGCTTGGGAAATCTATAGGGGGATTTGATCACAGACCACATGCGGCCCCAGGGGTACGTTGTAGGGCCCATAACCACAACTTCTTCGCTCTTGCCAGTGTAAGAGTTTGACCCGGTCATTGGTGCTAACCCTAACATTAACCCTTGCCAGTGTAAGAGTCGGCCCCGGTCATTGGTGGTACAAACCAGATCTCTCTCTCTCTCTCTCTCTCTCTCTCTCTCTCTCTCTCTCTCTCTCTCTCTCTCTCTCTCTCTCTCTCTCTCTCTCTCTCTCTCTCTCTCTCTCTCTCTCTCTCTCTCTCTCTCTCTCTCTTTGTCTCTCTGATGACTAAGCTGTGTGAACACAGCCCTTTTATTTTTTTGGTTAGTTGGAAAATACACAAGACATTCTCAAACTTGGCTCTCTTGGCTTAGCTGATTCTTGGCAAGAGAGAAGGAAAATCACAGAAAATAAAGGTAGGCCCATAGAATGAAAGAGTAAAAGATAATGAGAGAAAGCATGTGATGTTAGCATGAGATGGTGAGCTAGAGATGAGAAAATGAGCTAGAGAATGAAATATGGAGAGAGAAAGTAAGAGAAAGAGAAGCCCACAGACAGAATGAGAAGGAGAGAGAGAGAGAGAGAGAGAGAGAGAGAGAGAGAGAGAGAGAGAGCGGCGTGGGTGGCGAGCACAAGGGGCTTGAGGGAGATGTCAGTTCTCATCAGTCGAGCAGAGAGAAGCGCTCTGGGGTGTGTATGTGTGTGCATGTGTGTATGTGCGTGTTTTATGTGTGTATTTGCGTGTGTATGTGTGTATGTGCGTACGTGCATGTGTATGTGCGTGAATACATGCAAGTGTGTTCTTACATGTGTGGGTGTTCGCTTGTGTGTGTCTGTGTGTATGCGCTTATGCATGCATCAATGCCTCTGTGAGTGAGCTTCCCCAAGTCTGTGCTACTTTCTTTGGTGGGCTGTTAGTGTAGTGTATGTATGCACATGTGTGTTGTGTTGTGTTTGAGTGTGTTTTTAATGTGTCCCATGCACACATGTCTTGGTGGATCACATGTCACTGGCTTAACCATTAGTGTGGGAAAAGTTCATTCCTGTGGTGGAAAAGCACAGGTTCAGCATCAACCTACAGGTGGCGCCATTTCCCCGGGAGTCCTTTGTTGAACGCACAAAGCTGGATGGCAAAGGCAAGTGGTGGAATTACACAGGCATTACAAGAGAGCCATCTCTTAGTGGCCTTACACTTCAGAATAATGAGCATAAATATGCCCATGTTCCTTACAACATGCCTAGCTTCACAGTTGGATGATACTGTAGAACCCTTCTGCTGACTTCCGAGTGTTCCTATGGCAATGCCACTGCTTACCTCAAAGACCTTGTTTCTTTCCACAGACCATCCCGCTGTCTCAGGTCTGCGGACAGCATCCTCCTTCTTACCCCAAAACCAAGCTCCGCTCAATGGGCAACCGGGCGTTTTGTGCTGTTGCCCTTCGTCTGTGGAATGCCCTCCCAGACCACCTGAGGCTGCCACAATCTCTACCATCTTTTAAATCAGGCCTAAAAACATTTCTCTTTAAGAAAGCCTTCTGATAGCTTAGTATTTTTTATGATGATAAGCTATTTTACATTGTCTTTAACTTCCTCCTGTAGCTTTCTTCATGTAGAATAACATGCTGTATAGAGAGGATAGATGAAAGCAATATGGAGATATTCAGGCATATGAACTGTCCAGATGAGAACAGTACCAAGGACACAAGCATAAAAAACAACTCTACATGATTTAGATGCACGCAGTGACATGCCGATGCTAGGCTCAACATCTACACCTGACAGAGTTGCTGACTCAGTGGCTTCACAGGTATGGCAAATCATATTTGGCTTTATTAAAGAGCCCTCGAGAGGCGTTGAGGTTCAATGTGTGGATCAGTTGTTCACACACTCGATTGGAGTCAACACGCTGTATCATTGCAGTCAGGTTTATCTTATGCTTGCTGGGCCCTACATGGTCAGTGCTGATTGAGCATGGGGTGCTTGCGAGTCCACAGAGGTGAGTCGGGTTTGGTCCATCTGTCTGAAATACGGCCTGTCACACCTTGGTCTTTCTCACCCTGCACTCTCTTTGTGTCAATGTGTGTGTGTGCGTGTGCGTGTGCGTGCGTGTGTGTGTGTGTGTGAGGGAATGACCATGCATGTGTGTGTACATGTGCAAACGTCTCTAAGTCTCTCTCTGCACTTTTCTCTCTCTAAGGCATGAACTTCACATTTCAGAACTTTGATGAATGCACGCACATGCAGTCCGTCTGTCTGTCCTTCCGTCCGTCCATCCGTCTGGCTGAATTGAAAAGGAATCTTCAATGCACAGGTTTCTCAAACCATTCTGCCAAAGCAGTGGGCATGTTCTATTAATGCTGTCCTAGTGTCTATTTGGCTGTTGACACTGCAGTCAGTCCATACACTGCAATCTGTGAAACCCACTCTATCACCTGCAGTTCACTGCCTGGAAAAATGACTAGAGAGAGACAAAAATATCTACTTGTGTGTTTGTGTGTGCAGAATTAAAGCAATAATTGCATGGGGGCCACATGTGTGATGGAAGACATTTACGTCTGAAACAGAAAGCCTATCTCGTTCTGCACGGAACTTAGCCTGGTCTCAATATGTTGTGACGCATTCATAGACCAAACCCTGTAGAGTGCACTTAAGGAAGTTGCTTTGAGGGGGTGAGAGAAATGTCTTAACATGTTCACATTCCATGCAAAACCCATTATGCCTTACCATTGAAGTCTGCGTATGCAAACACACCATCACTATCGACGGCATACATTGCTAAAATATTACTCTTTACAATACAACATTTCAACAAATGATTGAAACAAACCAACACAATATCAGCCCAAAATGGCCATCAGGTTGCCATGGTGAGGGGATCTTAAGGCACTCTGCTACTGTAACCGTGACATCATCTATTCTAAATATAGCTTAGTATTTAGGTTTATTTTCTTATATAACCCCCAAAGAAGTGTTGATCCACTTGGACGGTAAATGTTTTACACATTCACTCTTGCAAACTTTTCCCTCATTTGGACTAAAGTAAAATCCAATGGAAACGTTAGATAAGGGGTCTGACTCTTATGGTCACATTTTGTGTGATGGTGGCAATTCAAATTAAACATATGGGGCAAGAACCTTGGACCTTAAAACAGGCATAAGTCAAGTAAACACATATATTCAGGAGCAAGTTTATTTAATTTGTTTTAGCTCAGCTGTACAAACACATATTGTCAATGTTATCATCTATCAACAATCATCAACAATTTCATTTTCAGTGCAACACAGTATATGTGGCAGAAACAATAAATTACCGGTAATTCACATTTTCAAACTAATGCAATAATAAAGGAGTTAATTTTGCACAAATAGGACTGGTGTTTCAATATGGTGCTAAACATGTCATTTTTTTACATAGGCCTACAACTACTACCGAAACCAGAACAATACATTTTCTGTTGTCAGTCATATCGATAATGTTCCATTAGGTTAATTCACGCACTTATCACGGAGTTGTGAAAGGCGTGCGTTTTTAACTATATTTCTGACTGAGATGACATGGACGAATGTCTCATTGCATTTGATGTTTTCTCAACCCCCGACTAGGTGTCGCACTAACCAGTTAATGGAGGTGTACTAGTATGCAATGCCTCGCCGTCAGATTGAGAGAAAAACGATCTTCAACCCAAACTTGTACACACTTAAGTTTTCTGTTCTATCTCTACTCTTTACTGAACTATTTGACTTAAAAGGCAAGTTTACTATATAAAGTATGAACTTTTTACAAATAAAGTATTAGTTCCGATCAAAACACATAATAGGCTATTAAATACTATATTGTATAGGCCTACTATCTACAGTACGGCTTACATTTCATAGCAGGTATCAATACCTCAAAGATGGCCGATTTCTCATGTTGCTTACGGTAAAAAAAAAAGAATAAAAAAAAAAAGTATTTGACTGTCGTCAGAAATACCATAGTGAGTGGTCTGACGTCAATCTCCCAGACTTTATTTGGTAGTAGACGGAACCGTATTTACATTTTAGGCCCCACCGTGCTTCTGAAATGTTTTCCACAAGAAAAGCCTATCAGAACTCGCTAAAAGTGTCCAAGGGGGTGTTACCCTAAATGTAATTGGTTTTCCTGGACAATCAATCAAAAACGCAACCAAGTGACATCATCCTTTCTCTCCCTCTTCATAAAAAGACACCACAAAAATATTCAGTCAAGTTAGAGGAGAGGGGCTCTCGAGACACAGCACCGTAGTGCTCTACTAAAGATTTTACTGGATCACAATTGGGACTTAGAGAACCCATTGTTCTAAGACTGGAGTCACCTTGTTGAAAATTGTAATATCAAACATATTGACCAATCCACTCCTTCAGGGAAAGGCCATTCCTCGAGTTTATTTTACTCACACTGCTTTGTCGTCGAAATTTAGCAAGACATAGGACAATATGAACCAAGGATACGGATCAAGAACTGAAATGGTTCCTGAAGTAACGGCTGCGGCGACCTTCGTCTCCAGGCTGTTAAAAACAAGGGGATGCCTTAACGAGCACCAGCTCCAAGTGTTCAGGGATTGTCTTCAACAGTCATTATCAGGTAAGTTAGCTTAGCTCGCTAGCTAAGTTAAACTAGTTTTTCCACAAGTACGTCGAGGCCAACGGCTTTCAGTTCCACTGAATGTCGGTTTGTAGCAATGACGTGTCGGCTAACATTAAAATAATACTATGAATATTTGGCTACGGTTGTCTATTGTCAGTTCAACAAAGCAGCATTGCTTGCAAGCTAGCCATTTTTTTTATCGCTTTGCTAGCTGCTGAGCTAGCCAGCAATGGATGGTAAACAGCTGTTGGCTAAGTGAACGCTAGCTATTTTGTTGACAAGCTACCCTTTGTTTGATTAACCGAAATTTACCAGAATTATTTACATCATATTTTGGTAAATTGATATCGTGGGTTATGGAAGATCTCAAGTAAATATATTTGCTTCAAATACAATATTAACATTATTCCGCTTTACCGTTGAAATCCCCACATTTCAAACTTAAGCTTCAGTAGTGTTAGCTTGCTACCTAGATTGCTAGCTTTGCTACCGTATTTCGCGAGGCAACCCGGGCGGAGGCCCAAGTAATTCCTTCGACCTCATTACCACAATTTTCTTTTATAACGCTATCGATCATTTAGTTTATTCAAGATATGTAGTGTTATAGTTAACGTAAATGTATACGTTAATTCTTGACGGTTAATTATTCCTGTTTTAGACTTGTGTCACTGACCGTTGCCTGAACAATTTTATTTGCAGAGCACTACCAGCACCACTGGTTCCCCGACAGACCACAGAAGGGTTCTGGCTACCGCTGTATCCGCATTAATCACGAAATGGACCCAATAATTGGTCGGGCTGCATGCCGGATTGGACTTACGAGTGACGAGCTTTTCGGGCTCCTGCCCCGGGAGCTGACTATGTGGGTGGACCCCTACGAGGTCTCTTATCGCATAGGTGAGGACGGCTCAATCTGCGTCTTGTATGAATCCGAGGCACCCGCAATGCCCAGTCCCGCGATTTCACCTGTCAACCGGGCGGCCTCACCCTACGATAACACTCTGAACTGCAAGAACCGCTTTATGATGGGTGGCCGTACAAGCCCCCCGAAGAACTACCTGATGACAGTTTCAAGCTAGTGTGGGAGACCAGCTAGCAAGACTGACGGGGCACTACAGCGACTGGCAACGCCTGCGTTTGGTGTGAATGCCGTTGACCACCCACAGTGATGCTACTTATTTTCACCCTCTCGGCTTTCCCCTTGTTTCTATTAAATTATCTACCATTGCCTATTTAATTGAATTTGAGTATTCTCAAAGCACTGGGTATTTGTGTTTGACCATTGTATCTGGAAGGTTAGCAGCGTTTTTGGATATTGTATTTGACTACCAGCCATAAGGCTTTCTTTGCACTGCTGGGACTCTCAATACATAGTGTGTAACTTTTTCCTGTGATCTTTGCACACTAACCACAAGCCAATGCTGTACGTAAGTAGACACACCAACTCTGGGATTCTGTCCGTGTCTCATCGTGCAATAGTAATAATTCCACATAAAACACTTCACGAATGTAAACTAAAGCAATCAGAACTGGAAGGATTGTTCAGGTACCTATACATTTCCAAGATTTTTGAAGTGTTCCTAATGATGTTTCTGCGTAATTCAATGCACTCCTTGTTTTGGGACCACCGAGCCTACATGTGCTGTCAAATCGGACTTAAATAGACAAAATGTATGCCATCCCACAAAATGCTGCCTCTTTATGTTGTACTGCCTTAAAGCAACAACAATGTGTACTAGCCAGCTATCCTTGGAATATAACTGCCAAACTTGTCTTTACTTTAGATCCTTTTGTGCAATAGTCAGAGTATTCAGAGAAACTGGAGTTTGACTACATTTCTTGACATGTAGGGAAAGCCATTTCCCATCTTTTGGATCCCTGGAGAAAGATGCTTTCAGTATATGTATTAAAAAAAATAGCTTTACTGTCAAGGACTTCAAACAAAGTGGGTAAAACCTAAAATGAGTTGTTAACATTTCAATAAGAGCCCTTACGTTTTATCTGACGTGTTGCCATGTTTGTCTTGCCCCTTTCCCCACCCAACATCCTCTTCCTTCTGTGACTAAGCTGTGAGGTGGTTGGTTGGTGTCATGTTGATGCCTGTCATTGCCAGTGTAATGTATGATGCTCGCAGGCCTCTGTAGCATCCTTTCTCTTTACCAAGCTGTTGAGCAGCTCACCGTTGTTTACTGTTCTAGACAGGGATTTAAAAGATGTAGAGTTTGTAAGCTATTTCAAGCACAGTATGCATTTGATGTAAATTAATTTTTAAATGACTTTGTGCATATATAGAGACTTGTACAGTTTTGTGGTCACATTTTTATTACAATAAACCTTTATGAAATTGAAATGCTCCTTTGTTTTAATTAACTAGTTGATGAGATAATATTTTCCCAACTCACATCCACACCACCCACTTTTTGAGCCTACATTTGATGCCCTGTCCAGCATAAGGCTTTCCTTGCAGTATAGCCCCTTGTTTGTTAGCATAGCAGGATCTTGACTAAAATTCCTGCTGCTTTGTGGCGTTTATTTATAGGCAGCCCAACTTTTTTGTTTGAATTCTAAACTATTAATTTGGGTGAACACCGTAGCCACTTAGGAAGCTGTTTCCTTTGTATTCACTCTTGCAAGGAGCCTGATTGCCCTTTCTTCAAAGCAGGCTTGGCTTATCACTTGTGGCACATGTGTGGCCATGCCTGTAACATTCACACTAACCACAAAATATGCTGTGGGTGGAGAAGGGTGTGTCTGCGGTTTGTTTTCAACAGTCAGCTGTGCCATGAGAACAAAACAGGTCATAGTCATTGCCATAATAAACGGTTTACAACAAATATTTTCAGTTAAAAAGGCTACTTCCCTACCCTAGCAAATAGCCTTAAATCGATAGACATTTATTTGTCTTCTCCTGACAGCTTAGCATTGCTATTGTATGGTTTCTGTGTTTACAGCTGCATTACTTTAATTTATTCTGTCTGTAAGAATACATGAACAGACCTTAAAATACTGTCAAACTCAATCTGATACCTTGAACTGCGCAGGGAACGGTGTCACACAGTATCATTCTAGTAGATGTGTGATAGATAATGTTTTGTTGCCCAATAAGTTTACGTAATATTATGAGTCATACTCCGCTCAATAAAGAAGGCTCAGAAGATACACAAACAAGGACACCATACTTTGCTGTGAGTTTACACTGGATGACACACACACACACACACACACACACACACACAGGAAAACGGTTTCCAGTGCCATGTTTGATAGGACACAGTCTCAGCCGGGGTGACATTTCCATGAGAATATGCTGACCTGCAATGTTTCAGAGGGGCTTCCACCCTCCACACAACAAGACCCTGTAGCACCAGCAGCACATTTGAGAAAATAACCTGAATAGGAGCCCCTGAAAGTCTAAAAAAATGGGTCGCTTTGCTCCCCTTTTCATTGCTCGGTTGACCCAGGATAGGTGGGTGTGTGTGTGTGAGGAGCGGGAGGCACACCGCCGGACCCTTCGCAACACACGAGCATAGCGGCGGGACAATTGGCATGGCTTCGCTGGCCCTTTCAGGGGAAGGGGGCATCTGGTGTTTGTGAACAGCCTGAAAGGGGGGAGACGGAGGGTAGGCAGCGGAGCAGGACAATGAGACAGAGGCATGCCTGGCGGGTCGCTTCCCGTCTCCCCGTCTCCCTCCCTCCTTCCCTCCCTTCCTCCACCCTGGCTCCCTCTGTCCCTATCCTGTGTTCCCTCGCTCACAGAAGCCACAGCACCATCTGCCCATGGCTGCCCTTGTTTCCCCCTGACAAATAAACACACATATGCACACACACACATAGGAACTCACGCCACCAGCCCCTGCGGCAATGAACAGCCAGCAAAAGACCCTGTCTTTCATTTATCCTCCCTTTCATTGTTTCTGTATAGTACGGAGTGCAATGTGGGGTAAGATGGACTTTTCTTTCAGCAACAAGTGCCTGGGGAGAACCGTCGTGCTTTGACTGTGTGGATGAGGGAGGGGAAAAGGGGAAATGGTGGGGTCCTCAGACAGAGTAGAGTGGATCAAATCTGTATAATTTCTTTTTCTGCGAGATTCTGGTTGATAGCACAGTAGGTGTTTCTATTCAAAAGTAAGGTGGCTTTTTGGCATGGTCACTAACGCTACTGCTGTTTGGGTTTGATAGCTATGCATTAGGTTTTAGCGCTGGGGTGTGATGGCTAAGCTTTTGCTGTTTTTGGTGTGATTGCCATGCTACAGGTAAACGGTTATTTTCCAAATCAAACCAGTGTTGTCAAGGTAAGGTCAAAGTCAGCCTGTGAAGAAATCTATCTTTTATTGATCACTTGGACAACAATAAAACTATGTCCTGTCTGTAAAGAAAGTTTTTCTTTTTTTTGGTCAACAGATGCTGTGGTAGGCCTGTCTGCCACATCCTGCTCATGTTTATTTTAAAGCACATTTGTGCAAGTGTGTGTGTGGGGTGAGAGAGAGGATATGCAGGGTGGAAACAGGGTTTAGAGCGGTCCTCGTTTAATCATAAAGCGGGTGTGACCAGGGGTGTAATTAGACGAGTCTGTAAACAAGATGTAGGTGTTAGGCAGCCGAGTCACAGAAGGCCACCGTCAGTGAGTGAGTGAGTGAGTGTGTGTGTGTGTGTGTGAGAGAGAGGGTGCGTGCACGCACGCCTGCTGCACCTCTTGTCCCACCATTGAGACATTCACAATAAACTTGGTGGGGAGAAGGACATAATGTTACAGTTGAGCGTGAACCGGGTTTGTGGGGTGTCAAGCTCAGCATGGGGAACGTTTAGTGACCGGCAGGCTGTGTGGGTGTGGGTATGGGAGTTGGAAGTGTGGGTAGGGGAGAGGAGAGATCAAATATACGATGAAAAGATTTGAATATTCTGACCTCACTGTTAAGAGTGTCTCACAGTATATGTCCTGGGCTTCAGAGTTTGGATTCTGTCAATTTCTTCCCGTTGACGTATCCGCTTCATGCCCGCGCACGCACGCACGGCTTAACATTTTTCCTGTGGCCTATTGCAGCAAAGAGACAGGCACTCATAACCTAGGATTTACGTACACGCCCTACGTAGATCATTGTTTTTCAGCTTAGGTCCTGTCCTGCCACACAAAAGCTTTTTAATGTTGCCCTGGGTGGTTGACTAGTTCTTTGTCACCTTAGCAGGAGTTAACCTTAGTCTCCAACCAACCACACCTTGTTCTTCAATGTACAACTCACTAAGCAAGGCAAAGCGTACCTTTACTAGAGATTAGATATGAAAAACCAAGATAAGCACCTATGAGGAGACAGTCATATTCCCATATCAGTTCCAACTTTTATCATCGTCTGGTATATTTTATTGGGATAGGCACAATAAAGTGATAGCAACAAACCAGTGTTTTTTGGAGTTGTTCTTTTATTTTAATAAAGCCTACACTGAGTCAGGTTTGGTCTTTGTTGAAGCCTTTGGGTCTGTCACAAATTAGCTAGAATTTGGCTTATCGTCACAATATAATTGCATGAAATACATTAAGGTCAACTAATGATAACACTTTACTGCAGTCATAACTTTTGCAGTTACAATATAATCTTAACAAATACACTTAAATCTAAATTACATACGGTCACCATGTCTGGAAGTTGCCTCATCTAGCAACATTTGTCTCAGCAAATAATTAGATGTGCTGAGTTGGTTTCTAGCTTGCGTCTGTTGCCATTAAGATGTGGAGTACAAGGTAACTCTTAAGAATAGCTTGAATAGCTAGTGACGCTGGGCTCCTTGTTGCTAGAGAAACAGATGAGGGGAGACGTCAGTCCAAGCACTTGTAAAGCGTCATTGGAGTCTAAATACAAGTGTGTGTGTGAGTGTGTGTGTGGGTGTCTCTCTCCGAGAGAGTGCTCTCACATTACTGCGAACGAGAGTGATACTGTGCCCATTTAGCAAAGGGAACAGGCCAGCAGCTTGGATGGAATCAGCGTGTTTCTGTCTGTCTGTCTGTAGGAACAAAGACCCACAGCTCTCACTGATAAACAAACCCTCAAAAGCTAAAAGGATGATAGGGAGAAGGCTATTAAAAGATGGCACTTGAAATACATCACTGATAAACTAGACAGCCAGTGAACACCTTTTACATATGTTCTGGGTTTAGAAAGTAAGGCAAATGTAATGTATGCAGACACTCAAAAACACAAATACCACACAGAAACAGGAAACTTGTTGATAGGTCAGTCTAGACAAAACAAAGTCCTACCAAAACACCCACACCCTTTGGTGTCTTTCAAACATACTACTTTAATATGTCCGCCTCCCCATTCCATGTTTAGTTTTAGGCCTATCTGAAATGACGTTTGGGGTAATTTTGGTCTCCATTTACTGAACGCAACCCCCATGGCATGTAATGGATCCCATATTACTCCTTCCTCCGCTCATTTTCCCAGCCAGCACACTCTGTGGGGAGTTCTAAAGGGCCTATTGAAAACGGAATGGATGAATGAATGGATGACCTTTGCTCCCCAGGCAGCTGCTGGGGCCTGTCAAAACTTTGTTTATAGACGAGGCTGTCAGCTGATTGGCCGAGGGCTGGGAAGTTGTATCTAGGCAGGTTTGCTCATGGTTTTGTCTTTCTCTCAATCTCCTTCAAAGACCACATTTTTCCACTACAAAGTGAAATTTGATTCCAAAGTAATTTGCCAAAGTTTGGAAAATAAGAAGACTCCTTACTTTCTTTATTTAAAGAAGGAACATTTATTTATATAAGTAAGGGTTCACACATTTTTAAGTGAATATAACATAAAACAAAACCGAAACCGAATTTACTTCAACAAAACAACCAAATTATATAATTGCTTTTAACTTACAGTAATCTACAGAAACCCCAGGTTAAGAAGAAATGGTTTGTTGTTTTACAATTTAATAAATGCACGCAGGCATTTTGGTGAATCTAGCAAATATATATATATATATATATATAAAACAAATTTACAGTGTGTCACAAACATTGTGCCCCAGCATTTTGTACTTTTTTCACCTTCTCTGGTGATCTTGTCTGGCAAAAAAACCTTGTTTGTTTCCTGTAAAGCTACATGCTGTGCATTGCATGCACAGCAAGAGATCTGAGACCATTGTTTCGCACAGAATGTTTCCAGGTCCATCCAGTGAAGAGTAAGATTGTCACGATCAATCTTTCAATCCCGCCAAAACCCATCTCTTCCTTCGGGCCTGTCCTTAATTACTCTGTGAGAAATAGCCTGTTCCATCCTTCATCTGACATTCTGTTTCTTGTTTTGTCGTTTTTATTTTCTTTATTTTAGTCTGAACTGATAATGCTTTTTGTCTGTTGTTCTCCCTGTTTGTGTGTCATTGTCTGTTGCCATGCTTACTGTTCAGCATGTGAAGCGTCTTTGGGTCTTACAAAAGCACTATATTAATAAAATGTGTTATTATTTTTAGCATTGTTCTTATAGTTGGAGTGCATGATCAAGCTGACCAACAACAAAACCATTTTGTCACTAACTTGCGTTTTTACCATTGCCTGTACTTCTGGAGGTCACTGTATGTCGGTCCTTCAATTCTCTCTCTTGATGTTACAGACTATGGGACCAACGAAATATTTTCTAACACTGTGGAACATGTAGTTTGTTCCTTTGTCTCTTTCCCTCGATCTGTAAGCTGCTCCACCCTGTCCCGAGGCTGTCAGCATGCTGTACCAGTTTACACTCCCCCCTCACTCAGACGACCGGCCATCTCTCAAGATTACGTGCTGACACACACACGCGCGCACACACACACACACACACACACACACACACACACACACACACACACACACACACACACACACACACACAGACTCCATAACTTGTGCGTGTTGTTTGTCTATTGTTTGGCCACCCCACCACAATGCTCGGTCAGAGTGAGGTGAGCTTTGAGGAAGGGAGCGAGGGGACACCAGTTGGTGTGCTGGGGCAGGATTAGGGCGGGCAGGGGGCTATACTGGGTCGGATCCTCCTTTGAGGCCATTTGGCTAATCCCTAGAGCCTGGCCAGAGAAAAAAAAAAAAAGGACCAGACGCTCTCACTCCCCCAATTACCCCCGAGTGGGGTAGAGGACTGAGGCCAGGCTGCGGCCTCCCTCTCCCCCACCAACAAACCTCTGTTCCTCCACCAGGCCTGGACTCGCAGGCTTAGCCCTGAGGCGCGGGGATAATTGGTCTGGCACTTCACAATGGCTTAATTTCAATGTCACCCTTGCCAAGGGCTGGGAGTGTTGTTGTTTTTCTTGTGTTTAGGCCGTGCTGGGTCACATGTACAAGTGTGGATCTATGTACATTCGGTGTATTGTGAAAGTGGATGTTGCATTTACCATAATAGGAAGTTCATGTAAATCAATGCAAATGTGTGTGCTTTTTGCGACTAACTCCACAACGGTTATCCAAGAAATATGTATGTGATTGGCTAGGATAAAAGAGCCAATATGGCTGTGAACAACGTTTAAAAAGTATGGAGGATTTCAGCCTTTCATTGGGTGTGGGATTTTGTCCTTGTGAAATCTCACACGTGTGTATTTCCTGTTTAACCTGAATTACTTTTACCAAGTCAGAAAAAGCAGGCCACCTCGACAGCACACGTCTCCTTCAGGGTGCGTCACTAATCACTCACCAACCACGCATTGGTCACTGTGTAGCAAAAAGCCACACAATCCTCTCCATGCTAAGAAGGGGCCCATATATTTAGCTTCATCCAAAGACAGGCCTTTGGTTTAAAGTTGTGGAACATTAACAAAAGACACAAAGTCCAGTGGCTCATCACCAACAACCCCTGTGCTATCTGTCGTGGAAGCCTGTTTAAAGTATAGACGACAAATCTGGTCGGGAGGACAACCTACTGACATGCAAACACACCTACCATACTGTATGTGGCAATACCCCAGCCCGTCTCTCACTTTCACACTCTGTCAAAGGGTTTGCTCTGCAGGACGAGTAATGAGTGAAATGGGCTGTTCATCACCTGGGAATCCTCTTTCCTCATTCCTTTGTGAGATTTTTCACTAACTTGGTGCCTCAGTAAAAACAGTAAATATCCCATATTTGGACAAGGACAATAGTCTTCTTTAGGAAAGGTGTCACGGTTGGCTTCCCTGGGCTAGTGTATAAGAGAGAACAAATGGTGATTTGTGCAGGCATGGCTAACAGCAAGATAAGAGGAGATAGAAATCATCACTATCACCTTGGTAAAGACGCGGGGAGTTGTGAAGAGAGAGAGGCCTTAGTGTCAACAAAGCAGGCAGCTGGGCGGCCATTTTAAGAAAAAAAATCCCTGTTGACTTTAAGTTGAAAATGTGACAGATAGCCTGCTTCCTGGCTACCAATGTCTGGCCATGTTTGTTTTCTTTTCTCTTCTTCTTCTTCTCAAAGCAAAATGTCTGTCTTTTATCTTCTCAATCTACAGTTCTTTTTTATACATCTGCCACCCCCTTGTTCTTTGTCTCCATTTTTAGCACGTTCTCAGTCATGGAAACTAGCGCTCTGAATGTGGTCTCTATCACCTACCTCGCTCACTTCTCTCATGCTGCAGCAAAATGTCAGAGGAGAAGCGAGACTTGTCTTTGTGTTCTGTGGGCCGGGGGGAACCCCCTAAACGGAAAGCAGCACAATTTCATGTTCTGCAACAACTAAAAGTTCCTCTGGTAGAAACTAGACTAACGTCCAACTTTTTGGGACAACTTGCCCACACCCATCGTTTCTCTTTAATTTTCTTCATGGTCTTTTTAAAAATTTCCCTTGAGATAGGCTTATTGTTTCGCTTTCTGTACGCCAACGTCTTTATTTATTTTAAGGTACCACCTCCTAGTTATGGCGAGAAACGTACCACGACAACAGGGTGCGTTTGGTCATTCATTTACAAGCATACTTTGCTCATCCAATTCTTCAGTAACAAATTTGAACATCGATGTGTTGGAATCAACAATGGACTGTTTCAGTTGTATTTTATTGTTGTTATTTTAGTTTTTTAACTGTTGAGACTTTTTTGTCAGTGATACATCAAACAAATGTGTCTGTGAATGTACAAATGGATACCCTGTAAATGTAGATTGTGGTTGTAGGTTTGACCCTTTAAAACTACCTGTAGCTTTGAAAGGCAACCACACTCAAATAATGACACTAGTCAAACATCAGTAAACTGCCGTTTCAATTAGTAATGGCGAAGGTGCAAAGGTGAAGCTCTAAAGGCTGGGGGTTGAATTTTATGGGCTGTGTGAGTCTTTTAGCAGCTGTTTGCCAAAATCTCTCCCTGGCTCTCTGCTCCTCTTTGCCCTGTGTTGCCTGTTGTGTCTCAAGCCTCGCTCTGACCCAGCCCCCCTCACCTCACAAAGCCTATATTGTTCAGTGTGGATGCCGGGAACCAAAATCCTGGGGCAGCTGTCCGAATAGCCTACATCCATACACACACACACACACACACACACACACACACACACACACACACACACACACGCACACACACGCTCGCTCGCTCTCTCCAAAACATGACAGTCATAAATGTGAGACCCCTTTAATGCATAAAAACCCTATTTCATGACCCCCATACATCCGTCAATTCATTAATGTGGGTCCCGCTTCTGTGTGTGTGATTGTGTGTAATGCATGGTTGCGGGCTTGCAGTCAGACATTAAAGAGCCCCCAACTCACACGCACATTCCCAGCCCTGCTACCATACCCTCTCCTTCCCCCTTTCCCGAAAGAGCTCTCGTCAACCCCCCTGCTTGTCTCTACCCAGGGCCCCAGCACCAAAACAACCCCCACATGGCTACGGCTGCCCCCTCTACCAACCCCCCTAGCCGGAGCCCCTAACTAGACAAACTCTTCCCAGCTGTAGACATGCCACAGCACGTTAACCCTTTTCTGGCCGAGCAGACAAAACCAACTCACACACTCAACCCCACACACAAGAGTGTGTACACACATGCAAAGGAGCAGCATGTTGAGTGCATCTCGCTTTCACAAGCACAGAAATGCCAGCGTAAACATGAAACGATGGGGAACCTCATGGAAAAAATATCCCTACCTCAAGCACTCGCTCACACATAACCACAAACAATCACTACGCACACTACACACATCCACAAAATTATGCGTGTTCCTCCTCCACTGTGGTTTCCATCAGCCAGACAGCAATGTGGGAGGCAGAGAGGAAGTAGAGAGGTAAGACATCTCCCGTTTACACAAAGTAGCATGAGACAAGATGGTTACCAGTGAGCAGTTGAATTAAATCTGGATTTTTTATTCTATGAGCTAAGTCTACGTAATCTGTTTTAATGTTACCATAATTGTACAAAATAACCTGATATTAAATAACAAATTGCCTGACCAAACAAGAAAACTAAATAGTACGTCTTTACCAAACTGGTAAACTGCTTCTAAAGTTTTACATGAGTGTTGTAAGGGATGTCTCAGTCTGGAAAACCACTTGACAAAAACAAGACCTCTAGTGTTATCAACTTCATTCACCAGCTGCCAGAACCAAAACACACACCATTTGATAAGCAGTGGCTCAAAAGCACGGGAACAAGGCCCTCTGCATGTTTGAAAAACAAACACCAATTCTACTGGACCTGCTTAGTCGGCCTTGACACCAACCACCTCACCACACCCAACCCCCTCCTCCTCCCGCTGGCTGATAAGCATGATAAGAGCCTGTATGTGTGTGTGGTATTGTTGTATCTGTGTGTGTGTGTGTGTGTGTGTGTGAAGAGGTTTAAACCACTGACAAACAGCAATAAACCAAGTAAAGAGTTTTAACTGATGTGGGTCAACACACAAAGTAACTACACAGGGAGTTGAGAATTGGTTTAGGGTCTCACAAACTCTCACCATACACACACACACACACACACACACACCATTCCCCCACAGGACAGGACACCATGGGGGCGTCTCTGTCCTCCACCAAACCCTTGTACGCTCTTCTCATCAGCTTATCGGGCTAAAGTGATATGATCAGCACTCGACCCCGTCGGAGTTAAGCCATGCTGTCTGCTCCCTGTGGAGATGCATGTAAGCACAAACCCAAACAGAAAACCGGCTTAATAGTGGAGGGAGAGAGACACTCGGGTCAATAAGCTGTCATTTGGGGTAAACACAAGGTAACCCGAAACGGCGCTTGCGTGTAGTGCCTTGGTAGGCCGAAACCAAAGCTGTGGAGCACTACCCTTCCATTAAACAAAAGCCATATTCTATAACAGTCCGAATGGTTGTAAGGCCAATCTGTGGTGCATTTACTCCTAAAGCCTCAAGGACAACGTGGAGGCTGGATTAGAGCCAGATCTGCTGTGTGTGGCTTGCTGAGTTTGCTTCTAGGTAGCTGTTTGCCATTTTTAGACAGGTAAAGAAAAGCAGAATGCCTTCTAAGAGCATAGTTTGTGATATCAGATGTTCATCAGGCAAAGATAACAGAGCCCTTCTGACCATAACGGGCTGCATCTCGACCCAAGACACTCTTTGTACCCAGAATGCCTCACCTCGTTTTGATTGTGATAAGCAGGAAGTGGTTCCTGGCGTCCTATCGGCTAAATCTTTCGAGATGGCTGCTCCCTCCCAGCCCTAACCACCCTGTTTAGTTATGGCTAGAGCCACACACCCTGTGTCTACCAGTTACGATAGTTTGGTGAGATAACTTTGAGCTATGGAGGCTGCTGGTATCAGATTCCTACTACTTCATGCTTCACTTGGACAATGGGAAATGCACTTAACGCTAAAACATGTTGTTACAGGGAGTTTAAAAAAAAAATCACACCCTAAAAACTTCACACTTTAGGCTGACCTTTTCTCCATCTTGTATTTTTCCTAGGCTGGTGGACATCCTGTTACACAGAGACTCAAAACTTAACATTCTACTCCCAAAGGTCACAGTCCAACTTTGGAAAACATATGGAACTAAGAGCGAGAATCAGCCCCGTCTGGAAGGAAGCTTAATGTTGGGGCGTGGGTTCCTCTTTTCCTCCTCTCTTTCTCTCCATTCTATTCACATAAGAGACGGGAAACAGCCAGGGGTGCGAAAACACGCCTGTTCCTGAACACAGGAAGCCAGGAGGGTAGCGGTTCAGGGAAGTCGACGTGTAGGAGAAGAAGAAAATCATGATAATCTGAATCTTACTGGAGGGTTCCATTCTCTACGACCTTTTCTACCTATTTACTGTGCGTTCTGGATTCATGCGTGTTTTTTATATAGTGGCTCCTTTTTCGTACTGTTTGCCCTGCTTTTCTTCCCCACACGCCCCCTCCTGTTTCTATGTTTTCTTACCTCTGTCAATAGCTAGCTTTGCATCTGCATATGATTCTTATACACCCAGTTGCCTCCCTCTATCTTGCTGCTGCTATTTGATACATCTGCACGCTGATGTCACAGGCTCTCGACCAATCCAGGGCTGTTGTCAAGGAAGGACAGAAGCACAAAGGGGAGGCGGATTGAGGAATGAGGGAGTTGATTGGCTGTGTAGTCTTAGTACCTGGTGGGAGCTACATTTGACAAACAGTGGTTTTCCAGACCTCCCTTGGAGTAGGATTAGGAGCTTTCCTGAACCATACACTGATCCAGAGGAAGTGTTTTTCTCCACAGTAGTTACAAGGGCCAGAATGGAGCAGGGCAAACTGGTCCTAAATCAGCAGGACACAAGATGGAACGGTAGATGGTAGCCCTATCATTTAACCATCTCAATTTTGACCTAAATCCAGTTCATACAAAGTAAACCTTCAGAAAAGACACATTTTTGTATTTGTCATTATACCCGCCCCCCCCCCCCCCTCTCTCTCGAAAATACAAAGAAAGTTCTTGACAGTAGAACAGGTAAATCCATAGTTAGAGGTAAAACACTTTTCACAACTTCCGTTACATTTTGTTCCTAATTTATTTGAGATACATACCCCTCTCCTAATAATAATATTTGCCTCTATATATGAACTCTTTACTTACAAATTTAACCATAACCATAACCAAAGGCCTAAACAAAGAAACCTTCCGTTAGTCCGTCATCTACGCCCCTGTAAAACAACAAAACAACTGAACCATAGTACACCAGGAAATACCCCAGTTCGTCTGGGTTGGAATGTAGAGGGGGTTAAACCGAGTGAGAGAGAGGGTCTATGGTTTGCCATCTGCCCTCTCTCTTTGTGTGCTCGAGGCCGTCAGGCAGAGAAGCTGAGGGTGGGATGGGGTGGAGGGAGTAACAAGTGGCAGCCCATAACAAAGAGTGGTGAGGTGGAGACCGCCAGAGGTGGAATGCTGCCTTTGAAAAGGGCTTACAGGGCCTTTCTTTGTGACTTTCAGAAGGGTTTAATCTTGGGGTATTCTTATTCTAAACTCATGTGTTGTCATAATTAGGCTTCATTATACTGAAACGTCCATGTCTTTTGGAAAACTAAATATTCATAGAAAGGTAATGCTTGGCAACTATTAAAGTACTTTTAGCATATGTGCCACATAAGGAAAGGGGAGACAAGCCCAAGCTGGCTATTGCAAACCTAGAACCAAATCGAATCTTTTAGGAATGTTAAGTTAACAGATGCTGTTCCCTCTCTGTAGGCCTTAGGCTCACAGGTTGCCACATAGCCCAAACTGGTCTGCAACTTTAAAGGGCAATCATTCTGTCCTGCAGCAGATAGTTACAGAATCAACAGAGAACCTCTTCCAGTGCTTGCCTTCATCAAAACTATAAAAGTTACGAGCCTGCCCCCTTCTGATAGCAATCTAGTACTGTAGGAGGATGTACAAAACAGTTTTTTTCACCCAATCTGCACTACCACACGTAACACCTTTCTGTCTTTCAAACACTTTTTAGTTTTTTTCCGCCTCTCTCACCCTTGCACAGACAGATTTGTCATCAGAGCCTTTCCTATTCATTAAAACAGACACTTCTAAACATGGAAAGTATACGGTCTGAAAACATAAAGATTCTTTATTGACATATGTACAGAGATTTTTACAGCACTGAGTGCAACTCAATACAAGCCACAGCAAAGCCATTTCAGGTACACACGGTCCATCTCATGTTAACACTTATTCGCTTGCTAGGTCATGCAAGCCCTTTAGTCTTTAAATGTACAAAGATTTTACATTAGATTACCATATCTGTGAATAGGTCAGTTGAAAAGACTGTTGCCTATTCTCTCATTAGACATTATTATTATCATCTCACAGTAGTTCTAAACCGGTAGAACGTTAGTAAGGGGGGGGGGGGGGGGATTCCCTTGAGAAGTAATACTGAGACACAAAACAAACATTAGGGTAAGGGTTAGGGTATTAAGTTAGACGGTGCATTAAGACACAGAAGAACGCACCCCCACGGGTGTGCCTACGCACGGCTTCTGTCTTTCAAGAGAGCACCTGGATTTTGAGCTCGCTTTTAGTGCGCAAAATGTAAAAAAAAAAAAAAAGAAACTGAGAAAGATCGCTAAGCTCATGCCGACATCTCAACACCCTGTCTCCATGACAACAGGCTGTCAGATTGGCTCCCTCCAAACGGCTGTTTCCGAGCTGTGCTTTCGTTGGCTCGGCCGCCCGTCACTCATACAGCCATTCAGAAGCCAATTCTGTGAAGTCTGGCCCTCTGGGGTCTCCAGGTAAAACCTCTCAGGGGGGAGATGGGGATGAAGGGCTCAGCAACCTCCCTCTGAGACGTCCCCGTCCTGAACCAGACCGCCCTGCTGGATGGCAGCCGTGGCCATACTGATAGCCTCCTCTAATGTCTGCTGGTCCTCAAGCTACACACACACACACACACACACACACACACACACACACACACACACACACATAAACACACACCAAGGTGGCCCATCAGATTATTTAGGTTTGAGGTGAAGCCATTCGACCCGGTTCACATGTAGCTGCTTGTGAATGGTGTGCATTGGCTGTGAGGGGGGAAACAACGCTCAGGTTATGCAACCTGCCAATAGGGGGTAAGCTGTGTTCTATCTAAACCCCGTACTGACCTGAACCGCTATCTGGGTGCCGTTTGCTGTGGCCAACAGTGCCACCTGCTGGTACTGCGGGGCAGAGCCTTCCAGTCCCCCTGTCATGATGCTTTCAGATGTCACTATGGTTACCTAGACGGAAACGGGGGAAGAGATCGCATGAACATGACTTTCATCAGCATATCCTATGTCCTAGCCACAAACAATAGGATTTCCACAAGCGGAATGATATTGCTGATTGATTGGAGGGTGTTTTTCGAGACGAGCCTGACCGGTTGCAGCTCCTTGCCCTCGGCGGTAACCATGGTGACGTGGCGGTCTGTGTGTTGGCCGTCCTGCGTTACCATGGTTATGGCGGTGCCCAGTGCCTGCAGCTCCTCTGGTGAGAGGCCCACCTGCCCGTCAGAACCCAGCGGATTAGTCACACAAGTGCACTGCTTCCCGAGCCCTTAGCGTGTCAGTGCTTGGCTCGAACCAGATAACTAGTATGAAGCCCCCTCTTTTCAAGCAATCAATATTCAAAGCATACATGTCAGAAATAGACTTTCAATATTTTCAATAATAAAATTGTCATAATAGATGCCCACTTGCAATGTAAGAATCTACACGTCAAGTTTTCTTAAAGAGGAAGTTAACTTGAAAGGCATCTTTGCACCGACCTCATCGAGCTGAGCGTCCATGGTGAGCTCCCTGCTCCCCTTGTGTCCGCCTCCATCTAGGTACGAGCCCTGCTGTTGGTCCAGGACCGTGTCCATCGTTTCTCCATCTGCACACACACAAACACACACACACAAGCCAAGAGATGGTGGACTATTTTAAAAGACCTGTTGCAATACTGTCTTCCATATCCCATTCATGTATTTTCACTCTTAAAAATATGTTAAGAGTTTTGCTTTATATTTATTCTTTTTCATATTAGATTCATATAAAAACCGTGCAATGAACTTTTTCATTTCCAGTGGAATGTATCTCGGCACGGCGCCAAACTTTTACCCTGGCCGTCCTGGGCCGCGTCAAAGTCTCCGTGCGTGGTGCGTTTGTGCATGGCCAGCGTGGAGGTCTGCCGGTAGGTCTTGCCACAGTGGTTACAGGTGTAGGGCTTGCAGTGGGTGTGCACCACGTGGTGCTTGTACAGGCTGGAGTACTCGGTGAAGCGCTTCCCACAGCCTGGCACCGTGCACAGGTAGGGCTTCTCTCCTGAGGGGGCGGGACGACGACATGAAACCACAGGGATAAAACCAGCTGCCTAACATTTGAAATGACTTGGTTCTCTTCAGCCTAATCCAGGAGTGTTGTAGGCTATATGTGGCCCACTGTGCTGTCCATGTCTTTCTGTTAGTATTCCTCTTTAAAACCCCTCCTGGTTAAACCAGCCTTAACGCATAATAAGCAGATGGAGGAGTGTGTGCCTGACCTGTGTGTATCCTCATGTGGTTCTTGTAGTTGGTGGCGCTGCCTAACCCTAACCCTAACCCTTAATAAACAGATGGAGGAGTGTGTGACTGACCTGTGTGTATCCTCATGTGGTTCTTGTAGTTGGTGGCGCTGCCTAACCCTAACCCTAACCCTTAATAAACAGATGGAGGAGTGTGTGACTGACCTGTGTGTATCCTCATGTGGTTCTTGTAGTTGGTGGCGCTGCCTAACCCTAACCCTTAATAAACAGATGGAGGAGTTTGTGACTGACCTGTGTGTATCCTCATGTGGTTCTTGTAGTTGGTGGCGCTGCCTAACCCTAACCCTAACCCTTAATAAACAGATGGAGGAGTGTGTGCCTGACCTGTGTGTATCCTCATGTGGTTCTTGTAGTTGGTGGCGCTGCCTAACCCTAACCCTAACCCTTAATAAACAGATGGAGGAGTGTGTGACTGACCTGTGTGTAACCTCATGTGGTTCTTGTAGTTGGTGGCGCTGCCTAACCCTAACCCTAACCCTTAATAAACAGATGGAGGAGTGTGTGCCTGACCTGTGTGTATCCTCATGTGGTTCTTGTAGTTGGTGGCGCTGCCTAACCCTAACCCTAACCCTTAATAAACAGATGGAGGAGTGTGTGCCTGACCTGTGTGTATCCTCATGTGGTTCTTGTAGTTGGTGGCGCTGCCTAACCCTAACCCTAACCCTTAATAAACAGATGGAGGAGTGTGTGCCTGACCTGTGTGTATCCTCATGTGGTTCTTGTAGTTGGTGGCGCTGCCTAACCCTAACCCTAACCCTTAATAAACAGATGGAGGAGTGTGTGCCTGACCTGTGTGTATCCTCATGTGGTTCTTGTAGTTGGTGGCGCTGCCTAACCCTAACCCTAACCCTTAATAAACAGATGGAGGAGTGTGTGACTGACCTGTGTGTATCCTCATGTGGTTCTTGTAGTTGGTGGCGCTGCCTAACCCTAACCCTAACCCTTAATAAACAGATGGAGGAGTGTGTGCCTGACCTGTGTGTATCCTCATGTGGTTCTTGTAGTTGGTGGCGCTGCCTAACCCTAACCCTAACCCTTAATAAACAGATGGAGGAGTGTGTGACTGACCTGTGTGTATCCTCATGTGGTTCTTGTAGTTGGTGGCGCTGCCTAACCCTAACCCTAACCCTAACCCTTAATAAACAGATGGAGGAGTGTGTGCCTGACCTGTGTGTATCCTCATGTGGTTCTTGTAGTTGGTGGCGCTGGCGAAGCCGCGTCCACAGGTGGGCTCGGGGCACATGTAGGGCCGCTCCCCGGTGTGGGTGCGGATGTGCACCTTCCTGATGTTGGAGGTGGTGAAGGAGCGGCCGCAGCCTTCAAAAGGACACACAAAGGGCTTCTCTCCTAGGGAGGGGGACAGTGACACGGGCCGAACAGGGACGTAGAGTACATGAGTACATTTTATTTATGAAGTGCCTTTCAAAACCAGAGTTACAAGGTGCTGTACAATGTAAAAACATGAAATGTAAAACCATAAAAACATAAAATGGCAAATAAAGGACCTTTGAAACTGCACAAAAAGGTAAAGAGATAAAACATACATTCCCAAACAAAGTGGTTACAAAACAAGTATGTTTTTAACCGCTTCTTGAAGCTATTCACTGAATCTGTATTCTTCATGACTTTCGGAAGACTGTTCCAGAGAGTCCAAGCTACAGCAGCAAAAGCCCTGTCACTCTTAGTTTTTAGTCTACACTTTAGCACAGCCAGAAGGCCTTGGTCTGTTGAGGGGAGCGTTACAAGCCAGATTCTGTTTTGCTGTAAGATTTGGCCTTGCAAATTCAATAGGAGTTGCCTAAGTGGCAGCCCAACACATCTTTCAAAACAATGTAACAGGGCCAGAGAAATGATTTGCAGGTCCTGTAGTTTGTCCTGTAGCTCGCCAATCTTAGTATGAAAGAACTAAAAATGCGAGTGCTGACAGAGGCCAGCCCCCTAAAATGATGTCCAGCAGAGAGCAGGCCTTGGTCTTATTAGTGCATGGCCAGTACTTTATACCAATACTGTTCCGAGTGTGTGTGTGTGTGTGTGTGTGTGTGTGTGTGTGTGTGTGTGTGTGTGTGTGTGTGTGTGTGTGAGACAGGGAACAGCCCGACAGAGGAATCTTACCTGTGTGTGTGCGCACGTGTTTCTGCAGGTCTCCAGAGGTTTTGAAGGCCTTGAAGCAGATGTCTTCGGGGCACTTGTAGGGCTTTTCTCCGGTGTGCGTGCGCATGTGGGACTTGAGGCCGTAGCCCGTGGCGAAGGCTTTGCCACAGGCGGGCAGGCTGCACTTGTACGGCCTCATGCCCGTATGAGCCCGCTCATGAACCTGAGGAAGGACGAGGCCGTGAGCCAACATGCCAACCTGTCCAAAAAGATGTGTGTGTGTGTGTGTGTGTGTGTGTCTTTCTCTGGGTTTGTGCCTGTAGCCCCTATTGTAATTGGGGGAAACGCTGTGTGTGGGGGTTTATATCGTAACATGTTGACATGTAATTAGTCTGGGAGTCTTTATAAAAGGAAACAGCGATGTGTAATGTGGTACCTTGAGGTGGTGGGCCGTGGTGTAAAGTCGCCCACAGCCCTCGTAGTCACAGCGAAACGCCTTCTCTGCAATCTGTTGGTTTTTGGGAGAACCCCACGTCTTACGTTCCAAAACGACCTGGAACAAGAAATACTGGAAACATAACTACCCCAAATGTCTGTTACAGACTTCATTTGATCCATGTAGGAATTATATGTGATACTACTACTAACCCCATCTTAACTCGCCAAGACCTTTTAAAGAGTCTTGAAATGATGCCTAGATTTTTCCTGACCCAAAACATTTTTACCCTACCCGCACTGTTTAGGTATTTTGTTTGCCTACATTATATTAAATCTAGAAATATTAATCAAACTTAAAAACAGATACATTTCACTACTAACAGTTGTTTGTGTATACATGCAAAACAGTAATCCAAACATGTTGGTGTATTAATAGTAGTTTGAGAAGCCTTCCTCAATTTTTCATCTGGTGTCGATTCAGGGTAGGAATAATAACATAGTAGTAAAGTGTGTTTACTCTGCTGACAGAAAGCGGATATTCAGTGAAACGTGGAAGGCCATAGTTTTCTAATCTGGTTAGACAGGTTAGAGCCACCCAGTTGTCAAATATATTGTATATGCAAATGACAGTATTAACCTGGGGTTGAGTGTAATTGGAAAAGTGCCATTGCTATGCAACAAGATGATCTAGTAATTGCATGAACTGAGAAGTGAAACCAAAACAAAGGGAGGAGAATAGATCGTGATGCATTTACTAAATGAAGTGGTAAAATGGCTTTAACCAAATAAGATGTTAAAACCATGTAAATACAGGAATATACTTGACTACATTTCCTAATTAAGTCAATAACGGAGAACAGCAATGACCAACTGTGGGCTTAAAATCCCCACGTCAAGAAAGTGAATTCAACCCCAACCTCGGAAAATTGTAAATAACAAAAAAAGGGTAGTTGTCATTTCTCAATGTTGTGTCATTAGAAAACATTGTATCCACGTTTAAAGAATATTACCACTGTGACTCGGCAGTTTGTTTTTAACGGCGCCTCCATTTGGAAAGGATCCTGATGCTGTGACTTATACACATTTGGTATGCCGATTCCTAAACCGTGCACGCTCCTTAACACCACCCAGACACACATCACGTTTACCTGCACGCCGGCCGGCTCCGCCATCCCATTTGTAACACTCCTAGCCTGTTCCACCTTCAGCTCTGAACCACTCATCTGATGAACAAAACAAAGCATCAAGTCAGTCAGAGCCTTTCGCAGGGCTGACTACGCAAACTGCAACATGTGGTAGGTTTCCTGACCATGAACCTTCCGTCTGCTCGGAACATCAGCTGGGTCACACTAAACTGTAATCATAGGCTACAGACCTGTAAGCTATTTAAGACAGGAAACCTAACAGCCACAACGTGAGGCAGTAGGTAACCGCGAGGCCCGCCTGACCTTAATGGCGTAGTTCTCCAGAGTGGCAATGGTGTCTGCCTCCACGGTGTCGTCGGTGTCCAGCTCCTCCAGGGCGCCCCCTGGCTGCAGTGTGAGGAGGGCGCCCCCGTCGGAGTGCAGGGCCGGGTGGTGGATGTAGGCCGTGCTGCCGTCCTCCAGTTGCACCGCCTCCACCGCGCTGGGGTCATAGCCGTCTGGGTGAGAGGTCAAGGTTCAGGGGTTGAACGTGAAGTCATTCAAAGCTTTGCAAGGAAGGGAGCTGACGGATACATCTGACGCATAGCTCTACTCAAGATATGGGCTGCAGAGGTTGTCTCTATACTTAGGTTGGTCTATGCCACTTATAAAGTTAGCCAAACTGCCCAGAAAAGCCTTCAGGGTGAGCATAGGTTACTGGTTTAATATAAAACGGGCCCTAGTGGAAGAAAATGTTGACAAAGGTTTGCAGGGGATGATGAGCGCGTACCAATCAGAACATAACAGGCCTTAAGATGGGGAGGGAATATGTAAAACAAAAGGCTGCCCATTTGAAAATGTCCTCATTGCTGATTGGAAACAAAGCAATGAGCTGTCTCACTATTTAACATGTCATCGTTATGGGAATTGCAAAATATTTTCAGGCCTTGTGTTGAAGAAATCATCTTTTATATGATTGACAAGTAACTTTGTATTAACCGTGGACTTGTGAGGTTGATTACAGTAACCAGTAGGTGAGAGCTTTATAGGGTATTTTGGTTCGGTTTGTTTGGTATTTCTTCAAATACTGTCAAAATTCATCCACAAAGAAACCTACAGGTAAGCCTTGAGCAATGCTCAAAAGGTCCCAAATGTGTATGACGTTGAAAGGACACATTTTAAAGTAATGTTTTAGCATTCTAATCCAAACCTACATTATATATGTTTAAAATAAAACATTTATTTAAAATGTTGTGTTGACATATCGTTCTGCACTCTCTCTCCCCCTGACATTGAAGCTAGATGAAGGATAGATGGATAGTGTCTTACCTTTCAGTGTGTGGTGGATGTAAGCAGTACTGCCATCTTCAAGCTGTACTGCTTGGCCATCCTCAAACGGCAAAGGCTCTGTGGAGACAGGAGGTAAACAGGACATACAAGAGACCACGAGAGTTAAACTAACAAGGCTAATGGATGAGTCCAGTTTCACCTGGAATCAACATGAGACCAAAATGCATTAGCTCTGCTGTGTTGGGAGGCTTCTAAAGAAAGTATACAGTAACACATACAGTCTCTATAATACAATATGCTGAAATAGAAGGGAAAAAACACCAAGAGGGCAGACCTTTCTGTTGTACGGTGACATGTTGGATGTAAGCAGTTGTGCCATCCTCAAGCTCAATGGTATCTCCCTCCACCAAGTTACCATCTGAGGAACGGAGAAAGAAATACGTAAAATAACGGTGATTAAAACATCAACAATTCTATGCTCTGTAAAGTGTTTATTTTGTCCAGGAGCAACCAACACTGTAAATTACAAACGTGTTTTGAAACCTTCATAGGTAAATTTCAAGTTTATCTATTTGTGTATATATCATGACTTATTAAATTTCCCTTTACAGCAACCACTGCTTAAAAGAATATAGGGCTTACACCTTTAATAGCTTGTTCAATGTAAGTGGTAGAGCCATCTGTTGGAGAAACGGTCGGAAGTCCCAAACTGTCCATCCTCTTGCTGCTGTCATGGACCCCCTCAGCTAATAAAACACAAACACAGCAGGCCTACTTAGACAGCTATGTACTTTGTTGACTGTTCTATTGTCTTATATGGCATTCGTAAAGTTGTTGTTGAAGGCCTGTTTTGTTTTGTATTGTTTATGTGGGATTGAATGTCAAGAGGGATCAACATGATCCCTGTTAAAGGTGTCTTGACATCTGTTAAACCCAGCGAATCTACATGAGTATTAATACTTTTCAGTTAAGTTAGCTCAATCTATATAGCTGGAACATTAAACACGTTACTGGTGTTCTATTAGAATAGACAAAGTCAACTCTAGGTTCAATACTGTGATTACCTTCATTTATTATAGAAGCGACATACATGTAGTTTCATATTTTTGACTCAGACGCGGATGGCTAACAATCAAGCTACCTACTAGCATGCAAACTACATTGCCAGGGAATGGCTAGCTTGTTGGCTACAACTAGCAGCAAAGTAGGCCTCATTTCACTTTAGAATACGTTTACACTAGTTTCAAGGACTGGCAATGCAACCAGTTTACAGAGCTGGCAGCTGCAATGATCGGTTCCACGCGACACTTGTTTAAAGTTTTAATGTTCAACAGTAAAGTAACATGAATACTGAATTTCAATAGCCATTCTTCTCTTTCCTCTCTCCAATCCCCCATTTTCCTATCCCATCTCTCCCTTGGTTTATGAAGTTGAAGCAGCGCAAACTGGGATACTCACCGCCAGCAGACCGCCATGCACTAGGGCTCGGAATTAACCCAGCCCCGGAACATGAATTACGAATGATTTCCTCCGTAACGCTGCTGATACTAATTATACGATGTAAATTTGCTTTGCAATTAATGCTCTACATTTCATACGTGTGTTCTTACCAAACTTAACAAAAGTTTTACGACAATCATTGGTTGGTAGAAAACCCATATGTCACCACATTAAAAGGTCTGTCACCCATAACCTTTTCGTTCCTTTTTCCTATCCCACCTTCTAGATCCTCCTAAAGTTGTTGCTTACTTAGTTTATATCTAGCTACCTTGCGTTTGACAGGCCTAAAGGTACACGTTTTTAAACTGCCGTTGCCACTGGCTAGATTAGATTTGACTGGCGAAGACCTTTTGCACTTGGCCTTAATTAATAAATCCAAACAATCGAGCAGTGCATAAACATCTGCAATGCATGTATCTAATTATCCATGACCATGATTATTAGTGTGGCATAACAATAATAAGTATCACGTCAGCAGGTTCAGATTGTGCGAATTTGATAAAATGCTTGGAAAAGAAGATATGGATTATGCTTTCAAGGAATTAGATGATCAATGGAAATTGTATTAAAACTAAATCTACTGGCTGTATTACAGTATCACACATCAAGTCACAAATACATGATTTATTTAGACATGTATACCAGAAAATAACTCAGCACATCTGATTATGTTGAATAATGTACTCCTAAACCACAATTTGTTTATGACTTTTGGGTGAGAATCCTGTACAGCACAGTCAACGAAGAACTGTAATAAACCAGCGTCAAGGACAGATAGGGAAGAAATAAGTTAGCATGCACATTGCCCACAGACAACCCCCCATGTGACACATCAGCAGTAAGGCAAAGTCGAAAAAGGCAAGCTTAGGCTTAAGGCAAATGTGTCAAACAGAGTGACCAGGCCATTTGATAATACTATTTTTATATTCCTCCAATAATTTCTCCATGATTGTTACTGTGGCATTACGGCCTGTCAAATTATATTTTGTTATTCTATTCATATATTGTCTAGTGCCTATTGTCACCTTACCTAATGATATAGTCTATCTTGTTGGCAATATTATAAAGTTCTTCTTTTTGGCACAGACACACCTACGTACAAATTAATCTCTCACCAGTACAAGATGGAGCAGGTAACATTCCCATAGATATACATTGTATTGTATCAACTGCCAACTTGGACACTGCCAATAGCTTATAATCCTGTACATATTTAATTTAAAACATGAAATACAACTGCAGTGTTAAGAAAACTGACTGATGCCCATAAACCAAAATGTCCATAAACCACAAACAAGTAAATGATGAACATAAACAGAAATGTCTAACTTACAAGGCGTAACAGCCTGAAGAAAGTATTTATGCTGACAGGATTTTGAACTAACATAACTGCATGTTGACATATAGAATCATTAAGGGCATTCCTCTAGTGGCATCATTAACAATCTGTAACCAGTTAAAGTGCTTTTCCAGGCAACGGGATACAAAAAAAGCAGTGATTGGTTATGAGCATATTAGGCAAAGGCTTGGGTTGGCACTAGGACAACCAAATAAAAATGTAAAAACATGTCTATTGTTGAGCCACTCACTCATTGGAACTGAGATTACTTACAAGAAATTGGCTTTTTTTCCCCAATGCTTTACCCGATCATTAGTATTGCACCATATATTAAGACAATTTTATCCCACTACCAGAATTATATAATATTAATTAAATAAAAGTAAACTTTATTCACGACCAAAAGTATCTTGAAAAAAAGACAGTGCCATTAACAATCAGCCAGGTAACCTCTGTTTAAATCTAGTTATTTCAAATAATCACTTAACATTTCAACCAATTTCAACCCGGTAACAGTGTACCTCAAGAACATAAAGCTGTACCACCTGAAAATCCAGCTTTCCTCTTTGGCTACAAACTCTGCTTATGGCCGATAATGGCTGGGTGTTCCTCCACCAGTCGAAGAAAAATACACCTTCTGTTTGTTCCACGAAAACAGTCACTCGTCTATCCAGTTTATTGAAAGCCGAAAGGAAATGTTAAGACTTAAGTGCTGTCGGAATGAGGTTAATGATACGGAAGAACAATGTAGACTCATGGGATGGAGGTGATTTGTATTAGGCCAGGCAGGTGTAAGGGATAGCACGATTGGGACTGGGCCCAAGATAGCGCCTTGGGTTATAATGTGCACCGAGCAGGATAATGTTACGTAGTTGGGAATGTTATCATGGCTCGTTTCGTCCTTCCTCCCCTCTCGGGTTGAGGGCCAACGTTCAGCTCCAGAGAATCCCAAGGTAAAACAGCAGAACGCATCGAAGAGGAAGTGATGCAATCACAGGAAGCTTCAACTAACCAACAGAGCTTCACACCAAGCTCTCCTTCCTTCCTCATTTTTGTTTTGCTGTTCTTTCTCTGAACATCTCAGAGTCACTTAAAAAGTAGAGCCGTCACAGACAATGTTTTGGCCCCTGCCTGGGAACAGCTCCATCTGCCAGTAGCGGGGGTCAGCATACGCTGTAGGACAAAGGTCACAACACATAAGTGTAAAGATTGAAAAAGGAACACATGCAATTTTATGAGTGAGACGGTAAGATTGAAAAGTGAAAGAATACCGACCCATATCTCCAGGACCTAGCCACAGGTTGAAGGAGCTGCAGTGTTTCTGGCAGCGGTGGACGGGCAGCACCCGGACTGTAGGCAGTCCTTCTCCGACTACCAGCCAGCCGAGCACTCTTACACCCTGGAGCATGACAAAGGAATATTGTAAATCTCTACATGGAAACAGAACAATACTAGTTGAAACGGAACAGATAAATGTGCATTCCAAACCCACCCTACTCTGCGAGTTGGTACTGTGAGTGACCAGGCAGCGCTGCAGTGTGGTTCCAGCACTATCCAACAGGGGGCAGAGCTCGGCCTTGGGGAACAGCCATCTCAACACCTTCTCTCTGGCACCAGACGTAAACCTCCTTATGTGAAGTCAAACAAGACCAAGACAACTCATTATTTAAATTTCAGATAGTCAGAAAAATCATAGTCTGTCTTTAATTTTTACAAAAAGATGTCCTAGTATTAGTTATATAAGCTTTAATCCAACATCATTTTGCCATGTAACTTGTGAGTTAATGATCCTGAGCTGTATTGAATTGAATGGGGAAAGCTTGTGGGGTTTACCAGAGCAGGGTGAAGTTGGCGGGGCCCTGGGGAAAGTCCTCGTCCTGGCCCAGAAGGCGGTCCTCCAGCAGGACGGTCATGGAGCTGGAGTGGGCTGAGTAAAGCTCCTCCAGCTGCTGCCGCTGGACACACAGCGACTCGCCTCCCTGGACCCCCCAGCACACAGACGAAAATATGACATTTCAAAATGTAACAGAATAATATAATAATGATAATAATAATACTTGCAGCTCAATAAACTTCACATTTCAGAGAATAAAAAAAAAACTAGGATTAAAAGTGATTCAATAAATATATATTTGTAAAACAATGAAACAGACTAAAACCTTTTGCTATACCCTTTCCCTTTGAATTTGATAACAGTGATCTTTTGCAATAATTATCCCTACAGTCACCACCGCACGACCACCCCCAATTTGGCAACATAAAAAGACGGCCCCATCTCTGAACACAGAGGATCCACTGCTTAGCACTCGCTTGGCTACACGACGGGAGTCACGTTGACGTCACCTTGAGCAGGACAGGCTGTGGCCCCCTGCGCATGGCTGAAGACTCCCTGAGGCTCTCTGGGACCTCCAGCACGGAGGAGACCCGGGCACAGCCGGAACAGTTGACCAGGCCCTGCCGAAGGGCCCCTGCGCTCCACCACTCATGGAAACCTACAGGAAAGAAAGGAGGAAGAGGTAGTCTTAATGGGTATTGACAGCCCTCCTCACAACCAGTGACTTGAGATAAGTGCAGAGAGAGAGTAATATAATGCAAAACAAGCGTTTTTTGTTTTTGTTAAACACAGTTTTGAGTACATTTGCATAAGCAGATGTAGGGGATTACACTTTAACAAATCTGGGTTGGGTTAGGATAAGGGGAATTTTTTGTACCCAAGAAAAGTAGTCAGGTAGGATGTATTGGGTTTGTAAATGACCTAAAAGGATTACATTGTGCACTAGCAAAACAAAGAATTGCTCTTTGTATTCCAATGCTCGAAGACGATGTAAATTGCTGGAAATGCCATCTCACTATTGCTTTGCAACTTCATGTACTGCATTTTCATATGGACTTTGACAGTAATATAGTTCCATATTGATGGATCAGACCCTTTTATATAAATATAATATATTTTATTGGTAAACAAGGCTTTAAGAGCCTAACTGTTCAGGACGGACACCTTTTCCCTACCTTGCAGGTTGTACTTCTTGGCGATGGGCAGGGACAGCAGTCGGACATGGCTGAGGGGGGACGACCAGTTGTGACCTCCCACGTTGATCAGCCCCAGTTGAGGATGGCTCTGGGGGTAAGTAAAAGCTAGGACCACCACCAACAGAAAGCCAACTGCTACCAGAAACTAGGGAGACAAAGATGATTGCAATACTTATCAAAGGGGTCACAAATGTATTCCATATGTCTGAAACAAAATGAACGTCTACATATGATGACATCCGTACGGTCAAGAGATTATTATGCAAATCACAATTTGCTCTGGCCAAGAACAACCATCAAATAGACTGTGGGCCAGGTTTCGTTAATACCTTGATGGTTGCTCGGAGGATTGGGAACTGAGGTGGATCTCTCCGGGGCTCATTGGTCTCCAAAACCTGTTTAATGAACTTCTCGATCTCTCTTTCCGACATGCCATAGCGGTAGCCTGACTGTCTGAGGATATTAATACTTTCTGATAGCTTGTCGTATATGCAAGGCTCACTCATTGTTGTGCCCATTGTGCTCTTCAGCTGCTTAATGCATACAGCTACTCAATTAGATGTTTGTTCTTCTTGTCTTGCTGCTGCCTCACACATTTGGTCTCCTCCTGTCAGGAATACACAGGATGAACTGAGACTGTTGGAATACTGGCACCTTTCTGTTCAATAAACTTTGGGAATATGTAGATTTGATAGTCAGACGATAAGTCATGATAAATATAATAATAGTAGCCAACTATAATACTATAAAAAGTTACAATTACTTTCATGGCACGACTGAGGCATGAAATTAAGAATATTAAAACGAACTGTTAATACAGAATATCGACTTGACAGGTTCCTTGTATAAGTCGGACTAACGTTATAAGCACAGCGTAATAAAACATTAGCTTTTTTAGCTAACCATTACATTATTTGGTTATGCCTATGGTTTTGAACAGGTATGCTTTAGAAAACGAATATTTAATCTTACCATATGCGTTCATTGTAGACTCATCTTGTTTACGTTAAGGCAAATTGCGCTTCAGAAACATACATACATTCTTGATGTTAGCGTGAATAACAGCGAAACTCTACTGTGACCATTCCCATAAAGCGTTCATTAGCATTACTTTAGCTTAGCATGCCAGCTAACGATGTCGACACCTTTTAGCTGTCAGATTTTTAGATAGCTTTGGTATATGACAATAACACTTTCGTCAACACTTTACTCGTTGTGAATTAAAGATAAGGATTGAGGAAAACATTTATGTTACAGCTGTAAATCTGAGACAGGAGTTACTATTATTTAATTATTTAAAAAAATTGTAATTTTGGGGGAATGTGTATTTTATTAAGTAAGACGAATCTACAGTCAGTAATCGCTTAGTGAGATAATATATATATATATATATATATATTTTGACAAAGCTTTCTTGCCGGCAGAGCGCGCAATTTTGTCAGTGTCAAGGCATGAACGGAGCGCACCTCAATGCATTGTTTCAAACCAAACCAGCTGTGCATGGACCTAAACCCCACCCAATGAAGAGCCTTGAAGACATTATATCAAAACCAACAGCAACATTTACCTTACCATTAATATATTTGTATTTTTTCAAGAGAGAAAACAACAGCGTCGAACTTCAACGGGTTGCGCAGGATTGACAACCAAAGGGCCAGCCTACATCTTCAAATTCCTGCCGTCCCATCTGTGCGCCGCGGCGGCGAAGTCAAGACAGTCAGCTGATATTTTGCTTCCAGATAGCTAGCCTAGCCGCGTTGCCAATATGATTGCCCTGTTTAACAAGCTATTGGACTGGTTCAAAACATTGTTTTGGAAAGAGGAGATGGAGTTGACGCTGGTTGGCCTGCAGTATTCGGGGAAGACCACCTTCGTTAATGTTATAGCGGTAATTTCCACATTTTTCTTCAATGTGTATGTTGCTGATTTACGGCTGTGTGTGTGAAGACTGCGGTCCCGTGATTGCAACCCCGCTTCGCCCAAATTACGGTGTTGCAGAAACATTTAGAAAAATACAGAATTTGTAAACGTTATTTGCCCGATAAAATAACATATTAACAAGAATAGTTTTATATGTGTGATTTATTAGTAGAATTTGTGACACCACTGTGGCCTTATCAAGGATGGAGTCTTGCTACTGGATGTACTAGTAATGATGACATCACGAATGACGTCCCGTTATAGGCTGTCATGAAACCACTCAGCAACCTTGAAAAACTCTTATCTCATATATTTACCAGCAAGCTGCCTCACTCGGTCTCCACATGCCTTCTTTGCTTTTAAGCCTTTCAAGAAGTCTAAGCCTGGATTTAGTAGATGTTAATTGCCTGTTTGTGGGCAATTGTAAACGCCGGCTATGCTGGGCAAGAATGCCATTTCATGTAGATTGATTTCATCTGTGGTAGCATTATAATCAACATGCACTTCTGTTGCAAGTTGCTACTTGCCCGTTATCAATACTGTATAACCATTTCACAACTGTTCTGTTGTTAACCTCAGGTGACTTTTGGGGTTTTCCACAGATTTTCTTTTTTTGTTGATTATAACACTGGAGGTGCCCGGTGTGCTCCGCTAGAAAGTACCAGTGTGGATTAGTATTTCATCTGCAAGCCTAAATAAAACTGAGATGTACTAACAAGGTCACCTGTGTATACATTCACAACTCTAGAGAGCACATAATTTAAACCAGGACCTTGAATTAGAGGTTCTTCTATTCCAAGCCTTGGTCCAGGAAGGACCCTGTGCAGGGAAAAATATTTAATCTATTACTAGGCTAGAATTGATCAGCGTAGGCCTGCAGTATTTTATATTGTATTGTGACCTCTAGACTAACTGATCTTTATTCATTGTCAGGCTATTGGTATTGCTTGTACCTCACAGGTATTGTTCCCATCCTTCCTGTACTGCCTCACATCCTGACTGTTCTTTCATGCTGAATGAATATTAGTGCCAGTAGTTAGTAATAGCTGATCTTTGCTAACCATACCAGGCAACCAAACGGGTGCCCAACCTGCACAGTGTTGCAAAAGTTTGACCAAGCCATACAAGCTTTTCTTTCGCAACTTTCAGATCTGGGATAGACCAACGTGTTAAGTCAACAAACCACAAACCCATGACTCCAATGTGCTGATGTCAAATGACTACAATAAGGCCACTAAATAGAGTTATCTTATATTTCGTTTGAATATCTTGGCCGAGGCTAGACCAGCTGTTGTTACCTGACAAGTAAATCTGTTTTCTTATAGAGACATTATCTATCACACTCTCATAGCTGAAGGTATCACCAACACTACGCCAATAGGTTTAACAGTCACAAGTCCATAGCTTAGTATTTGTAAATGGAGTGGAATGATGACTTAACCTGTGCATTCCTTCCTAACAACTATTAACTTAAACAAACATTCACACATTTGACATCTAAGACCCTAGATTGACCATAGTACTTTCCCTCACACACGAAGGCCAATGATCAATATTCCTTAGAATGGGATTACAAAATACCCAACTGGACTTTTGTCAGGCAGTGTCACAGGTGATACAATTCGGTATTTGTATTTGTGATTTCCCATCCCTGGATTCCCCTCAGGGGTTTGACAGATATCGGTGGAAAAGGGTGTCTCATCTTTCCCATCTAGATCATTCAGGTGCAACTGCATGCTTGTCACCGGGGTCAGCTGGCCTATTGAGTGGTACTAAAGAGTCCTGTATCTTCCTGCCTTCATTACTGTGGAGGCCAAGGCCAGTGTCGGAGAGCAGCCCACTAGATAGGCTATCGCGATAGGAAGTCAGGTGAAATGCACTCTGGGTCCTCAATGTGCTCATATAGAGCATCGCAATATGAGACTGCTGACCCAGAATCAGCTGTTGGAGCACAGTGATTGAGTTGGATGAGGGACCCAGTCCAGTGGTTGTAGACTTATAAACTTGAAACTCTGAACGGAGGTTTTAGGAATATAAAAGACATGTGCTTTCTTGACAGGGGATTTCTGTCCAGTTTTTTTTTTTTGTGTAGATTCTAAATCCCAGAGGATTTCTGTGTGAATTCCGGCATGCACCAGCATCCATTTTAAATATTTATTTCCAAATCCCCGGGAGCCCCATGCTACCCATTATCATTATTCTTTCTTTCAAAATAAATGATAGCATCGTGCGAACAATCACCATCATCATGTGTAGTTGGTTACACCACCGCCAGGCGTTTGTTTCGGGGCATGTGTGCATTTACGGGTCCTCTAAAAATATGCAAGTCTTATGATCACGACTTTACAGGTGCTGCCACAGTCCTTGGCCCTAGGAACAGTCACAGGACCTCTCCCTGTAACGGATTGGTCACATCCCCATGAGATTCTTTATGCCCTTTGAGAATTGGCAAGGTCTATATATAGTATATAGTAGGCTGTAGTTTAGAAGACAAAGGTTGGTGTCAGATGTGTTGAAGTGTAAGACTACGGTGAAGATTGATTTCACGAGGACCTAAAACATGAACACCAACTCTTAAATGGAAGATAAACAGGAACTAGACCTCTGAGAACTAGTCTAATCTATTAGGCCTACGTCGGTTCACTACTTCAAATTTCACTGCAAATTGCTCCAGTCTTTCTGAGGCAGAAACGAAGTAGGATTCGTTTTTTCTCAAATGCTTAGGAAACATTTGTTTTCTTGGCCGTACTATTAGTGCCTCTAAAATTCCAGCGTGTGTCCAGTTGAAATATTGCTGTAGGGAGAGCTAACCCCAACACCAATTACTTTTTGTCTGGAAACAAATCTTTTTTGAGCCCTGGCCAAATAGAAAGGATAAAATTGTTTATCCAAAGTGTAAACATTATATGGCATATTTCAGTGTTTGGTAATAATGTTTTGCTGGTAGTCCCGTGGTTTTAGTGTAGTGCTAAAACAAAACCCTGGGCCGAGGAACCACCTTGGTAATGATCGCTTTGGTGGACAGAGTCAACGTTCTGAACTTACTAATTTCAAAAGGACCAGAGAGGATGTTGCAGCCCAACTTGACTTGCCTTTTGGTCACCTGTACGAAACTGACAACTGTCAAACACCTTCATCAAGCTCAATACACAGGTCTTGTCTACCAGGCATGAGGTCTAAATGCGTTTTTTACCTGATTGAGACTAAAAGTTCCAAGAGCTTTTCCAAACGTCGCTAAGAATACCTTGAATTCATTATCACTTTCGGTATCCATTTCACCGTTAGTTCCTTATTAACGTGTCTCACACATTTTCTTTCATGCTGAATGATGAGCTCATCAAGGCTTATCGAAGGTTCTGGCTTGGTTACAGTTGGCTTGTTATTATGCATTGAGGTGACTCATGAATATGATTGAGTTTGACTATATCTTTGTCGAGCTGTTCCCAACCCATCTGTCTGTTTTCTTCCCTTTGTTCTCTGTATCTTTCATTTTCATTTGTGTCTGTTTGTTTTCCCTGTTCGCTTTTCCTTTCATCCCTAATGAATATCCTCACCCTCCATTACTTTTCGTATCTCTGTTTCACCATCACACTTTTTCTCCCCCTCCACCGCTACCCACCCTCTACTCCTCCTCCCCTTAATCTCGCCTTGTCTTCTGTTTCCCTCCTCACCTCCCTCCCCCTCTCTTGCCCTCCCTCCAGTCAGGCCAGTTCAGCGAGGACATGATTCCGACTGTGGGCTTCAACATGAGGAAGATCACCAAGGGCAACGTCACCATTAAGGTCGGCAGGTTCATCGTCAGTCGGCCACGTTTCACACTTTTTTCTAAGATAACTGTTGTTCAGAAATGGTGCACCTCAGGCCATGAACATTAATCCATGTGATAGGCTTTTATTAGATGCATATGGGTTGCCCGTCATATAGTTGAACTTTATAGCTAAATGAATGTCTGATGCACAGTAATAGTCTTACTCATTGTCCTTGACAGGTATGGATGGACACTCTTTAATTTAAATAATGGGCCAGAGAGAGAGAGAGAGAGAGAGAGAGAGAGAGAGAGAGAGAGAGAGAGAGAGAGAGAGAGAGAGAGAGAGAGAGAGAGAGAGAGAGAGAGAGAGAGAGAGAGAGAGAGAGAGAGAGAGAGAGAGAGAGAGAGAGAGAGAGAGAGAGAGAGAGAGAGAGAGAGAGAGAGAGAGAGAGAGAGAGAGAGAGAGAGAGAGAGAGAGAGAGAGAGAGAGAGAGAGAGAGAGAGAGGATACAGAAAAAGGAGTGTAAGAAAGGGAAGTAGTAGAACGGGGTACAGAGTTATTGTAGTAATAGGTTGTTTATTTATTTTTAATAGACTAATGTGTCATTCTCTGTTGGTCCAGCTGTGGGATATAGGGGGTCAGCCTCGGTTCCGGAGTATGTGGGAGAGATACTGTCGAGGAGTCAGCGCCATTGTGTAAGTGTCCACACACACACACACACACACACACACACGCCTCATAAGAGCAAACCTCACGTGAAAAGACCAATGGTTCCCAGAACACCAGTGCCATATTATTCACTTCCCCGCTAGCAGGATCTCCACGCAGAAGCCCGTCACGCTTATAGTAGAACTAATCCCTGGGAGCTCAAAGGCTCCAAAGGACAAAATCACCGGTCACACACCGACACACACACATTTCTTATTACCCCACCCTTCTGCTAACCTACTACCCGTGTGTGTTCCTTGAACCTTTGAACATGTTACATCTTTTCTTTCACCGTCTCTTTGCCTCAGCTACATGGTAGACGCCGCGGACCCAGAGAAGATCGAGGCCTCCAAGAACGAGCTGCACAACCTACTAGACAAACCCCAGTTACAGGGCATCCCAGTAAGTGGAACACAATGGGTGTGCACGCGTGTAGGGGCCCCGGTTGGGTGGTCAGGAACGGTCTGACTACTAACCCACATGAAAATCCGTTACCGTCAACCGGTGAAGCTACTTGAAAGCTAGCGGTTAGAGAAGCTCCTTCAGAGCCCGCTTGGAGGTCAGCTGCCAAAGCTGTAGAATGAGAAGTAGCCTAGTGTGTGTAGTGTGTGAGCTGCTGATATCGGCTAACATGAATGTCAGGTACTAGGTGTTAAGAGCCGTCCTGGGCCCAGCTGTTAGATTGATGGCCGCTGTGGCAGGAAGGTGGCATCTGTCCGATCTCTGTACGTATACACACACACACACACACACACACACACACACACACACAAGCACAAGCGCAAGCGACAGACAAGTAAGACGGGACAAGACCAGACATGAATAATGAATGTGTATCTGAGGCAGGGCCAGATTGCACCGTGGGCCGACTTTATCGACCAGAGAGAAGAGAGAGACACGGAGAAGGGGTTGCAGGAACCAAGGCCCTAGACAGAAAGAGTAAAAGCAAGATTGCGAGGAGGAAGAGAGGGAGGTAGGGAGTAAGGGGGCTGAAGGTAATGGTGGAGGGATTGAGAATGGATTAGGGCCATAAAGGGAGGAACTGTGTGGGAGGGCGGGTGGAGACAAAGAAAAGAAAGAAAAGAGGGAGCAGCAGAAGAAGGAGGGATGGGGTCGCAGCCGCTAGTTTACTACCTGGTGAAAGGCTTGCGTCGAGGCCGAGGTGCTTGTGTGTCAGTGTGTGCGTCTCTCTCTGGCCCAGAGTGTGCGTGTTGGGGAAGCTATTAGGAGTAGGGCAGGGCTGTAAAATCCATATGAGATGAGTTTAGCGGAGGCTGGGGGAGTGATTGATTTTACCCAAGGACTTTACCAAAACAAGAGCCTTCGCCACTATATCTCCTAAGGCAGGGAGACAGTGGTAGATAAAGGTGTGTGTGTGTGTGTGTGTGTGTGTGTGTGTGTGTGTGTGTGTGTGTGTGTGTGTGTGTGTGTGTGTGAAAGACAAAGACAGAAAGAAAGACACAGAGCGAGAATGCAGTGAAAGTAATAATTGCAAATGTATGCGTCTTTACTCCAACTATAAGGATCTATTGACTGTCTGTTTGTCTTCCTTGCTTTCTGTTTGCTTGTCTGTCTGTGTGAGTGTTTACTCAGTGTGAATGTCCTAGGTGCCTCTAGCTTTGTTTAAAGACAACTGTACTTAAGGTCCCACCCAGTGATGCAGCCGTAAGCCATTTTAAATGTCAGTTCCCCTGACTCCAGCTCCGCCCACACACATGCATTCTAATTTGATGCATCTGTTCCTAAATTCTAATTCTAGATTAATTAAGGCCTATGGCTTTAAAACACTTTGTCATGGGATTGATCAGCCTTGTGAGAGAGAATGCAACTTTACCAGCCTGAGGAACAGCATGTAGAGAAAAGCTAATACAGTAGGGCTGCAATTTTATTTTTCACTGAGTAAATGTTCTACGGTGAGTGGTCTTGGGAAATGTAGTTGTTTCTTACAATGTCCTGTGTCTTCCGCAGGTACTGGTGTTGGGGAACAAAAGAGACATTTCTGGCGCCCTGGATGAGAAAGAGCTGATCGAGAGGATGTGAGTGGCGAGAAGACCGTTAGGTGTGATTTATGGGTGGTTCCCATCTAACCCTCCTCTCCTCTCCAACAGGAACCTGTCCGCCATTCAGGACAGAGAGATCTGCTGTTACTCCATCTCCTGCAAGGAGAAAGACAACATCGGTGAGGGCCTGCATGCTGCCCGCACAAAAACCACTAGCCAATACAACGCTATGACCTATGACCCCACCATACAGTATTTGTAGTATTATGTTTCATATATTTACATGTGAATCACAAAGTCAAAAGGTGTATCGTGTTTTACATGGTCTAAAAACACATTGTGTCTATCGCTCTTGAAAATATAATACATAAATGTGCGATTGTCATTGACAGCAACTGACGTTTTCTCAGCTTTTTTAAATTGTGTACACGGCAACTTGCCGTTTTCATCTGCGGTTTAGAATTCCACCAATAGAGCTGTAATAACCAAATATTAGCGGCTTTTTAAGAGGCCTTGTCACCGCATCACCAGTTAGGCACCGCTTCAGATGCGATTGCTTAGGACGGTCGTACTACTCAGCATTCCAGCAGGTATTGGATGAATGTTTTCTGTTTGTCCTCAGACATCACACTACAGTGGCTGATCCAGCATTCCAGAACCAGGAGGACAGCAGCGTGAGGAACAGCCAGCTTGGACCCCATAATCCAACCCAACCCCTCACCTGGACACCCCCCCCGCCCCCCCCCTCCCCCCCAACCCAACCCAACGCCTCACCTGGACCCCCCCCCCCCCCAACCCCTCACCTGTACCCCCCCTCCCCCCAACCCAACCCAACGCCTCACCTGGACCCCCCAACCCCTCACCTGCACCCCCCCCTCCCCCCAACCCCTCACCTGGACCCCTCCCCCCCAACCCAAAGCCTCACCTGGACCCCCCCCCCCCCCCCCACAACCCCTCACCTGTACCCCCCCCCCCCCCCCAACCCAACCCAACGCCTCACCTGGACCCCCCCCCAACCCCTCACCTGGACCCCCCCCCCTCCCCCCAACCCCTCACCTGGACCCCTCCCCCCCAACCCAACCCCTCACCTGGACCCCCCCCAACCCCTCACCTGGACCCCCCCCCCCAACCAAACCAATCACCTGGACCCCCCCCAACCCAACCCCTCACCTGTACCTCCCAACCCAACCCAACCCAGCCCCTCACCTGTTCCAACCTAACCCAACCCAACCCCTCACCTGTACCCCATCCCCCAACCCAACCCCCCCACCCTGGACCAACCATATCCCCGCTAACCTCCCTCCTGTCCACCTCCTCTCCATCGTCACCTCACGCTCTGCCCATTCCATTATGGTCCATAGCCCTGGCTCCAAGCACCTAGCCATTACATTTTCACAGATCTGAGGGTGTTGGATAAGTGTTAGTAAGATGGCCGACATACCCTGTGAAGTTTTCAATGGACCCATGGCCAAGTCATGGTACCTGTCCATTTTGTTCTCATGTCTGTTAACACAGCCCATAGGTGCTAGGGGACAGGGCTAGAGCTATTTAATGTAAGGGTTGTGTCCAAGTCTAGTAGCTCAGTTAGTTCCTGAAGAGCAAACAACTTTGTTGATGGAACCCTTTCATTGCTTAGGACTATTTTGTAAGTACTCATTAAATACCCCCCTCGCACCCCACTTCCTCCCTCTTTCATCCCCTCTTTGACCTGATTCCATTATTGTAAAAATTGTGTGAGATATTATGATTTGCACTGTTTGAAATTGTGTTGTTTTTTTTCTACCTGTATGCATTTTTTGTAAGCCATGTGCTTCATACTGGATTAAGTTGTCTCTGAGCCTCACCTGTCAAACAAGCTCCTCTTTTCATTTGGCCCTGCGGGGCTTTTGTCCGGTCTTTTCTTATGGATGGGGGGGCAGCGCGGCCTTGCCGTTGCTTATAGTAGTATCTTCAAACGCTCCCGTCTCTTTCTGAGGACACAGGCCTTAGGTACCACCCCATGACGGAATCATGTTTCAGGTGGTGCTTATGGCACTGATTTGTAAATTGAGCACAGAACATCCTTTGAACAACTTGATTCATTTGCAATATTAAAATATATCGTTTGAAGACATATTTATTACATTCTCCTGTCATCTTCTCAGAAACACAGGCGTAATTGTGCTTGTCAATTCACAAGACATTTTATTATTTTGGCCCACTTGGTAGCATTTGATTTCTTTTCATTTGTTTTTGTCCAGAGCCAACTATATCATGATCAGTAAGAATGTGTTTTGGGGAACTTTGACAAGTATTTTTATGATATCTTTATCGTATTAGTCTGTATTGTATTGATGGTTTATAGAACGAGAAACCAAGCGCCTTACTTTAAGCAGCCACACAAATTATATTATTAGTTACAGTGGTGATGTAATAAGTGACAGGCAGGCCAGTTATATCCTGTTGGTACTTTGAGGCCAGTTTGGAGTAATACCGGACAACACGGACAACACGGAACACCAGAGTCTTCTACCGGAAGCACACCACTCACCAGAGTCGTGGGGTTGATATTAACCCTCTGCACCACTGTCAGATTAATTTAAAGAGAAGTGTCCCATCACGTGAGACTTGTCTTGAGTCTGTGAACCATAAATATACTCTCACTCTGAATTTATGAAGTAATAATTAAGGACGTGAGCATTGCATTTCTGTAGATATCTCTTTCTACCACCCTGTGAGGATTACTCTGTATGCGTTTTTATTGTTCTCAATAATGATTTAACACAAAAAAATAAAACACATCTCTACTTGGTCAACGTGGGCAATTAAGGAATGGCATGTATTTTTTTTGCTGACTAACAACTGGTCAATTAAACTGCTGAGATGATCGTCTCCTGCATTTTGCTCTACAGCCAGTAGAGAGCAGCATACTCTCAACTTTCCTTTACGAGGCGGGGGCGGGTGTTTGATTTAGGGAGTCTTGACAAGGTCTGCTCCTTTATTTTGAGAGTTCTCTCTCTTTCTCTTTCAAGCACACACACACAATAGGTCAGCGCATGAACCAGTGAAACACTTCTTTTCTTTCTGGGGCTAGGCCTTTCAGCAGGCTTGGAGGGAGAGAAATAAAGCAGCTTAAACACCAGGCACAGATGGGTGTGCAGGGAGAGTAGTGGGCCTTTGTGAACGTATTTCTTCAGCAGAACACAAGTGATTTGTTGGGGAACTGTTTGCCACCTGTTTAATCTTTAAAAGACTTGTTTGTCTGAGTCTCTTTCAACAAGACCTCCTTTAATATGTGGGTTTTTGCCAGCCTAAACGATTTCAGGCTTTGAATTGGCCAGTCATGACGATGAAAGCACGACTTATTTAGCACTGAGCACCGTGAGATCAGTGTTGACTTGTGAGCTTTATTTATGCTTCCTGTGTCTTTAAAAGGCCTCAAAACCAAACAGTCTTCAAGAAGGATGTACCCCCTGTGGTCCGTCCTTAGTACCAAGCCTGACTACAGCTGAAAGCTCCCCAGAACCTCCAATAGCCCCCCACACACAGAGTGGACTCCGGTCCGGTTCCCCCGCCTGTGGCGATAATGGCGGGTTCTTGACAGAACACACCAGGTCGGCTCTGTTTTCTGGTGACAGAGACGGACACATGAAGATGGACGGGGACATAACCTCTGGCCTCTCTTGGACCCCTGCCCAGAGTTTCCCCCCAGGTCCTAGCTCCGGCGCCTGCGGAGGACTGGACACAACAGAACCGGTTTGTGGTTGCATTCTGTCCGTTGAAGTCGAAACGCTGGGCTGTTGTCCTGGTGATGCTGGAGGGCAGTGTGTGACGGCCAGCTATATGTTTCTGGAGCCTTACTGTGGTTGGCCAGTGAACAAGACTAACTGTGCTGCCCCAAAATGACTGTCAGGGCACACATTTGACAGGCTTGACAATGGGCACACACATTCACGCACATACACAGTTGGTCGAAAGTGAAGCCTGAGCACAAAGAATGACACATTTATGTTGTCCACTGTACATACATATGACTTGCATTTCCATGCTCAGCAGTCAATGTGGGGACACGAAAAAGAAAACTGATGTTCTCGAACAAAGGCCTCCCTTTTCAGACAAACCTTGTGGACATGTGAACTTATGTGGTAGTAGCAGCTTGGATGTGACACAGTAGGAGCCTTTAAGAGTCCGGGACACAGTCGAGAACTGGACCAGTCTTTGGATGTGGAGTTTATGCATCAAGCTGTTGATCCTATATGTTGTGTTTAACTAGCCCTGGCTTTCAATACCCCTGTAGTGACTTAAAGTCTCAAGGGTATGGGGGATCCTTTTGCTGTAGTATCATGATATAAATATCCTTTCTGATTTGGTAGACAATAAATGCACTGGCTTGGTTTTACATATAAAACCTTCTTCTTTGTTTTTTAGATGCAGAACAATCAGAGAATAAGGTGTTTGGGACTTTATCTTTACTTTATCCGGTATTTGCAAACACATTAAAAAGGTTTCAAGTTTTGAAAAAATAAAGACTATTTATAAAATAATAATTTATACTGTAACAAAGATGATTCCAAACCGCTCTCTTGTTTCTTGTGCCACTCAACTGACCGACTGGGGTGAAAGCTCTGGATGGAATTTCATCACAACCTATTGGAGGACGTAGCGCAGCCTTAACCATTTTGTCCATTGAAGAGATTTCAAAGGCCGACGGCCGGCTAAAACCTGTTTACTTGGCGGGGCACGAGCAAAGCACACCAAATGCTTTAATGTGGGTCACAACCCAAACACGTTGCTTCCACTCGGTTATTCTAGTCACTGTTCCGTTTCCAGGGTTTTGGCACCTTAACCCAGGGAAAGAGACTCTTCAGATCTGAACAAGCTCTTAATTAAAGATTCCGACTTCATCTGGTGAGAAAAGCAAGCAGTCTGAAGTGGGCGAGTAGAGGCCACTCATATTAATGAACCTGGTTGATCCCTCTACCTATTTGGAACACTCTCTGGCGGCAATACTTGCTTGAAGTTTGTGTTTGTCTGTGTGTGGTGGTGGTGTTGGGAGTCTTAAAGTGTCAGGCCCAACAGAGCGGCCTAGCGCCCCCCTCTTCCAGCCTTTTTGCTCCACTACCGGCACCCATCACCCCGGCAACCGAAAACAACCAAGGGTTTTGGGAAAGTGCAGCAGGGTTGTTTTGATGGCAGCGTGCAACCCTTTCACCCCCCTTCCTTCTTTCTGTTCCCTCTTTTTCTTCTGTAACTGCAAAAGAGGGGGTGACTCAAATGAGACGGTAGCTTGGCAACTCCCTGGGCGACGGGCCATTGATATGCAGTGAGGGGGCTCAGACCAGGGGGACGGTGGAACAATGCTGTCCTTATGAGTGATGCCCCCCCCCCCCCATCTTCCCCTGGAGCAGCCACAGACAGCTAAGTGGGAGGACAAATATTGCAGCGCAGAGAGCTGAGACACCACTGACTGGACGGACGCAACCAGCTGAAGAATCCCCACTGTCTCTCTGTTTGCGTTTTGTGTATGGTGTTACAAAGACAGTGTGATGTGTTGTGTGTGTGTGTGTGTGTGATGTGTGTGTGTGTGTGTGTGTGCGTGTGTGTGTGTGTGTGTGTGTTTTTGTGTGTGTGTGTTCATGAGTTCATGGCAGTTCTTCACATCTTTCCTCACATCTCATAGCTCAGATTATACCAACAAAAACAAGGACATTGTCTCATTATTTTATTGCCAATAACTAAATAAAAACCATACAAAAGTCCTGTATCCATCAATATCTACGTCAAACACAGTATGTTATCCTAAAGTCAGAAATATCTACATCACAGTATCAGAAGAAAATGGCCAGATGTCAGATGTACTGAAATCCCTTTTTATACTGACATTTACAAAAGTCAGCCCAATAACATTGATGTGTTATAACTATATTATGCCATCTGGGATATTCTTCTACTTGACCTGCCAGCAACTTGGGTTTTCCAGGTGGGTTATGTTTCAGTGATCCCGGTCTCCATTGTTGCCCATTGAAAGGGTCCTGGGAATGTGAGCCCCCTTAATAATGGTCCATTAAGAAAGAGAAGAGAGACTCACGGGTCAGGACTCACAGTATTCCTCTGCCATGTTCGAATAGAGGGTTTGGGAGGGAACACCAAACTTACCACAGACTAGTAATTTCTAAAAATAAAACACAGTAAAAAAGAACAATATGACCTATACTCCTACAGCTAGAGCCATTAGGTGATATGGCAGTTAGCATTGGTTACACACTTGTAATAGAGAGTGACATATACAGTGGATATCTAATTCGTGTTAGTAGAATGTTGGGAAACCCTGAGCTACATACTGAAGTGATAACACCCGCCAGCTTCGACTTCTGAACAACACGTACGCAATGTTTGTCGACAATGGGCTGGGGAAATGTAAAAGACAGGGCATTGTTGGAGCGGGGTAACTCAAGACCTTGACAGAGCCATGATCTATGATGAACGCCAACTCAATGGACCTTCTACGCGGAGCAGAAACGGCTTTCCCCTCAGCGTGGGTGTCAGGACTGAGTGTGACGGCGACCATTCACTCACATTCCTTCCGTTCCGCATCATTCCCTGACTGGGTGCAAAAGGTTAGCGAGAATGGCTTCACTCTACACATTGGACCTGTCAGTGGCTCTTTCACTGACCAATTCTCACCAAAGAAAACGCCGGAAGATAATAGTTTTGTTTCTCTGTGAGATGGAAAGCTGAGATTAACATAAAGGGAGAAGTCACGAAAAGTTTGTCTAGTGGCAGTTGATTGAGGGCCACATTGGGATTTAGCCTAATTATAAAAACCTTGCTTTCAAATTGCAAGTTGTACTACTACTGCTTCCCCAAGTTTGATCGAATAAAATTACAAAACAAAGGTCAAAGGTCTAATTTCACTCAGAAAACAACTATTGATTTGATGTTTGTTTTAAGACCTAACAGCCAGGAGAGAATCCTGTGGGACTAGGTTCAGCTTGTTTTGGAAGTATAGCAATGATTTGCTGACTTTGTCCCCCGATGAGGTGACACTTGGCTGGGGAAGAGAAGGGCCAGTGCGGGGTACCTCAACAGGGAGTCCCAATAGCCAGGAGCGAGGAGCTCTCTTTAGCCTTGTCATAGTAGATAGCTGGCGACGTCCCAGAGACTATCTTCAACGTCTTGTCTTTGGGTGAGGGCGGAGAGAGGGAGGAAGGAGAGAGGGAGACGGGGGAGGAAAGACTGGACGGCAAAGTGGAGGCGGCGGTGGCCGTGGTGGAGGCCGAGGAGGCCGAGGAGGAGGCGCCGTCCGGGAGACACTCCTCGCAGCAGCAGCAGCAGCAGTCCATGAAGGCCTGGCCTAGCGAACGACACAGGCACAGCAGCAACGCCGGCGTCGCAGAACAACGCACAAACAACAGAAACTGGCCAATCAGGGCCAGGAGGGCCTCGGTTGCCGTGGAAACGGGCAGGGTGACGTACGCGAGCACAATGTTGCAGACGTTCTCCGGCAGGTTGCAGGCGGCGTAGATCGCCGCTAGCGCCACCACGGTGGAGCTGAGCCTCTGCTCTCTCTTCAGCTGCTGCTTTTTCTTGGGCGAGGCGGAAGAGGAGGATGAAGACGAGGAAGACGAGGACGTGCGGCCCTTTTCGCCCCCGCCCCCTGGCTTCTGAAGAGCCTCCTGGGCCACCACGTAGCGGGTCACCAGCTGGCAGGCCAGCGTGAATAGCAGGGGCAGGCAGAAGTAGCAGCCAAAGTACCACCACATCCGGGCCTCGTGGTAGGTCAGCACCAGGGAATACACCGTCTCGGGCAGCTCCACGGAGGGCCGGCGGACACACAGGTCCACCGTCAGGCTCCCCAACTGGGCCCCGGTGTTACCAGGCGGGGCTACCCCAGGTTGGGCCGACGGCAGGCTGCCCACTTGGGCCGCTTGGGGAGCGCTGCCCAGGACCTCCTGGGTGAGCTGCCAGAGCAGGAGCTCCGGGGCGGCGAGGACCATGGAGCCGATCCAGATGACCGCCAGCTTGGCCAGGATGGACTGGCAGGGCTCCACCCGGGGGCTCTGCAGGTGCTGGGGGCCGGTGGCGGCATGGAAGCGGTCGATGCTCAGAGCGCACAGGCTGAAGGTGGCCACACCCAGGGAGGTGACCTTGGGGGGGGGGGGGGGGGGCCAGGAGATTAAAGATGAAAGCAGAACAACCAAGGCAGAGGCTGGGGAGTGAGGACAGTACAGTCCCAAAACACAGTACAGTCCCAAAACACAGTACAGTCCCAAAACGTTTCCGTTTATTTAACTAAACTTCCCAGACGGTACACATACTACGCTAACATGAAAATGTAACAATTAATAATTTTCTGTGAAAAAAGGTCTATGCATCCCTCAGCTATATGGCTCTTCAGCTTGGTAAAATAAATAGCAGTACTATCATTATAGAGGTGCCTGACCCAGACCCCACACCCCATCGCTTGAGTGTCTAATGGCCTCAATTAGTTAAGCCCGCCCATCCAGACAATTACCATGAGGTACTAGTTAGCATAATAATAGATTACTCCCAAGGCACAGTGGGGGCTGACCGTGTGAGTTATTCTAAGACATCTATATACACACTCAAGGGTGTACATAGTGTAATTACTCCTAACTAACACACACACTCAGTGATTGAGGTTGTTCTTAGTAGTTTAGTACGTGTCCAGTTTGTACAGTTTTGCCACTGTTGTAATGGTATCCATTCTCAATGTATTTTGTATTATTCTACACCAATTATATAGAAGGGTTCTTGTTACCTCCTAGGGTTTGGGCTTTTAGTCTTCCTGAGCAGGCCTAGGTCAATGTGTGCAATCAGACGAAAGACCTAACACTTAACAAGGTGCGAAAAAGGCGCTCAAAACAAGAGCTTGTTTTAAAACACTTTTGTGATCTGCAACTTAGGTAACGTGTAGTATGTACAACTTCATGGGGATTTATCAATGTTTCATACCTCCATATAGGGTACGATCCTACAAGAGAGATCCCCTAGCAAGCGTTTGGTGGTAAGCTCATTAAAGATGACAACAGGCAGGCAGAAAAACAGAACGAGGAAATCCCAAAATGCAAGGCTCGCGAGGATGCAGTTCCACGCGCTCTTTAGATAGTAGTTGTGCCAAACAATACACATGAGCGCAAGGTTACCAACTATACCCGCTGCAAAAAGGATTAGTGCAAGTAGCATCACTGCATACGCTCCATACGAATTTTCTGTTACTGGGTATAGCGGGTTATGGAGGAGCACGTCTGATAGATTCCCCCTGGCTTTGGAGTTTGGGATTCCGTGGGATAGTCGTTGTGTGCCCTTGGGAGTAGTAAAGTAACCGTCTGGGTCATAAGGTCTCTGGTGTCGGTAAGTGTGAGGAGTGTGCTGGTCCCGTTTTTTGGAGCTCCCATCTTTGGCTCCCCGGGGAATTCTTTTGGGGTTGGAGACTGCTTCTTGCGAGATTGATCCTATATGTTTCACGCCTCTTAAGTGATTCAGATTCTCCCAAGTTTCGGATTCAGTAGTTCTCGATAACAATACATTTACACCCCCAACAAACTGCGTTCCCAAAACATCCCCCGGCTTCGTTGTGGCTGCATAGCTGGATAAAACATGACGGGGCTCGGCAGCCCTCAGAAAAAGTAAGAACAAAGCAAAAACAAGAGTCATTTTAAGAAAACTTGTACAACCTCAATCAAAAAGTCAATGTTTTGAATTTAACTTTCCAATAAGTAATAAGTGATGTACAGAAAGGTTAACATGAAATCCAAATAATATTTTTCAAGTCCATCATTAGTCGCTCCGTCTTCTGGTCATGATGTAGACGTTTTGAGAGTCGGCTACAAACGTGCATGGCTTACCCGTTATTCAGTGGATGCCCTGCTGAGGTTAAAAGCGTAGCAGTAGCGTGCGCCTCCCTGTGGCCTTTGAAGCAAAGGCAGCAAAGACGATCAGAGCTGAGATAGTCGCCTTTTATCTCATAAAATATCCTCGATGAGATGTTACCTTTAATCTTTTATCATTGAATTTATCAAGTTTCAAGATTAGCACATACGGGTTCTGTTGCCAAAAAAGCCTCATAATGATCTTCATACCCCCCCCCCCCCCCCCCCCCCCCCCCCCCACACACACACACACACAAACATGTAAGAGTATAGGAGTAAAAAACAACCCCTACACTGTGGTCCTTTGCCCCTATCAAATCAACATTATTTAGGGACAGTGACGAGGAAATGAAACAGTGTGGTGGGCTCAATATGGATAACTGTATGAGGTTGTCTTTGCGGGTTGAGTTTTAGTCTAATTTTAACTTTGATTGAAATTCATATAATATGTAGAGTTTTAAGCATTAAGTTGTTTGGCGCAGTTATAGCACATGACCACACATGGGCAGTACAATCATGTCAGGGGACACTTTCCTTTTCCCTTTCTGACTGATTATTTGAGGACATGCCTAGAGTGTCTGTAGAGTAGACAACAAAACATTTATAATTGTGAGTTTCTGAAATTCTGCTTTAATTGAATGGTGCAAATGGCACAGTCTGCTGTAAATAAAAGTGTTCTTTCAGCATAGATAAACATTCCATTTATTAATAAAAAAAAAAAAATAGGTGCATCGCTTTGCATAACCACCTGGGTTATTCCAGTATCATAAATGTCAAGAATTCAACTAAATCCTGTAAAATCCCATAAAATGAATAAAGCTAAGTCTTTCTTTTGTGTGTGTGTGTGTGTGTGTGTGTGTGTGTGTGTGTGTGTGTGTGTGTGTGTGTGTGTGTGCGTGTGCGTGTTTGTGTGTGAAAGAGAGAGAGAGAGAGAGAGAGAGAGAGAGAGAGAGTGTGTGGGTGTGTGCATGTTTGTGAGAGAGAGAGCGCTTGGGTGTGTGGGTATATGTGTTTGTGTGGGTGGGTATACACAGGAATCTCAGCATATCTGACAAAGCCATGCATCGCCGCATGCAAGTATTTGTGACTGACTGGCACCCTTTCCCAAACCCGCCTCCATCTAGTTTGGACCTATTGTCTATTACTGTTCCCCAAAACTTGTAGAACAAGCTTTCATGCTTCTAACCAGTCACCAAACAATTGGCTGTTTGCAGAATATACACGTTGGTCTTTGTCCTGGGATGCTGCCAAGGCACCCGGTTTGACCGCCACCTCGGGAACCAAGATGTGCATTCAGAAACACATTGACCCCAAATGGCTCCTCACTAGCAGTGATCATAATAGCAAACAAATCTGTCCTTGACCCCTTCCACCTTAATGTGGAACCAAAGCTCCAGAATAAAATTTCCCAAGAACTAACACCAAATATCAAGTAGCGTTCACTTTAGACTGACCGTGAGCAAATTGTCCAGATCATGCAACCCTACATGAGCCAATAGGCATAATTTAAAATGTCTCGTCACCTGATGAGGGAATATATATTTTCATGGTTTATGACCTAGCCATTTTAGTAGCCCTTTGATCGTCACAACAAATTCAGTGTGGGTGCCGTTCCACCTTCAGTTTGACTTGATTGATGGCTAAGGCCAGCTCGGGAGGCCTATCTTTCTAACGGCACGGCTCGGCAGAGCAGCATCCTCAGCACACCAACGGAGTTGGTGTGCCTGACTTTGTTAGATTGATCCATTTACTATTTCACAGAGTTTCATTTGGTTTCATGCAAATATGATGCGTTGTTAAAGTTGCAATGTTCAAGAACTTATTTTACAATCTTAATTTGTTCACTCAATTAGTCCCGCTTAACCCTTTTGTGTTCTACTTGGTTGTCAAGGGGTTTATGTGAAAGTTCTTTGTCACGAGCACTCACTTTTACTTACATAAAAAGGTGATCGGCAGTTAAGCTATGGGTGCCTACTCTGTGGATGGTTGAATGTCTGGTTCTTATAAAAGCAAGAAAAAGTCTGGTTCACGCAAACATTACCGTCTTGTGCCATAAATTAAGCCTTTGGAACACTAATGCCATATTGAGGCCTATTTTTGGAATCACACAAAGGTATCTTTAACTCCTACTATCAATCCATAAAAAAACGTACTGGCTATTAAGATGATGCATTTTTGACACAACTCCCGCACTCACTGCCAGTAAAACACCCACATTCACACACACATAGTGTGGTTGTATCTCATATAATTACATGTTAATGAAAATGAACTGGGGCCAATCTTGGTTGACCTACAACTGGTTGGATGTGTTATGGATTCGCTTCATGGTAAACTAGGCGGTAAATATGTCAAACCAATTTGGGTGTATCCTGTCCGGTCTGGTTAAGGAATTAAATGGTGTGGCACTGCACGCAGTGTGTTGGAGAGGTAACGTGTTTGTGTGTGTGCGGGTCGGTGGCAAACCAGTTGGCCCAAATCTGTTAGAGGTATCAAACCCTCTTATCATCTTGAGAGATCGTGTCTCTTTTACCTCTCTTACCGTTCCGGGTGTTTAGGTTGGCATCAACACAAACAAAGCAGAGCAAGCGATGCGTAGGAAACAGTGCAGGTCACTTGTACAACAGGTTATAGGATTACTAGAGTACAACGAGTATAAAACCTAAAGAGAATAATGTAAGCATAATCATGCTGGATTCAAAATTTGATTTACAACCTCTTAAATGTAAGGTTATTTCAAATTCTCTTATGATATAGGCCATTCAAACATTTCCTGTGCACTTTGTTTAACTTTGGAGTCTGTGTTGCTGACTTAAGTTTATTATTAATTAATTTATCATAAGAGACTATTTGAAATGTTATAGCTGCATGAAAAGGGTGTCTTTTGCCTGATAGAACGCAATAATTGAATGATCCGATGATACATGGGCCAAAGGGACATGACCTTTTGGTTATTTTGAATTCCATAGACGCAAGTGGGTTTCCTTTCCACACAATCAGGAAGGACTACCCCAATGTAAATGTTTGTAAAGGCAACTGTATTTTTAGCAGGCAGTATCCTCCTGCTGTCACATCTTTTACTTTACCATATGTAAATAATGATGTTGCCTTAAAAAAGGCGTCAATGTCCAAACGTCCATATGAGAAAAAGGGCTGTTATTATGGGGGGGGGGGGGGGGGGGGGCTCACAGGTGTTCTCTTGCTCATTTGGATATAGATGCAAATAAGAGGCCGTTGAGACACACAAACTGTTAGATTCTGACAAATATACCTCTCCAGTTTTACATAAGCTCATTTATCACAAGATCTATATCCCCTGGCCACACTTGCCTACACTCTGCTATGCACGCGAGGGCCGGGCCAATATCGGTCGGTAAAACGAGTCCCTAGTAGACAAATAATCTTTGGAGGTGAGAATGCACTTATATTAACACTGATATCATGTATGCCCGATAATGCACTTACATTACCAAAATAAGGAGGTAGAACAAAAGTGCCTAACCCCCTCATTACAAAGATGAATGCACATTCCAGAGTACAGTGGTGCAAAAAACATAAGCACTGGTCTACAGCGATGTGGAAAAAAAGTGATATGGCCAGATTGAGTAATCCTTCACCATATTCTCGACAAGTGGGCCAGTGCATGTGTGGCGGACACCAAGAGAATGGTACAGGCCTGAATGCTTGACACCTACAGTGATTGGATCCAGTGGCTCTGTTATGCTGTGGGGTTGGGGGCATTTTGCTGGCATGGTTTGGGTCCACTTGTCCCCTTAGAGAGAGAGAGGTCACTACAAATCAATAGAAAGTTGTTCTGAGTGACCACCTTTATCCTATGATGAAACATTTCTATCCTGATGAATGACAATAGGGCACGAGGGTTACTGAATGCTGTGGCAGGGAAAATGATGTGAATCATATGCTATGGCCTTCACAGTCACCACATCTTAACTCAATTGAACACCCATTGGAGATTTAGGACTGACGTGTTAGAAAGCGCTGGTGACCAACACCTTACTACAAAACTTTATGTGCGGTGTCAAATGTACAGTATAGTATAGTGAATGACCTGCCATTTCAGTAAAGTGCCGTTTTCAGTTTTTTATGGAATTGGTGCCTGTATTTACTGTCTGCTTTGCAATGGAAAACATAGCTACTGCTGAAGTAAATCTACAGTAAGCTTCCTGGACCAACTACCTCAAACCACATAACTGGGTGTGAATGTTTTTGTTTGTGTGCATGCATGTAGTACGGACAGCTAGGGATAGATATGTAAAACTGCAGCTGTGCTTTTGCATATGTTGATCTGTTGATTTTTGTGTGCATGTTTGATTGTTGCCTAACTTAATATGAATTGCTGTGCGAATCTGTGAGACCGTGTTTATGTGTGGCAGTGTCTGTGAGTGACAGTGTCTCTGTGTGTGTGTGAGTGTGTGTGTGTGTGTATGTTAGAGATTGTGTGCATGAAATGTTCTAAACCCTTTAGGGTTTCTCTACCAATCATCTACAGTACTGTCCAAACGTTTTAGGCAGGTGGGTCGGGGGTGCTGTAAAGTATGAATGCTTTCAAAAGTAGAAATGTAAATAGTTTTGTTTCCATCAATGAACAGAACGCAAAGTGAATGAAAAGAAGAGAAATCTAAATCAGATCAATATTTCGTGTGACCACCCTTTGCCTTCAAAACAATATCACCTGCCTAAATCTTTTGCACAGTACTGTACATCTGCAAACGCAGCCAAAAACGAATGAGGAAAATCTGACCGTAAGACCCAGCCTCAGCTTTACCACAGCCAATACAGTGAAAATGAGAGGGAGACTAGGTTGACAGCTCACCAGTGCTCATACATTATTTCCATTTAGTGATGTAAACAGAGGCTAAAGAAACGCAAGTTAGAAAGTGGGATGCGCAGAAGTCAGTGTGTAACGAAATAAGTAAGATCTGAGTTTTGAGAAAATCTGAGTAATACACATTGACCCCAATTTTCTTTACTTCAACTCATCAAGGTGACATTATAGTGGCCATGGAAGTTCAACGTAACTTCCTATGAACGCCTCAGGGCCAATGGCTTATGAATGTTTTTCTTTGTCTGACCACCAAATTGATTTAAGAAGGACTTTCCCCAAATAATGTAGTTGTCAAAAATATGTTCAGGGAACTCCGGACTTCTGAGGAAAATGTCAACATCTTGACATTCTGTAATTTTGTACTACATTTGACATTTAGATCAATGAATACTGGTACACTATGAACCTTACAAATTGAGAGGAAACTCAAGACGGTGCTTGGTTCTGTACAAATAACATTCTTCAACTCAAACCTGATCAAATCCCTTAACGAATACATTACTACAAAAAATAAACATTATAATGAATTTCAGTAGTTTGAAGAGGGGTCAAAATAGTTTTTCCCTTTCCCTGGTAGGTAGGGTGATGATTGGCACAGCAAGTATTTACCCAGTATCACCTGTGAGTCTTTGACACAGATGGACCATAACTTGTTATTCCCCAAGCCAGGGTTACATCCTGTACATTTGTGTGCCTGTGAATGTTAACTCTCCTCAGCAACCTGATTGAGCCTACTCATATTATCTTCTGAAATAAATGAACGGTAGTATTAAAGCAGTATTAAGGAGCATTAATAATAATCCTTGTTATTATTTCACACGCCTTGTCTGCTATGTATGGGTGTGGTATAAATTAGGTCAGATGAACAGCTCTCAATATAAGAAAATATAAAATGTAACTCTGTAATAAACCTCCATGTGACTGGTCCCGAATGGAAACATATGACGTTTGTAAATGAAATATAATTCTACCACAAACCTGAAATTAATTTCAAGTATTAATGCCTGCTCATGCACACACCAGAGGCACCTAAGCCCCAGAACCTCTTGCCTTAGAGTCAAGTAAGGTCAAGTCAAGCCAATAGACTGTTTCAAGAGCCAATCCTACAACAAATCCAATAACATTCCAACATTCAAATGCAGGGGGGGGGGGAGGGGGGGAGGGGCTGAGCTGGGGGTTTATTTCACCTTAGCCCACTCTGGCCTTCTCTAAATGTTTGACAGGAGAGTTAATCTCCAGCCAAGTGTTTGTTAAGTGTTCTGATGAGTTCACCGGACCTTCATTTACATAGAGCAGAAGAAAAGGATTTTCCCTGGCTTTTACCAGGAAATGTGCGCAACAGCTTTATGATCGGACCCACTCACCCCCCATCCATAAACGTATATTTGTATTTTCTTCTGAACACTGTGCTTTTATTTCTCCTTAGTTTGTTAAAACTCACTGTCAATGTTATGCCACCATTGTTTAATTCTCCAAACACCTTAATTAATTACAATAATAATAATAATTCATTTTATTTATATAGCGCTTGTCTAAGACCCAAAGACGCTTTACAGAAAAATAATAAATCTTTGACAATGACATCAAAGCCTTCTTTGTCTACCCACTCATCCACTTCCACACACTAGTGGTTCTTATGGCGGGACCAAAGCCTCTTGTTCTATCCAGGGAAAACTGTCCACAGGAAAACAATGATGACGCATGGCCGATATTTCTTTTTCTAGATTGACCTTCCAATCACACCACTGAGTTCTTATCTCCAATCTAGTCTACGATTAGTGATGTCTCTCTACCACAGAACAAACAGAAGACTGCAGTTCGCATGGAGCCATGATGTTTTTCAGGTGGCGTCTGGGTAGAAACAATGAGAACCGTTTTGTTAGTTAAATGCAGGACGAAATGTTTCAAATGGCCATAACAATTAACACATTTTCCCATTTTGGTACTTAGACATGCACCAATATGTCACTGTCTACACAGTCTTTGGCCCTTGTCAAAAAAACATCCTTTTCTGTGACAAACCCAGGCGACAGCAGCTTTGTCTCGTCTGTTAGTGTTGGACAAGAATGATGAATGATTAGAGTAGGTAAAACATTACCCCACTTCAGCCGAGCAATCACCATTGTCCTGCGATTGTTATTTTGTCCGCTAGTTTCTCATCCATCAAGTTTATACATTAAGAAACAATTGAATAAAACAAACTGCAAATCTATACAAGTATTCTTATTATAATCATTGTTATTATTAGTTCTAGTTGAATTAATGTCAGTTGTTGGTGGTGGAGTGCAACCTATACCATTACGCAGTGATGGTCTGTGAGTGTCCTTTGTGTTGGCCTTTTTCATGAAATAGAATCAGATCCCAGTGGTTGCCTGGAAATATAAAAGATACACCGCCCAATGGCTCACACTCAAAGGTTTCCGACTAATAGCAATAACTGGTGAATGGATCAAGAACAATACTTGTTACCCACAGTATTCTTGTAAACAGCACGAGAAAAGAAGCCTTTGGTTCGCCCTGCCAAAAATGGCGTAGCACTTGTCTCCATTTACACACCGGGGTATTTTCTTTTTTTCAAAACCCTGCAAACTTTCAGAGAAACTCCCCACCCAACGTCGTGTTGTCCCACTGGTAATTATTAGCCCCTGGACGAGTGTGTGGGAACCAAGAAAGTGAAAGAGGAACCATGCTTTTAAAACGCTGGGTTAATCCCAGCCACTCCTGAGAAAAGGGGGACAACAATAGCTTTACGCTAGCGATTGTGTCTATTTTCCAAACAAGGCTGAGCAGCGGTCTTGGTTTAGAGTCCAAAGATGGAGTGTTCCATAAGGCTGGTGGCGCAACAGATACAGGGAGTAGAGTGCATGTGTTAGTGTATTCTGTTTACGCACCTATAATGGATGTGTGTTTTGTGCCCACAAATATGTCGTCCTCATCTATCAGGATTAACCATTAAGGGTTAACAGAGAATGCACAAAACCCATAGTTGTGGAGGAACTGGTTTTCTTACATCTGATGCTGGTTGGTTTGTTTTGAGTAAACGTCATGGCCAACCAACCTTCACGACTGAAGTCCTTCTTACTTGGGCTAATTCCAGAGTTGCCAAGGTCCATGATTGCTCCTAAGACCATTTTTCGGCTTGAGAATGCTGGCATGCACTGTTTTCGCAAATACATAGAGGTCATTAAACACTGACCACTGCTAGGATGCTTACTACACTAATATTAACTTATCAAGAGACAGAAATAGTTGTACATAACTTGTATAACTGTATATAATATTGCATTTGACTCAATGCACCTGACTTGTAAAGTCTGTTTTATTATTCCCTATTCCATCTGGTCTTGAATACATCACCCATTGTTATGAGGATAAGGTAAAATTCCCTTTGCCAATAATATCATGTGTTTGCCGTAGCGCATGCAGTTGTGCCAATATTCCATCCCAATGCTCTACAGGGCGAAGGGGTTTAATCAAGCAATGCTTTGGATTGGTTTGGTGGAGACAATATTTCCTCTTCTGGTCTGTATTCTCCACACATAAACCAAGGCATCCTGAAAACTGTCTGGGAGTTATGCCATGATTCATTCATCATAAGTACACACAAACACGCAGAAACAGCCATTTTTGTTCCCCTCTCTCCTCTCTGGTACTATCGCTATAATACAACGTTATGGTAAAGAGACAATGACAATAAATATTGCTATTCGTTGCTGATGAACCTTCAACATTTAGAGTGTACAAGGCTAAGCCATACTAACGCTGTACATTTGGTTGCAATCAGCCACCTTGGCTGTGTGGTGTGAGAATAGTGAGTAGAGGAGGGGGATACAAATAGTGGCCACGATTTACATTTTGCCGTTGGCTTTGTGCTGAATGAAGGATGTTGGATGAAAGTGCCACGCCAGGTTCAGTTTGGGGGTGGTATTTTTTGGGTGATAGCGTATCGGGTAACGTGCATAATTTCCACATAAACTAAATTCCACTTGTGTTTCCTGTTTAACAAGTTAACTGGCCGGACCTTGAAGGCTGAAGTTCTTAGAACATTATTTTATTTTATCGACAGGTACTACTAGATGCACTTTTTTTAAACACCTTTGCAAGGCAGAAAGACAGTTCAGGGGGCCAGCAGAGGTTGTGTGATTGGAGCGTCATGTTGGATGTTAGCTATTCTTTCCATAGTGTGTAAGGGTTGGACGTTTCTCTTGAGGGTTTTGTCTCTCAGACTGGTCTATCTTGTTCTGTCATCCTTGGTTCATGTCCAGTAACTCAACACTTGATATGTCTTTGTCTTCTCAAAATGGCCCCATTGTTCTAGAGTGCGTTTCTTTGCAGTGCCTCAGGGCTGGTTTGCAGGGGCCGGTGAACAATGCCGGTGCCGGGGCCGGGGCCGCTGTGCTCGTAACCAGTATACAATTCAGAAATAAAAAGTAGTATTACGCTTCTCTTCAACTCAATGATGCCATTACAGCCTGCCAATATTTACATTATGAGTTCATATGACTTAACTGCAATCTTTCAGAGAATTCTGGTGAATAGTGCTTACTGGAGTGGCAAAACCTTGACTAACTGGGCCCTATCTGTCGTTACAGTTGGTTTGTTGCTATCCAACCCCATTGGCAAACATCAAATTGATAGGCTTTGTCCCTTTACACTTTGGATTACATACTGTTATGACTGGGAGACTCAACTGGAAATCTTTTTGGTGTGTAGTGTAATTCATCGTAGTCATACTTATCAACATCTTGCATGACATAAGGTGTCTTAATCACTGATGACATTTTCGGTTCTAAAACAACCTTTCCCTCTTGTATCCTTTAAATTGAGGTTGTTAGAAGCCAACAGTTGCATCAACTGTTCTATGTCTGTATATGGGCCATTGGCTCTCACATTGTTTAAATCTCTCTCTTTTATTTCATTAATATTTGACAGACAGATACAGTTCATCGGAGCTCAGTCAGAGCTCACGTAAAACGAAACTGATCTGCTCACGTAACCGTCCGTTATCACATAGCCTTTTATGACACACCTTATACTTCCAGACAATACTTTATTACTTTACTATTGAAGCTTGAAGGTATGAAGAGTGGATTTAATTGAACATCCAGGATGGAAGTTGCCCGCTTGAACCCCCAATGGTTATAAAAGTACTCGTCTTGGATTGTGGCACACAATGGATATAATAACATCGGATCCTGTGTATTAAAAACAAATCTATAGTGAGGTTATTTACTGTGCGGTTTATATCTCAGTCAATCAGGGCCTCCAGCTTACAAAGCATGGGTCAGTGCATGTGCACATGGAGAGAGGCTGGTCGACAGGGTTCAAATTGATATGCAAAGTCTATTGATGCCTTTGTATGAAATATATATATATATGTATATATATAGATGTATAATATAAAGAGAGAAAGAGAAAGAGAGAGAGAGAATACAGTATATCGTATACAGAGAGTATACAGTATATCGACAATAAAATTTGAATTTATTTTCTTCATCATTCATTGTTTGTGGCCAATATTACCGAATGTTGTCTTTTTAAAAGAACAATAGACAAATAAGAGATCGAAATGAGAAAAACGTGCTTGTCAGTAAACTGAAGGCTCATTGGCAATGGTACCCAGCCCACTCGTCACCTATAGGCAGTGTTGGGCAAGTTACTCAGGATTTGAACTTATTACTCCTTTAAAAAGTATCAATGTTACTTTACTTATCACTTGGTATCAAAAGTAATCAGTGACGTTACTCTTTTGCATTACTATATTACTTTTGATAGTCCATAACCACCCCCCATTGCTGTGCTTCTGTATTAGATGCTTCGAAATTTACAATGGACAACTATGTTATTTGCATCTTTAACTTATGCAAACTTTAAATAATGACAATACTTCCAAGTGTTGAAACTAAGTATGCCTCTCACCCTCTCCCGCCTAATTCGCCATCTTTCGTTTAGGTTTTTGGCTAGTAGCCGACGTGACCTGCCCTGACCTAGCGTGCGTTAAAGCGTAATCGTAAAATAGCCTATCTTGGACAAAACAATAAAATAAAAAAATTTGCGTATTGGCAACACAGTAACGCAGTGTTACTTGGATTAGTATCTGTAATATAGTTACTGTTTCTGGAATTGTAATCCTGTACACTCGTTACTGGTGAAAGTAATAACATTATAGTCATGCGTTTCTCAGTAGACCTACTCAGTTACTGCTCAACACTGCTTACAGTTAGGGTGTTGAAATGTGTACTGCAATGACCGGAAAACAAATATGGCCAGGTAAACAAACCGAGAGAGCAATGAAATGGACAAAGTTCACTTCAGTCGGGATGTCAAAGACCTGGATGGTCTATCTACCGTCAATGCCATTACCTACCTTCTTTAGACTTTTGTGAAAGGACCCATTGTAATATGTTGCAACTTCTGAAACAAAAGCCTACATAACAGAACATACATGTGATATTACATAATAGATCACCTACAGTAGATGATGCTGCTTTGGTTTCGTGCGACAAGAAGTTGATTTCCAAAGCTCATTTTGGAACAGAATATACAGATTATATATATATTGTTGAATTGAACAACATACAAGAATAAACAACATATCAGATTTTAAGGCTGGCCTTTCAAAACATCGAGAAAGAATGTGATACTTTGAAAAACCCTGTTCGAACCAGTTTCCCATGTCGTAAACAATGCCATAAACCTACAGACCGGATGGGTTGGCATGAGTGCCCCAACATGTTGCCAGGGAGGTGCTGTAACTAGAGACTGGGTTCTAAATCCATTGCAATCATGCTTCCACGTGAGCCAAACTGCATTGGGCAGCAACACTGACTCGGCCATGATTACTCATATACCGAAACACTATTTGATCTGTTGTTGTTCCACTCTATTCTCAGTTAAGCGTCATCTGTATGTGTCTGATGTAGTATGTGTGCTGCCAGAGAGAGCCATGTTGACCCGGATCATCGGTATCGGTCTCGATTGGACTCTCAACTGTGGTCGGATGCCTCTGCCTGTGGCAGCATGTTAACAACGCCACCAACACACAGGCGTAGCCTGGGAAATCAGACAGCCTGGCTGAGAAAAAACCTTTAGTGTCCAGATGCCGACGTCACTAAACATTTACGGTAAAACTAGAATAAATGTGAGATAAGCTATCAAGGCCACGTGAGTTATGCCTATAACTGCTGCTTTATAGCTCACACTGTGATGGGCGACGGAAAACGATGTAGTGTACACAAGAGATTGATACTGTATACACAATGGTCCGACCACCTTTTTGATTAGATGCGCCAGTTAAAATGGTCTTGTTAATTAGGGTGCCATATCAAAATGTTTTAATATAAACATTAGCCTAAGTTTAATTATGACACCACATAAAAAAGCATGTCCAAAAGACCTGGAATTTCATTCTATCCATAGGCTACAGCAGTGTTGAGCTGTTCCTCTATTCACTGCACTGAAGCTACCCCCAGAGAAATGTATCAAAGCTAAGCTACAGCAACATGGTAAAAGTTTTTTTTACTTTCAACCAACTTCATTCCAAGTCAATGCTATCTTAGTGATCGATAAGAAATGTCTGTCAAGCAGATAGGCAGGCACAAAATGTTCAGTTCAATTGTTAATTGATCAATAAGCTGTGTATGTTAATCTATTTGCAAACTAACTCAAACTGGGGAAATGTAGCTTGTGTGGACGCTACCGCATGACTTGATCAATAAAATAACTTTGCAATCGAAAAGCTATTTGATTCAGAAAACAGCAACGCTACCACCAAGACACTGATAAACTAGTAACACCCCTACTTGTATCATCTACCAACCTGAACTGTTGTACTGCGATTGTAAGGAGGCTGTACAGTCAATCAACCCCCAGAAATTGCTGCGTAACAGCTAATGTCTGTTGAAGAGGTGATTTGGGATGCAGCAGAGAGGGCACTTAAAACATTTCTTTGAAAGAAATCTTATTACGCTGCTGTGTGCCAACGGTGGCACGCATGCCTATGGTTGCCAACCCCTGGTATATAATATTGGCAGACTTTGTCAAGTTAAACTCTATAATGCTTTCCGTCATACAGATAAGGAAAGGCTCATAAGACACTCATAGTTATTTGAACTGTATCCCCCCCCCCCCCCCACACACACACACACTTGGGACGAATCTCTTTTCTTACAGCTCAGATTTTCTACCCAGGTCTTTCTTTGCATTTGCAGCACTATAGGCATGCATGCTGGAGACCTGAATCAGCAGCAGCAGACAAGTTGATCCAGGAGCACTGGGATGCCTAACCCCGAACTCCTGTCGGCTTTATAAAGACAAAAATCCCAGCAAAATCTGCGTTTCAAAGTTACTGCTTAGGTTTGTTTAATAACTTGTAATTCTTGCATCTGTAAACTGATGAGGCTAAAGTGGAGCTTTATCCTAAGGAGGCTGACAGCATTGAGCAGTGTGTCACCCTGTGTTGTGGTGCACCCTAAACGCAGGTAGGTCGGCCGTCAGTACTGCTCACCGGCCTATGGAGAAGAAGCATGTGCAGAAGGACCGGTTAATAAGTGAATCTTCAGCTGAGCCCAGTTGACTTTTGCCCCCCCCCTGTGTGCAAAAAAAAGGCTCTCGCCCCTCCTTTCTCTCCCGCCTTCCTGGCACAGCACACCGTTGTTCCCGTAAGCTACGTGCCAGAGTGACACGCTGGCGGCCAGCCAAATGCACCTGTTGAACAGGTGCTGTAGTATTGATCGAGGCAGGAGATGTTGATATACGTTTTCATCTCGCTAAGGTGTGGGAGAATGTGTGTGTGGCTGAGAAAGGGGGGGGGGGGGGGGGGGGGTGGAAACGCATATGTGAAAATGGATTAGTGTTTGTGTTGTGGATTCTTGTTGGCTTGCGTGTGAATGGATGTTTATTTGATGTGTATTCAAGCTGCTCAGTGGTTATTTTTAAGCTGATGGTGAGTGATCAGGGAATTAAGAGAGAGATCATTAATCAACCGTGGTTGATGACACTGAGGGGACCGCAAACATTGTTTTGGATAGCATCTCTAATGGCCAACGTTTATCTACCAGTCAGTCAGCTTCACACCAGAGCAACACATTTTTTGGGATCCCTTATTGGAAAAAGAATTAAACAAACATTACCATACTCAACTGGTTACTGCCTGTGCTCTTCTTCTCCCATTCTCTCATTCTTAATGCCAACACAGAGCCAAAATAATTAAATTAGATGCATTGCATCGACCATTGGGAAAGGCCTCAAAGCTGGACCAGGGCCAGACTATGACCAGAGAGTCTTGTGCGTCCTTTGCCGTTGCTCCTCCACCATTGCCTGTTGACTGGAGCGACACAGGTTGGCGCATGGTGCGTGTCTACTCAACAAGTTCCGTAAAAAAAAAGCGTACCAATCTACAGTGTTTCAGTTAGATCCAGACATGTGGATTTACATGTGATATCACAAGAACCCCCCCCCCCCTCTGCCCCCCAAAATATAAATAAAAAGGACATTTCTCTCGCACATTTCTCCAACAGGTTTTGCTGTTGTCTTCTATTTAGACCTTCTGGGTCTGGTCACCCTAACTTGTATGGCAAGACGATTTGAGGTCAGTCTTAAAATGATTGAGTTATCTTCATAGCCATTCTAATCTGTAAACTGCATTGTGTTGTTCAACCCTAATGGCATTGGAGAGCGAAATTAGCTTCGATTAGTTTCCATTAGCACAGCAAAGGAATGTTTGTATGAAACCGATAGAATGACGAGATCGCCTTTAGGCATGGATGCTAATCCTTCACCTTAATGTGTGTGTGTGTGTGTGGAGGTAGATGTGTTTCAAGAGAATGACTGAAAGCTGGCACCGTTTTAGGGAAATGATTGCTCAAAATCCCCTGCATGTGTCTAGGTATGTTTTCCTCGATGGGCCTTGGCATGTGTTTGGTGACAGTCCATCGATTATTGAGGTGGAATGTGGTTTACGTGTGTGGGCTGTGAGTCTGTGAATGTTTGTGTGTGCTTTTTTTAAACAATAAGGTGTTGGCTTTTATGTGCAAAAATGGTGACAGGGTTCGACGCCAGTCCTTTTCTTCTGAATATGCATACGGTAGTGCGGGTTGTAATTCAAGTTCAAAGCGCACTCTCAGGCATTCAATCTTATCCAATAATGCTCTACAGGACTGTATCTTGCTAATCTCTACACCATTATAGACGTGAGATGAAAATGAGAATGTTCGTGCTAATGCTTTGTGAATTAAACACTGGGAGTGGTATTAGATTATTGTACTCATGGAGAAGGTTGAGCCACTTCATTATGAAGTATTGGTATGAGCTGTGTATTGCTTGCCTAGTTGCCAGTTATAAGACATATGACATAATGGTGGACAGACAGCATTAATTGGTTCTAAATAGTCAGCCGTCTGTAAATTGACTATTAATATTATAGCCCCTCTCCTCCCAAGTCAAGAGCCCTGGTGTCATCCTGGACAACTCTCGCTCCTTCGTCCCTCTCATCAGTTCTTTAGCTCGGACCGCATTTATTTCACCGCCACCACATTGCCAGACTTCGCCCATCCCTGTCTCAATCAAGCGCCGATCCACGCTTTTATTTCATCACGTTTTGATTGTTGCTACACTGTTCTTTCGGGCATCCCCACCAAACATTTTAACCGTCTACAAATAATCCAGAATTCGACAGCTCCTATCCTCACCTCAAGTCCACCGACCACATCACTTCCACTCATTCAATTTCAATGGCTCCCTGCACATTACCGCATTCATTGCAAAAGTCTCCTGCTCACTTTCAAAGCCCTCCATAACCTGGCTCCCCACATATATCTCTGACCTCCTGCATGACTATACTCTGTCTCGTTCTCTGTGCTCCTCATCATCTGGCCTTTTGACCATCACCCCCTCACGCCTCAGCACCATGGGTACCAGGGCTTTCAGCTGCTCCGCACCAAGGTTCTGCCTTGTTCCAGTAAGAAAACGTGGATTTGAATATCTTTGTCAGACCATCATAAAAATGTTCATTTAGATTTTTTGGGGGGATAAAGGTAGAACATATTCATGAGCTGAATCTTTCTTCGATCCTGTCCATTTACTGCAGTAAGATGAAGGTTTTGGCTTAGGATTATTCAGCCCCCTTCAAAGTTTGGAAGTAGCCCTTTTACAGATAAATACATGGAGATGTAGTACTTTATTCACCATTCACGTGGTAAGGGAACCGTTCAGATCAAGCTGATAACATCCGTGGAGGTGTTGAGATAAAGATTTGATCTTAGGCTCAATTCAGGCTTAACCTGTTGTAACAAGACATGAGGCCTAAAATCCTAGATCACCGGTGTCATGTGTCAGGCGGTAGTATGGTCGGCAGGTTTCTGTCTGAGACTGTTGTGGAATGAGCCGTATGGAATCTAAACAATAACGTTTTTGAGAACATTGATGCTGGGTTTGTGCCAAGTCTAGGCCTGACACTTATCGTAGCTGTGTGACCCTCAAGTTCTGTCTTTGACACGCGTGACACACGCGCCCACCTTCCTTTATGTACGTTCCCTATTGTATGGTTTGAGTCATGGTTGGAAAGGTGTTTGAGGACACTGTGCAACAGTTTATTCCTCACATACAGTGAAACAAAGGTAACAGTATCATCATCAACAAACAGGTTATTTTGTGCTGGCACCAGGCCTCTTGTTTCACTGTATAGAAAAATAGGTAAAAGCAAAAGCTACGGTCCATTGGCTGCAAACAATTCTTTGAGCCTCAGCTGTCACACATCGAACAATGTACACACACACGCATGCACCCATGCACGCACACACACACACACACACACACACACACACACACACTTCTCTCGTTTTAAATAGTGCTCAAATCACATCCATAACAAACCTGAAGCAGACATACAACGTTTTGTAAATACATCCAGACATATCATTCAGCAGTGAAGCCTGCAAGTTTTTGAAATAGCATGTCTACAAAGTAGAAAAATGTTTACTGTTAACCCTACTTACTCTTTATACATCAGTTGGTGCAATAGTCAACTTTGTCACGCCATAAATATGAATAAATGATACTGATCTCAGATTAGGCAGTGTGTTCATTACAGAGACATTGATGTCTAATACCAACTGAGTTGAGGTGAGGAAAACGAACTGTTTAAACACTGAACTGGGGTCACGAGTCTAACTTGTACAGACGCCATGATGATAAAGGTCCATTTTAAACAAAACAAGTAGCCCAATGGGATAATAGGTTTTACCAGTCACCTCGTACCAGCAGGAGCTGATCTAAATGGCCAGCTACAGTTATGCTAACCAACATGGCCGATTCTGATGTTATGGTTGTGGTCAATGTACTCCTGAACTGGCAATCTTGCCAGTAAAATTCAGCTTTTACAGAGCAGCAATTTAACTTTACACTCCAAAACTCATATTTCACACTCTAGCTTTTATGTTATATGAATTATATCATAGTGTGGCTCAGTCCCTTGATAATGCCTGAGCTATTTGTTAACAGTTCAACAGCCTACCTGGTTCTACAAGAAACAGACGTTGTTTATGGACTGGATAACTTAAATAATAAGGAAAACCTTACTTTTTTTAATAATATAGCCCGCATGTCATAAAGCCCATGCACCCTCATCAGAACATTTACCTTTTCTAGAGAATTTGTCTGTCCAATGATTGTTTTAAAATAGACACAATAATTTGTGTTTCTAAAAAAGTTATGCACAAGAAATGTCATATATCTCAAAGTTTTTTCCCAAAAAATACTTGTAATCTTTACAAAAACAATATGAAATACAAGAGTTGAAAGATATAACAACGAAGACATCTGAGATTAAATTCTCATACACATGATATTTAATGATCCACAAGCGGACCATGGAAATAGCAAAACAAAATCATAAAGAACATGAGAGTGATGTTTGATTATTACAAACAATCAATTTACAATCTGGTGACACAGATATGATACAAAACATTGTACTGCAAAGTACCTTAATAGATTGTCTCATTGGTTACTACTGGTTACTTCCAATTGAATTATAACAAACATTTAAGTGCTTTGGGTGTCTTGAAAAAGCGCTATATAAATGCAATCAATTATTATTATTATTATTGTGTAATATACTTCATAGGTAGCATAAACATTTTTAAAACCTTCATGTTACACGGTGTTGGGGTAAACGTAAGGCGTAAAAGGGTTTTGCCTTCATTTTGTTCCCAACAGTTAAATTCTACGTGATTCTATGTAATACATGATGTGAGTTTCTATTGAACAAAGTGGTAAATTCATGAAACAACTTTTAGTTGAAGCATAACTATTTCCCCTCACAACATAAGACACAACAAAAATAAAATAGATACGTTGATAGAATAGATTATCTGATGAAAAATATAATATGTGCTCAGTGCTTACAATGAATAATTCCCATATGCCCAAGTGGTTGCCAAGATGGCAACTAAGATGAGTTACTCTCACCCAACGTAAAGCGCTTTTATAAATGCCATCTTTTATCCTATTATTTCTCAGAGGAAACACTATACAACCAAAGCAATCAATAGGCATCCAAACTGGCAGTGCATAAAAAGGTGTCTTAAAAAAGGCCAGACAAAAGGCACAATACCTGACCCAGATACCGTTGTTTACTTACGGTAGAAACCGTATATAACGGGCAGATGCAAACAACACAAAACTGTACAACTGTAATATTGGTTCATAAAACCTACTGGAGCCAAGAATTTAGGCTTACATTTTCTGCAACACTTCCCCTTTAAGAGAGAAGTTAGTATCTTTTACTTTGGAGCGGGTTAACACAACATCATGGCACCCAATCTTTTCAATCGAGCGGTTAAGTTAGACTGGTATATCAAGTTTACACCACCCACTTTTCTGAAGACATTGACTTGTACCCGTTTGGCCGCCAGTCTCACATGGCCATCCCCAGCTCCTCTGTCTTCCACCCAGTGGAGTTCTTCCCAAACTTGTAGACCAGGCGCCTGCCATCCACTCGTTCGAGGATCTCTCTCTTGTAGTAGTATCTGTGGAGAAAACAACATTTCAGTTGGTCGAGTTTCCGACAAAGAGACAAAGGCCTGAGCTGGCAAACCAAAATAGCTCTAGGTGAACGAGGCTGGCTCTCGACAGCGTCGCTACGTCTGAGGTTTGCTCACCTCATGGCGCGGCTGAGCTTCTCGTAGGTCATGCTGCTGTTCTTCTTCTTCTGGCCCCACATCTGAGCCACGGCCTCTGACTTGAGGAACTTGAAAACCCCCTCGCGCCGGTCCTCCCACTTCATCAGGCCCTGGTTCTTCTCGGGGTGGATCAGGATGTCCCTGATGAACTCCCACAGGTGGGTGCCTCGAGGTGCTACAGATGGGATGGAGGATTGGATTAGCTAACACAAGGGTGCCTCTATGTACAAGATTGCGTGCTTGTACATATCGGGCGACATAAAACACCATTGATTTTTTGACCGTGCATATCGCTGAATGCAAAACGGATGCAAAGCGAGTCAGGGTAATGTCTGGTCTGATGTGTGCACAGACAAAGAGCTCCCTTGAAAGGCTGCTATGAACGCTGCTCTGGGTTAATTACTGCTCAACAAATTGCAGATTGACAGCCAGAGACCGGACTGAACAAAAGTGGTAGTTAGCGCTCACATTGTTTGCTTTTCTTGGAGGTCTCGAAGAAGTTGCTGCGATCTCTGCAGAGCTTGGGTGGTCTCCCTCTGCCTCTCTTCTTCATTTCTGCCTTCCCGGTCTTGATGGCTTCTTCTGTCAACACAACAGTCGAGATTGGCAACAAGAACAGGGTTTCACCGCCGCATGTTTGTGTAAGCTTGTTCACCTCGACAGGCATTTGAAGCAAAGACTGAGTGGGAGACTAAAGGCAAAACCTGTCAAACATCCCATCAATCTTTCCCCATCAACCACCCATGTGCAGGTATACTTGGATGAAGTTGATGATTTTCACTATACCTAGTGCCCATACTTACTTGCAATTAGAGGGTAGGAGAACTCTGGGTCGGAATCGCTGCACCTTGATTCTGGAGAACTGGGATTTTGAAAGCTTAACATTCCGCCTGGAAAAGAGAAAGCAGATGTTTCAATTTTTTCCAGGATGGGCAGAAGGGCAACGGGACATGAACCATGAAGGCGAACCGATACTTTATCACATTGTCGACCACCACACACCTGAAAAGGAGCTGTGGTCACTGTCTGAAAGGTAGCCAGTGTCTTGCAGAGTGGTGATGTCATCTATGTTGATGGGGCCCAGGTCACAAGCATTGCTGTACTCAAACTCCCCCTCAGTGTCTCTCACTGTTGAGAAGCGCAGCCATAAGTACAACACATCTTTTCTGCCTTTACAAGCGTTAGGCCTACAGATATTCCAGGGCACCAAAGGCTCTTGCAGTTGTTTACCTTCGTTAAATTTAAGGCTACTGAGGAGAGGGAATTTGTCCAGGAAGGGTTCCAAGAGCTCATATGTTTCGCTCAGTTCAATACCTGATAGGATTTGGAGCTCTAAAACACACAAAGTTGAAGGAAAAGAGTTAAGACATGATATACTACAGTAAGCAAATGTTCCATGATATGCAACAGTATTGGACTTCAAAAACACCCGAAAATATTTGAGCACCTGCAGATGTTTACTAGTAACATAGTTGTAGATACCTGATTTGTGGTTTTGTGACTATCGCTACATCTACATGAGTAATGTGGCCAGTTTCCTAGTTACCATGTCTCTCTCGAAGTTCCATTAGACTTTGGTAGAGCTGGGGTCCCAAGGAACCGAACATGTCCTTCAGCTGGTACTCGCTGAGCTGACAGAGGCTGGGGCCGTCCATGGCGCAGAAGGCCAAGTTCAGACATTTGGCATCGAACTTGGTGCTGTCCACCAGGCAGGCGATCCATTCCATCACGTGCTCCGTGGTCCAGCAGTGAGGGTTCACGTTGTACCATTCGAAGCCTGGGGAACCAGAGACAGAGGCTAGGGTAAGCTGGCGGGGTTGCTGGTCGATTGTGTTTCTTGCTCTTTCGCCGAGGTGGTCGCGAAACCTTTCTTGACAGTTCCAAAATAATGGCTACAAACTTCAACAGACTGAAACACTATTCATTCCATTAACTTCTGAAAGGAGTCAGACTGAAGAAGCTAACTTCTGAATCCTCCTCCTGCACAAGGTCATTGCTTTTTCACTGTGAGTCTTCGCTTATGTTTCAATTTCAATGTCTGTTTTTGCATGCCCATTGCTAGCTGCCAGACCCCCCCAAACAGGTGATAACATAATTTGCCAAATTCCCATTCAAGTTTGTGTTGGGGTTATTTTTGGCAAGAGCCAGATGTATAACAAATATGTGTTGTTTAAACATTTACCAGATACCATTCTCGATTGAGTTAACCATTGACCTTGGTGAATGATTGACCCAACCGTCTGCAAATGAGGTCACTGCTAAGCTCAGCTAATGGCTTTTCTGTCTGAGTGTCACCCTGTGTTTACCCGCGGCTTTGCTTTTACAGAAACTACCAGGGGGATTGACAGCCGCAGTCTAGCCACAGGGTCCCAGGAATTCCATTCAACTGACAAACACATTTGCTCCTCTTTCGTTTCTCGTGAGGCGGGAAACAGGTGTTTTACAGCTGCGACGTAAACAGAAAACGGCCAAGCCTGGTAATAGGGAGTTTTGGAGGAGGGCTCTTACCCATTCCTCCAGGGCTGTAGGAGGATGCCATGTGCAGGGTCTCCATGCTGGGCAGCATGCTGTGTGTGGACGGCTGTTGCAGGGTGTCGGGGAGGCCGCTCTGATACATGGTGTTGTTGGCGTAGTAAAGGACACTGCTCAGATCCAAGGGGGACGACATGGCCTCACTTTGGAACAGATGAAATGCCAGTTAGTCATTGCATTTGCCTAAAAGTAGATAATACCTCTGGGTTTTCATGGAAAAATGACCTAGTGCTTTTCTTTTTTTCGAAATCTACAGGCAACTGATGAAGTAACTTAGGAGAATATTTCTCTACATCAAGAATGCTACTCTAAATTCCAATTGGGACGTACCTGATTTGGTGGCGACCGACAGGTAGAGTATACGTGCTCAAAGATAATCCACTGTGCACTCCGTGGACTGTGAATATTATCCTTGTAGACTTCGGTACCCTGTCTGGCTTCCTATCTCTCTCACTGTCTCTCTGGTTAACTTAGATGCATCACAAATTGCTACCTGTTGCTTTTATAGGGCAGGTGGCACAGGAGGAAGGAATATGAGGGGCGTGCTCAGGTTGCGAGCCAAGGGGAATTCCACAGGAGCAGCTCCCCCCCTCCCTCCCTCCCTCCCTCCCTCCCTCCCTCCCTCCCTCCTCCCCTTCTTCTTCCAGTGAAATCTAACAAGTTAAACGGACTTGCATGCTTGCTCACCCACACAAACACACATGCACACGCATGCACACGCGCACACACACACACACACACACACACACACACACACACACACACACACAGCAATATGCGATTATCTTTCTCTCTCTCTCTCCATGACAGGGACAGGCATCTGAAGAAGGTTGGCTGATGTGGCAAGATATTAAGATGAGATATGTAGTGGAGGTGGAAAGGTGAGGGGGTGGCGGGGTTCGTTGGAAAAGGCGGGTGGAAGAGGAGGAGTCCTGGGTCGCTCTCCATAAAAAAACACACGTAGTGCAGTTAAGGAGATGGTACACACACACAGCAGCCTGCCTCGAGTGGCTGGTTGGTCACGAGCCACTGACGCATGTAAACCACCTGGATATTTAGAGATATGCTTCCCTTTGACCGGTTTTCATGAGTTCAGTAAGGCTTGTGTACCTGAAATGTGTTTGCTTTAATGAAATACATTTGTTTGCATAGAAAAGCTCCTGGGTCCTCACGCTTGAAACCTTACACGTGGGTGCGCACGTACACACACACACACACACACACACGTACACACACGCACGCACATACACACACACTGGCACACACACACCAACTCCCCCGGTTGACAACAGACACACACCCGTCTTGCGTTTATCTCGGCGGCGTGAAATCATTGTTCCAATATTGACTGTTGCCCCAGTCACCAGGGCCCACGGACAGCCCTCCCTCTGACTTATCTCCAGCCTCAGCGCAGCGCGTTTGTGGATGTGTGAGATAGAGAGGGGGTGGGAGGTGGCGGGGGCTTGGCATACCTAGCCACAGCTCCAAACACGGCGTGTTTACTCAAGGGCCGAGAACCGCTCCCTCCATAATGGTCACCAGGGCTTGGGCCAGCGTCCATTTTTGAGCTGAGATAGTGGAAAATAAAATGGGCTCTGCTCAGCTTAGTCAGAGCAAACAGAACGAGACAGTTTGACATTGAAGGTGTTGATATTGAGCGGGTCACACCGGGATAGGTGGAGAGGACTTCCATTGTGTAGAGCTGAGGAACACTGGACACCTGCCGTCCTGAACAGACAAATTCTCATAAGCTTTGGGTGCAAAGGGAACTACAACTCTATTTCACACTTTGGTTGTGGCTGCTTTTAAAATAATATCTCTTCAACTACAAAAACAAGTATTTTGTAGCAATATCTTTCATGTTAAATGTCTAGGCATTGGAGTCAATTTCTTTTTCTTACTGGTGGAGAAAGTGGTAACGTGGTAACGTGGAAAATACATAAGGAGCAAACAGATGGCATGTGGCACAGCAGTGCTTTCTCTTTCAACGTTGGCACCTCGCCAATAGGTTGTTTGGACACACACGTTTGACCGAAACTGAAGGGGCAAGCTAATTACCATGTTCTGTGTGTGCACTCTATGGATCCTGGATCCTGTCTGTAATAAGGGAAACAATACACCCCACCGCAAGACACATAATCCACCTTTTGTTCTCAACTACTTTACAGACTCCAGGTGTCTGGGGTTTGTTTTGGTTCACTGTCTCCCCCTAGTGGGCATAAGGGGACCTGTGTTTGGAGTAAGTGCTTTCAAAGTTCAGGTTGGTAAACGTGCATTTGAATAGTAACGTTACTATTGCATGTTGAATGTTGAATTATTAATCGGTTGGATCAGAGCCATTGTAAATGTCTTAAAGAATGTCAAATGCTGACCTGTGTCTGTGTGTGCCTGTTTGTTTGTTTGTTTGTTTGTGTATTTGTGTTTGAGTGGGTTTGAGGGAGTGACTATCACAGTGTATGCTTACTGATCACAGTACTCAGCAGTAGTAAAGCACATCATTCTAAGCATGAAGCTGAGCAGCCACAAGGGAACGAGTGACATCACAGCCCCAGAGATGACAGGACTTGATGATGCCTTTTGAGTTCCTGACTGACAGCTCTGCACTAATGGTGAAGTGGGTGGACACTTATTGTTTTAACCCTCCAGGGGGAGCTTCACGTAATGCAGGTGGCATAACCGATCCCACTGGGGTTTTCCCTCCCCTTTTTCATGATGCAGCGCCGTGGAAACGTGTCACTGGGAATGCAACCCGACAAGTTTTCTGGTCTGAAACAATCCATTATTCTTTTGTTTGTTCAAACCACCAAGGCCTCTCCTTCATACCTGACTCTGCTCCATGAAAGCACGGACTTTCCAGGCCCTGCCTTTTGGGAGGCCGCAGGGTGAAAAGACAAAAAAAGATAGGTATGGTCCAGGAAGGGGTGTGGCCTGAGACGATTGTTGAAACGGTGTGACCACCAGTCATCTAGGAAGGGGTGTGGCCTGAGACGAAGGACAATATTGGCACATATAAAACTGTAAATGTCAAGCCCCTCCTCTTTTTTCAGGGCCAAACAAACTCAAAATGCCATAGCTGTCAATACAATACATTATTTATCATTTCCCTCATCGATTGTCAATAACAAAATATAAAAATATAAAATGACATGCATAGCTTTGTGCCGCTGCTGTTCGTCGATGACAATTATGAATTTACGAAAATTTCAATGTTGATCTCTGGAAGCACACAATTTCTTTTTATAAATATGAAATATACACATTGGCCACTTTACTAGGTACACCTGTTCAACTGCTCGCAAATATCTAATCTGCCAATCACGTGGCAGCAACTCAGAGCATTAAGGCTTGCAGACATGGTCCAGATTATCTGCTGAAGTTCAAACCCAGCATCAGAATGGGGAAGAAATGGGATTTAAGTGACTTTGAACGTGATATGGTTGTTGGTGCCAGACGGGCTGGTTTGAGTATTTCAGAAACTGCTGATCTACTGGGATTTCCACGCACAACCATCTCTAGGGTTTACAGAGAATGGGATGAGAAACAGAAAATATCCAGTAAGTGGCAGTTCTCTGGGCGAAAACGCCTTGTTGATGGCAGAGGTCAGAGGAGAATGGCCAGACTGGTCTGCGCTGATAGAAAGGTAACAGTAACTCAAATAACCACTCGTTTCAACCGAGGAATGCAGACGAGTATCTCTGAACGCACAGCACGTCAAACCTTGAAGCAGATGGGCTAGAGCAGCAGAAGACTACACTAGCTGCCACTCAAGTCAGCTAAGAACAGGAAACTGAGGCTACAATTGGCAAGGGCTTACCAAAATTGGATAATAGAAGATTGGAAAAACGTTGCCTGGTCTGATGAGTCTCGATATCTGCTGCAACATTCAGATGGTAGGGTCAGAATTTGGCGTAAACAACATTAAAGCATGAATCCATCCTGCCTTGTATCAACGGTTCAGTCTGGTGGTGGTGGTGTAATGGTGTGGGGGGTATTTTCTTGGCACACCTGCGGCCCCTTAGTACCAATTGAGCATTGTTTAAAAGCCACAGCCTACCTGAGTATTGTTGCTGACCATGTCCATCCCTTTATGACCACAGTGTACCCATCTTCCAATGGCTTTTAGTTGCTGCAGATTGGTCGGCTGCACATCCATGATGTGCATCTCTCGTTCCACCACATCCCAAAAGTGTTCTATTGGATTGAGTTCTGGTGACTGTGGAGGCCATTTTAGTACAGTGAACTCATTGTCATGTTCAAGAAACCAGTTTGAGATGATTTGAGCTTTGTGATATGGCGCAATATCCTGCTGGAAGTAGTGATCCTATCATCCTGTCAATATGGACCAAAATATCAGAGGAATGTTTTACCTTGTTAAAACTGTGCCACAAAGAATGAAGACAGTTCTGAAGGCAAAAGTAGGTCTGACCCGGTACTAGCAAGGTGTACCTAATAAAATGGCCTATGCATGTTAAATAAACTTGGGTGGTATAGGCTGGATACTTAATTTGACATGCAACAGCAGATACTTGCATGCAGGGATGGAAATTAAGGATTTTGGATACTGGCCAGCCATACTAGTAGAAACCTTTACAACTATTGCTGTTGACAGTTAGATAGGGGATACATTCACACAGAAGCTTTTGAAGAAAGTTTTAAGATGATAAACCTTGCTGTTGGGAACAATGCCATGATGCAATCTTTTTTCCTCTGATGAATTCCCATCAATATATGAAGGCAAATATTCACGTAAAATACTTACAAATGTTTTTAAATAGATGCTCTTTTTTGGAAATTTGATGAAGCGGTGCTACCAAAGAGAGTACAATTGGGACATATACGCTACTCGGTTCAAGAGTTTATTCCACGACCCCTTAAAGGTTCCAAATGCCAACGAATGGAACATGTTGTTGCACACTGCAACGGGAAAATGAAACGAATATAGCGGATGTGTAGAACATGGTAGAAGTAAAAATACACAAGAACCTGTTCTGGTAAAAGGCTCAAATATTGGAATATCTGAAAGTGAAAAAGCTGATATGTTGGGGAAATATAGACGGTGTAGGAGTTTAACCATACAGAAATATAGAAAGGTGTGTGATCATAGAGATGCTACAGACAGGCCAACGAATGCTGAATTTCATTGATCAGAGCTTAAAAGGACTCTAGTGGGTTTACTCTGCACTGCCCCTGGACAAGATCAATTACATTACAAAATGTTTCAGAACCTGCCCGACAAGGTGCTAAATGTTGTATTAGATTTAGTTAATACGATATGGAAAGAAGGCAGCCTTCCACCTAGCTGGACAGGGGCAGTGGTTTGACCTTTTGTGAAACCGGGCAAAGATCCGATAAAGGTTACGAGTTATAGATCAAGTGCTCTAACTTTAAGCATGTGTAGATTAATGGAAAAGCTGATTGTAAATAGAATGAATTATGACGTAAAACACAAGGGGATTATGAGTGGATTCAGAAAGGGTAGATTGACGGTCAATTCATTAATTACATTGGAGAGAATGGGAATTAGTGTTAGATTCTATAATTTTTTTTATTTAAGTTTTGTTTGAGAGGACATTTAGTTAATGTGGGATCTGAATTCTCTGAATAATACCAATGGATAATGGTGCCCTACAAGGGGTAGCGTTATTAGCCTGTCGCCGATGCTTTTCAATGTTAAGTTTAAGGATGTGTGTTACAAATCTTGGAGGGGGGGATAGGTGCCTCTTTATATGCAGATGATGGAGCCCTATGGAAGAGAGGGCGTAATGTTCAGGTTGTGAAGAAGAATTTTTTTTGGAATGGGGATTTCATTGACTAAATCGTCTTTCATGGTTTTTACAAAAGAAGATTACAGATAATATTAGTTTACTATTGCATGGACAGCCTTTAGAACGAACAATTGTGTTTAAATATCTGGGACTATGTTTTGACGAAAAACTTTATTGAGGAGAACATATTAAAAATGTAGAAACAAAAAGTAAGAAAGTGATTCTTTGCATAAAGAATAACCAGGACGCAAGGATATAGTCCCTTGCTAAAGGGAAAGCAAGATATTTTGTGAGAATCTGTGATTTATAAATTGAGTCACTCCCTTACAAGGATAACTACCTCTCTCTATATCTACTCTCCGCATTGCCAGATAATCAGAAAGAAAACAGATTAGGTCAGATTTGGTCAGGCAGCACAATAACTTCATTTGTAATTATTTGCATTTATGCCCAATATATCAGCCCCCAAACTATTGAAGTCTCATTATATACCCTAACTAGATGCTTCAACACTAATTAGGGGGTTTTAATACGAATTGTATACTCCTAATTTAAACAAGTAAGAAGTAGTCGTCTGTTTCAAGGCATTAAATATAGTTATGTATACAGTGAAAAATGTATAAAAGGAAAGGACCTCTAAACTACAGAACATGAAGGATTGCTGAGGAATGTAACTACAGTAGCAGAAAAAAACTAAAACTAAAACTACAATGATCAGCTTCATGCTGGCCTTCTTTTTTCTACATGAAAACTGTATAACGACCAAACCGTGCTAGATAAATTCTCTATGAATTGGGGAAACTCCAGTTGTATTTTATGGGGTTTAATAAACCAAGGCTCCCTCTAGTTTCTCATTGCCCACCCCCTGAGGCTTCACAGCCAATTTATTACGAACTGCCAGGGAATGCCTAAGAGAGGGGAGAGAGACGGAGGGAGGGAGGAATGGAGGGAGAGGGGGGCAGCGTAGAGTGAGTGCAGAGCAAAACAGAAACTGGCCAGAAGGAGAGACAGGGAAGAAGGGGTTGTTTTCATTTCCCATGGTCGCCTTCTGGGTTAATGTTCACATTGTGATATGATGTCATGCATGCAAGGGACCCTGACTTTAGACTCAAATTGGCCTTCTGTATGTGTGTGTGAGAGTGTATGTGTGTGGGTATGCGTGTGTGTTGTGTGTGGGAGTGTATGTGTGTGGGAGTTTATGTGTGTGGGTATGCGTGTGTGTTGTGTGTGGGAGTGTATGTGTGAGGTAGTGTGTGTGTGTGGGTATGCGTGTGTGTTGTGTGTCTATTTATACCACGTAAATAACTGACTCCTCTGTTTATGTTTGCTTATGACACAGGCTGTAGGCAGAGACGAAACACTGCATTTCTGAGTAATGATCAATTCGCTTCCAGCATGGCCTGACAACCGTCAAAGCCGCTGTCACCTCCCCGTTGACGCAGGAAAAAGCCTTGCCCACTGCTGTCCCCTAGTGGGAAAAAATCAACACCCAAAAAAAATCATCTTAGTTATTTCGATTCGTTAGTTAATAATAACACAATTCAATTCAGGTTAAGACTGGTCCCAACAGTGCTGCATTACATCCAACTGCATCAGTCCCAAAGCCTTAGACACGGAGAAGTTTGTTGACTGATCGTAGGATGAGGGCTGAGAAAGCTAATTTGGTTTGCCACTTGGCCTTTGTCAGGGCCACATATATCCTGTGTGAGGTGTAGCTGCCTGTAGGGGGGAACCTGACAGGTGGCTCTGGTCTGGGGATGGAAAACCCCCACTGCACTGGATTACTTACAGCTACCCAAACATTTGCTAAGGCACGGTGCATGGGGTCTTTGGGTTTACAAAAACGACTCCACTGATATGTAATCCACTTCTGCAAAAACAGGTCGGGCTGTGATATCGACAGGTTCAAATTTCGAGTTTGAAACCAATGTATTTGAGAATGTGAATGTGAATACATTTAAGTCTATGGTGATTTTGAGCTGGAACTAAATGTTTTAGACACAATGGATGTCCATGTAAATGCAAGACACTGTAAAAAAAAAAAAGACAACTTCAGATTTCCATAAGAGTATATTCTTTACAGTATTGATGTCTTATAATCATAATATACTGTAAATGAAAGGGATTAAGGAACCCATTTTCTAAGCAAAGCTGGTGGCCCTTAAATTATACATGACCAAATTGTTAATCGGAAAGCATAAATATTTGATTTCTGATGGTGGTAGCTACGGTTTGGGCTGGCACACAGGTGGCACACAGTTGGCACACGGCACTGTCTTGCTGTTGAGCTTCCAGGCTGTGTGTGTGTTGCAGCTCTGCCCTATGAACATGTTGAAACATCTTGGCAATCCTCTTTAGGAGTCACTTAGTACATCAATTTTTATAGATGGATGTTTTCACATGAAGACACTAAATGCCCTAATTCATCAGACTCCAAAAAGCCACTCAGTTTTGCTTTGGCTGGTTGGCCTATTTGGAGTTCAATCTACCGATCTAACGTGCAGAGGCCAGGCTTTAGGTTATCAAGTCCAGAATAGACCCTCAGCTCTATTTATACTAGAAGTCTGTATCCTCTGTCTGTCAGCTGAAATATCAAAACCCCAGCCTTCACACTGTCTGTCCGTAAGTCAAATTTCTCAGGATTACAGGCTCCATAGTAAAACCTCTTCCTCATGTGCACCCTTACCACATCACAGGACTATACAGCCTTTATGGGAAACTTTGAAGTTGTTGTGCCATGATTCTGATCCAACACATCATCTGGCTGATTCAGGTTCTATTGACGTGTTACCGCTTGTCTGATCTGCGAGAAAACACTGAACCAAAATACATGTAGACCAACAAAACAAAAGTCACACACAAGTGCTGCCACACACACATACACAGACACCCACCAGAGAAGAGAGGCTCAAAGCTCAGATACCCCCCCTCGACCCGGAGTCTTTTAATAGACCTGGCTGGACTCATAGTTGCAGCTGCCTGTGGGTGTCTACCCCCACCGTGCTAACGTCCACTCTTCTCCAACGCCTCCCACCCCCCTCTCTCTCACTATCTCTCTCTCTCTCTCTCTCTCTCTCTTTCAGCGCTGTATCTGTCTTACTCTCATTGCCTTCTCTCATTCTTCCCCTCCACCTCCATTCTCTCTCCCCATTCCCCGAGTCTCCCGGCTCCTTTCAGCTCTCCTGCACCTTCCGTTCTTCACCCAACTTTTCTATTTCCCCTCTTCTTTATCTTTTTTTTTCTTCTTACGGACACCCACGCTCCCCCCCCCCCCCCCCCCACCCACACCACACACCAGCACACGTCAAACCTCCAGCTAGACTCGTCGGACTAGTTCGTCTCTTGCCATGGCCGACAAAAAGCCGGTGACCGCCGGCGGCCGTTTGACTGCGCGTCGGAAAGAGCGGAAGGAACTAGAACTAAAGGAGACCGAGAAAGAGAAGGCCTCTGGAGCGGGCGAAAAGGCGGTGGCTAACGGAGCCGCCCCGGCCCCAGAGGACGGGGACCCCGCCAACGGAGCCATGGCCAACGGGGCCGAGGCCAACGGTACCGAGGCCAACGGTACAGGGCCGGATGGGGAGAACCAGGTGGAGGCCATGGAACTGCCCCCGTTTGAAATCATCACAGGGTAGGTGACACTGGCAAGGCAGAGGAACAGAGGGTGTTCTCGGCTGTCTGGCTGCACTTTGGTAGGCTGGTGTTCAGTTAGGTGAGGTGTCTTCGCGACTTGCTCCTAGGTGAAATAGCATAATCAAAACGTTTCAATATAAAAATGTGTAAGCATAGATTTTTCAGGGTGAGACCATGCATTTCTTGCGGTAGAAACGTTTTGGTGAGCTGGGTACGGGTATGAAATCAATTGGATTTGAAAAAAGTTAATTGTGCTATAATGTTACACCTCACCTTAAGTCTCTGACCATTGAGATTTTATTACAGATATTATACATATGAAATAGGACAAAAGAGAATGATGTAATACAACAGGAATAAAATGACAGTATGTTCACCCATATCGACTGATGAAACACCTTGTGGTCAAAGGGGTTCTTTGATGAACTAAGAGGGTCTATGAGTTCAAACAATGAGCTTGGTACGACAAACGGGTCGAAACAACAAGCCCTTTCTGTTATAATAATATCATTTCTGTTCTCATGACTTTGAATTTTAAAATGTTTTATCCTAAATCTCTCGACTTTATTGCTGTACTGTGCTTAATTGTATGTATTGTTTGATCATTTATTAGATACCTTTACTTTCAATATGACTTATCAAGTTATCATAACATTGAAATTGCTCAAGCGATGCAGCCAAATCTGTGCCATATAATGCTGACGTCTTTGGATGTGGTGCACCAGAGTTTTGTTAAATTCCTCTGAACACATCAAGATTGGGTAACATGTCCCTTTAGATTCATATAAAGTATTTCAGTAACCTGTCCCTGAGATCCCATTTCTCAAAAAAATATAAATAATAATGATAAAATCATAATGAAAAAACTATTGTAGAACAATTGGAATAATTGGTAGAGCTTGTTAAACTTGAACCAAATATATCTATTTACAGAGTTCAAATCAGATTAAAAACGAAAACCCAATCATTCTAAGCTGGTGGCATTGTAGATCTTTATTTATTCCTTTTAATCAAGACTCAAGGCCATCTGCATTCCCTCACCCCAATATGCGGCTGCCTGCCAATGGCCTAATTTCGAAACTTGCAACGTCACTTGTCTGTGGCGAGTGTTTGAGTGTTGCTGAAGGTCAGTTGGCTGGGGTGATAGATCGTGGCTCTCGATATCAGGGCCTGTGGCTGTATATTATAGGGAGAACAGCCATCTGTTCTGTGTTGATCCAAGTGCCTCTGGTGGTGCAACTGGTCCGTAGTGTGCGCTTGGCCGACAGACAGCGACATAGGGGGAGACTTACACTTGTATACGCTGCACATTCTCCATCACAAACTTAGATATGGCTGTCAGGCACATTTATATGCACCAAGATGAGACAAACAGGACCAGTTCCATGTTGCTAGGAGGACCTCTGGTGCTGCGTTTCCATTGCTGACCTGAATACTGTAAGGAAGGAGTAATTTCATCCAGTCTTATTTTAGTCAACACGCGGCCCGGACAGGCACATTGGACAACCTATTTGTAAAATGATTAACATAATAATGATTTGCCAAAGGTGAGGGACAAAATGATGAATGCACAGAGGGCAGAAGAGAACAATGTAATATATTAGGACTTCAGTCCCTAAAATGACAGTCTATTCACCCATATCGACTGATGAAACACCTTGTAGACAGGGGGGTTACTTGATGACTATGAGGGGTTTATGAGTTCAAAACAATGACCCTGGTAAAACAAACGGATCGAAACAACCAATCCTTAGACAGCTCTGTAACAATATATGGATGACTGATTGAGTGCTGGAATCACCATGGATATCAGAGATTGCTAGGAGGGCATTTATTTTTTGAGTGGTCAACTTATTATAAAACGATTGACTCTGAAAGGTAGTTATAATTTGTGTATATGAAATGTACAATGTTTCAACGTGCAAAGCAAATGAAGGCACAAGGGGATATTACTTTAGTTAGATTTGCAGCAAGATTAGGTTTTCAAATGAAAAGAGTAATAAAAGTATAAAAGCAATTAATCTGAAAGCAAGTTGCACATGGTTAACCAAGTGCCAGCTCTAGTTAATGGCGAAGAATGTATGTCACAGATTTTGTGATCTTAAAATACACAACTGGCATTCCATGAAAGGGGAAGGCTAATAGCCCCAAATTTAGCCCATGCCCTGCAGTGGGGACAACCTAATCCCTTTGCTAGCACTGTATCCAGGGCCTTTCCCCAATACCGCTCCTCTTAGCTCTCCTGCTAACAGAACCGAGACAGGTGCAAGGCCTTGTGGGTATTACAAAAGCACTATGAAAACATATAGTAGATTCTCTTGTTGTTGCATGTGTTCAAAAGAGAGCCAAATCTGAAGACACATAGGTACTGTCAAGTAGTATAATACTACAACTCTACTCTAACAAATCTACTCAACATATGCATACTTTGAGGCACAAAAAAAGAAGCAAATCAAGTCCATATTTCAAGTGTAAATATAGCCAAATATTGTACAATATGATGAGTAGTGCATTGAAGTATCAAAAGAAAGGATAACCACTGTTACACTGGTACCCTACAATTTCCTGGCACTGAAACCCTGCACTATAAAAATATTGAAAACAAATATAAAGGCACTTGAAGGGGCTGCCTACTAAATGTGCTCTTCCACCTACCTACGCAGGGACCGCATCGACCCGTTCTTCTTCAAATTCCAGTTCAAGAACGTGGAATACTCCTCTGGCCGTAATAAGACCTTCCTGTGCTATCTGGTGGTCCAGGGCAATTCCGTAGATGGCCTCCAGAGGGGCTACCTGGAGGATGAGCATTCAGGAAGCCACGCCGAGGAGGCCTTCTTCCTGCAGACCCTCCCTCACAATGACCCCGCCCTCAGCTACACCATCACCTGGTAAACGTCACAGTTCGTTTCACCTGGCGAACGTTGGTACACATGTCTTTCTCCATGAACTGGCACTTTTAAAAGTTACAGCTACAGCTGATATAGTCTTGGCTCCTTCTTCAAAGACCCTGTCTGTGTCCTCGGTGGCCTAACGAGCTGCTTGTGTCTTCCCTCCCCCCCCCAGGTATGTCTCCTCCAGCCCCTGTGCAGCCTGCGCTGCCAAGCTGGTGGAGGCCCTCAAGGCCAGGAGCAACGTGAAGATGAACATCTTTGCGTCCAGACTCTTTGAGTGGGAGGAGCCGGAGATCCAGGAGGGCCTGAGGTCTCTGGCGGCGGCGGGCTGCAAGCTGAGGGTCATGAAGCCGCTCGACTTCAACTACGTGTGGGACACGTTTGTGGACAACGAAGACCTGCCCTTCACCCCCTGGGAGGATTGCAAAGAAAACTACGAGTACTACCAGGAGAAACTAGCCGACCTGCTGCAGTGACACCAGTAAGTGGAGGAAGTGACCCTCTGGGATCTGAAGTACCGAGCGAGGCAAACACCCGTTTGCATGGCAACAGAAATGCACCCAGCGCCAGAGAGATGTCAACAATTAGGATAGAATAAAGTAATTCATTAATGGGATTAAATGTAAATTGAAGAGCCACACAATTCAGAGAACATGTAACAGACATCGATAATGCGTGAGCCAGAGCAATAACACTGATGAGTATTGAAGCCACGCAGAAAAACAAACAGAAACAGTGACTGGCATTGTTGCTCTGCAATTCTGGAGCGACAGTATGCCAGGGTAAGCACTTGCCAACTGGCATAATCACAACAGTTTGAGGGCAGTGGGGAAGCTTGGGAAAGGATGTGGGTGGGGGGGGGGGGGGGGGGGGGTGGGGGGGCTGTGGGAAATTAGGATGACGGGAGAGGCAGAGAGTGCACACACAAGGACTCAGAGATGATGAAAGGAGGAACTCCAAATCAGCTTAGGGCATTACTAGAACTTGTTACTCTGCTTCAGAACCAGCCAATATCAAAGTAAAGCTTGAATAGATTGTTTAGACTGTGGTCGCCAGTGGAACAAAAATGTCGGATGACGTTTTAGTTGACCATTAAAGAGATGCCCTATTATTATGGTGCAATGTGATGGCTAAATATTGGGAATCCAGTCTAGTCTTCATTCTAGGACATGCTCTGTGTGGTATGAAAGAGGGTATACCCAAATAACCTCTCTCTCTCTCTCTGAACACAGATATGCTGTCAGCCTATCACCTGTCATGGCGTCACCACCTCAGCGGCCTTGATAGGACACAATTCAGACAATCACACAGCAGCTGGTTAACGTGCTAGCTATGGAGAAAACACTTTTCTCTAGGGGTGTTTGTATGCCTGCTTGCTCTGCGTACCGATTTGGAGAGAGCTCCACATCACCACCCCCTCTATCCGGCACTGTGTCCCAGCCTCAACCATCCACTTTGAGGTGGTCTTGAGGCGACTTTTGGAAGATTGCTTCAACATCTATATACTGTAAAAATCTCTTCAACAGGGCACCTGCACTGCGTGTCCTGTTTAAAGGAGTTCAATATTTTGGAAGTTTAACCTTATGGCCATAGCTCTAGGATGTAAAAACTATCTGGACAAGTAAGGACAACTCAGAAAGGCAAGGGAATTAGGTAACACATCCAAAATAGTGAATTATTCCTATAAAGTTATATAAACAGTTCTGCTGATGTTTGTGTGACTTAGATTGCACAATTACAAATTAAGAAAAAACATACATAAAATGATAGATTAAGGAGCTGAATTCACTGGCTTATTGTGTTGAAACAAAGCAAACGTAAACATCGGTTTGAATTTGAATATGTATGCATTTATGTTTACGTAACAATCATGGATGTAAGATACATTCGATATTTGTTTTACACATTTTGTTAAAAGAATTGAGTGAATGATGGAGAAGCTATTTTGTACTGGATGACTGAAATTAAATTGCAAACGCACCATGTTTAAATGATTACAACTGTCACTTTTTAAAACATATAATCTACATATAAGTTATGAGATGTAATATACAGTACACAAGTCTTACACAGGAGAAAGTGGTGACACAGCTAACTAATTTTCTTCAATTGTTTCATTAATCGTCACAAATCAGTATATAGGCGTTATGTATTACATATTTTATTACCTGCTACAGCTTTCACACAAGTAATGCAGGCAATATATACAAAAATAAAGAGAACATATATATCACTCCATTTGTTTTCATTGTGTTGCTTGACTTGACCAATGCCCTTAAAATGAACTTAAAACCCGTCACATAACAGTATATTTTGCTCAAGCCGTAGTCTGCATAGTCAAGCTAATCCTTGTTTTCCATCAAGAATCTATTGAGCACCCAAAAACAACAATTCTATTTATTAAGTAGCTAGGGTATAGGCCTAGTGGGGAAAGAATTAGCTGAGTGGAAGTGGCTAGGTCTCACCTCCATTCCTAGATTAGGGTGCTACTATATATAGAGTTTGGAGTGTTCACCATTTGATAACGGCTGAATGTGGACACAAACTCTGGCCTCTGGAAATAACCCAGCCTTCCTAGCAATTGAGAGCTTTAATCTCAGAGATGTGTCCTGGTCGAGACTTCATTCCTGTTGTTTTCAAATGCATGTTTTAACAATGATGTTTGTCTTCAGAATAGTTGCATGGGTTAACAGAGCCTTAAAATAGAGAGTGCGTCTTTGGGATGAGGCGTTAAACAGATGTCCTGACTCTTAGGGGTCACTAAAGATCCCAAGGCACTTCCTTGAGAAGATTAGGTGTGCAATTCAGGTGTCCTGGCTATGCTCCCTCTCGCGGCTACCTCATCATCCCCTCAGCTCTCAATTGGCCACTATCCCCTATCCTACCCCTTGTGCCTCTTCAGTTGGTCTAAAAACACGACATGTGGTGAGCAAGTCTGGCACAAACTGACTGCAGTGGCATCACCCAGGTGGGTGCTACAGATCGGCGACTTAACTCTGAGTCTCCCCCTAAAGTGTGAAGCGCTTCGGGCGTCTTGAACAGCGCTATATCAAGTGCAATCAAATATTATTATTATTAATGATTAAAAGGTATCCACAGCTGTAAAGGAAAACATGTTTTTATTAGATAACATCACTGGTTCACACTGTGCTTCCAATACTTTTCCATATCACATACGAAGCTTGATGCGGGCGTGCTATGAATACGGAACAATAATTAAACATTCATTTAAATGTCACTGCAAACAAAACACGCAATACTGTATCTGTGTCGACTATATTAATAGATTGGCCACTTAATTTCAATGAAGTTCAACTTTCCTGTTTTACCCATCAGGTGAAGGAAATCCCTTCAGGATTTGAGCAGAACCATAAACCTGTAGCATGCTTTATTTCAAACATGAACATTCTCTTTAGGAACCAGGGAGAAGGACAAGAAAAAGATTCGACTTTACACACAACTTTCAGATCATTATTTGAGACAGTGCTGATATGAAGAGATGGCTTATCACCCACGTTCACTGCGACACCGACAAGCTGCAAGTTACATGTGTTCCCCTTTTTCCCTTTTAACTGAGGGCACACGAAGAGCACAGGATTTAGTGGTATACTACCGAGAGTGTGTAACACATAGCAAGTATGTTACTATTTTCATGAGGCTTGTCTTGGCTGCCACAGGACTAAGCGGTTGTGAAATGTGTTTGAGTGCATTTCTACGGTGGATGTGTTTGTATATACAGTGTTTGTTTGTCTGTCAGGCTAGCGCTCCCCGTCAGACAAAGCAGGGAGCTGAGGGCTGAAGAAGTCTCTCAGCAGGTTCTCCATCACCACTTGCTGTTGGCTGTCCGCTCTGGCAGGCTGGGCCCCTTCGGCGTCGTTAGGGATCAGAGCTGGACTGAGACCCAGGTTTAGGGCCACCGACTGAGGCAGGAGCAAGGAGCGGGCCTGGGCCGTGTGGAGACCCTCCATGGCGCTGGAGAGCCAGATGAGTCTCTTCAGGCTCTGGATGGTCCGGCCGCGGTCATGCATCAGCTGGTGCTCTGTTACCGCTCGACGCCTGTGTAGACGGCAGGATCGTATACCAGGATGGCCAAGGTTTAGATTTGTTTTGACAGAATAGCACTTGTACAAGACTTTAGAGGGCTCACTCCCAAATATTCACACACCACCTGGTAAAGTCCTTACCTCTCACTCTCATTCTGACAGTGGCCGAAGGCGAGGATAACCAGAGCTATGACAGCAAGCCACTGTACAGGCTTGTAGGGCACCAGCATTTTCTGGGTCACACCCAAACAAGACAAATACAGATTTAAAGTGTCCTCCAAAATCATTTGCTAAAGTAACAAATCTCTGATTATTCTGGGTCCGACAACAAAAAAGTAGTACCCATAAAACAAATAAATAGTTTATGCTAAAAATATTCAAACAAGTATAAACTAAAGTAAAACAAGTATAAATACTATATATTTAGTATATAGTAATATTTTCAAGAGAAATGTGACAGTTAAACAGTTTTTACTCCGGGATTTATAGAAAATCCAATATACAGTTAAGCAAGATTTGCAATGCATGCAACTTTAAACTACAAAACGGTCCTTTCATGAACGGGAAATGGACAACAAAATTCCATATTTATCCTTCTGATACTACACGTTTCAGATAATAGTTTTAGGCTGCACACTTCTGTATCAAGAGATGGCCTGTCAACTATATGGCAGGTACCTTTCAATGAACGTTTCGGAAATTCTAAACAACTAATTCAAATAAATACTTTTCAACTCCTACCGCAAAAAGTTGTGATATCCTGCCCTTGCATATAGCGTTAAAATAGTATTAGATACTCACATAGTCCCTGTCGCTGACACTACAGCTCCTAGAACGTCTCCTTTGACTTCTGGACACTGACTCAGTCTAATGCAAGGCTTTTTATACCTCATTTGTACACACACACACATGCATTCACACACACACACACACACACACACACACACACACACACACACACATCCTATTGTTCTTTATTAAACACACCCACAGGATGATTGTCAGAAGTGACAGAATTCGTAGAGGTCATTGATATGCTAATAGATTGACTACGTCAATCCTACCCTCAGTGTCTTTTTGTTAGCTTTTGACACCCAGGTAAGATGGTGAAGAGAAACTGCAGGCATCGTCAGATTATTTTGGAAAATATAATTAGATTCCTATGGGTTTTTCAAAAACCCATGATTGAGGAACCCTTTTCTATGGAAATTGTTGGTGTAAAAATAAGTATGGGAATTAAATTATGAAAGGATTATATGTCAGCTTGATCAATCAATTGCTCACCAAATATTGTGAGCACCTGACTACTAAGTGATTTAACTAAGATGACTCACTGGAATGAGATGAAGCCAATCTCCTTCACAGCTGTGTGAAGCTCTGACACTCATTTGTGACAAAAAAATGGTTGACTCCATATAATAACTCCAATTCCAAGTCAACTTATGGACGGACGGCAAGTATAATATATTTTTGTGGGTGACTCAAGGGACATTATTGAACACACACACACACACACACACACACACACACACACACACACACACACACACACACACACACACACACACACACACACACACACACACACACACACGTTTCTGTCTAGTTAAAATGCCTGTCCCTTGGAGCTGTTCAATAGAGGTAAGTGACATTACAACTTTCTCGCTAATAAACCTGCAGCCACGCTGGAATCTTCCTGTTGCCGTGGCGCTCAGAGAGTCACCGTCGGAGACATTGTCGCCTTGACAACCCCTTCTGGGCACCAGGTTTCCCTTTGTGAGAAATGCAGCCGGGCGTTGGAGTCCGTGGGCGAGAGCAGGAGCGAGGCGGAATGATACAGACATTAAAAAAGGCATATATGGGGATCTTGAAGGAACTGAAAAGCGTTGGGGAGAGACGAGGAAAAGGACGGACGTGAGAAGGGAAGGCACAAAGATAAAGAACGGGTCGGCAGTGTGCATCCCCACCGACACTGCCTCTATCACCATCTCCACATTAGCCTCTATCACCATCTCCACATTAGCCTCTATCACCATCTCCACATTAGCCTCTATCACCATCTCCACATTAGCCTCTATCACCATCTCCACATTAGCCTCTATCACCATCTCCACATTAGCCTCTATCACCATCTCCACATTAGCCTCTATCACCATCTCCACATTAGCCTCTATCGCCATCTCCACATTAGCCTCTATCGCCATCTCCACATTAGCCTCTATCACCATCTCCACATTAGCCTCTATCACCATCTCCACATTAGCCTCTATCGCCATCTCCACATTAGCCTCTATCACCATCTCCACATTAGCCTCTATCACCATCTCCACATTAGCCTCTATCACCATCTCCACATTAGCCTCTATCGCCATCTCCACATTAGCCTCTATCGCCATCTCCACATTAGCCTCTATCACCATCTCCACATCAACCTCTATCACCATCTCCACATTAGCCTCTATCACCATCCCAACATTAGCTTCTGACAAGCAAACAAATCAAATATCTAATCAGCCAATCACGTGGCAGCAACTCAATGCATTCAGGCATGCAGACATGGTCCAGACAATCTGCTGAAGTTGAAACCAAGCATGAGAATGGGGAAGAAATGGGATTTAAGTGACTGTGAACGTGGCATGGTTGTTGGTGCCAGACGGGCTGGTTGGAGTATTTCAGAAACTGCTGATCTACTGGGATTTCCACGCACAACCATCTCTAGGGTTTACAGAGAATGGGATGAGAAACAGAAAATATCCAGTGAGCGGCAGTTCTCTGGGCAAAAATGCCCAATTGATGGCAGAGGTCAGGAGAATGGCCAGACTGGTCTGCGCTGATAGAAAGGTAACAGTAACTCAAATAACCACTCGTTTCAACCGAGTTATGCAGACGAGTATCTCTGAACGCACAGCACGTCAAACCTTGAAGCAGATGGGCTAGAGCAGCAGAAGACTACACTAGCTGCCACTCAAGTCAGCTAAGAACAGGAAACTGAGGCTACAATTGGCAAGGGCTTACCAAAATTGGATAATAGAAGATTGGAAAAACGTTGCCTGGTCTGATGAGTCTCGATATCTGCTGCAACATTCAGATGGTAGGGTCAGAATTTGGCGTAAACAACATGAAAGCATGAATCCATCCTGCCTTGTATCAACGGTTCAGGCTGGTGGTGGTGGTGTGATGGATCTTTTTTTTACCTACCAGAGTATTGTTGCTGACCATGTCCATACCTTTATGACCCTGTGTACCTGTCCTCCAATGGCTACTTCCAGCAGGATAACATGCCATGTCACAAGCTCAAATCATCTCAAACTGGTTTCTTGAACATGACAATGAGTTCACTGTACTAAAATGGCCTCCACAGTCACCAGATCTCAATCCAATAGAGCACATTTGGGATGTGGTGGAACGGGAGATTCACATCATGGATGTGCAGCCGACCAATCTGCAGCAACTGCAGGAAGCTATCATGTCAATATGGCCCAACATCTCAGAGAAATGTTTCCAGCACCCTGTTGAATCTATACCACAAAGAATTAAGCCAGTTCTGAAGGCAAAAGTAGGTCCAACCCGGTACTAGCAAGGTGTACCTAATAAAGTGGCAGGTGAGCTGTATAGAAACATAGGGGGGTGATATATGACTAATTGGACTTATTGGCTGATGACAGCAGTGGCTGGGCCTGTTACAGGACCCCCTTCCCCGAGGGGCGAATGTTAATTTAAGTTGTTATATTGATGGGTAAATATTTAAATATATATATGGATCTGAGAGGCGTATGCCGGGATCAAACTACACAATGTTTTTGTCTTTCACGATGGTCACTATGTCAGATTATGCAATAAATGGCCGGGAGAATGGCAACACAGGAAGGGGGACCCCGACCAACCATCGTACGTTGTCTTTTACGACCTTGCGCGATTTCATAGGTTGTCGGAGAGGGCTATCAAGGAACGCGTCGTAGTTGTCAAACTAGTCAGTGTCGTGGGAAATCAGCAGATTCAATACTTAATTTTAAGTAACTTCTTGTCTTTTAATGTTTCTAACATAAAAGGTATATACTTTAAGGCCTAAGTTATACCACAGCAGGAAAATTCAAAAAACTTGCAACGATGTACGTTTGTCGGCGACGACAAAATCTTGTCAAAATCGGCTGAAATCGGGTATTATGAACCAAGCTCTTCCACTTTACTACTCTAGGAACATGCACAGTTTGGTTCAGTTCTTCAATAGTGTTTCACTTTAGTGGTGAAATGGTCTCAGTGCATGACATAAGTGTCGGTAACTCAAGCTCTGTTGGTGCTTGTGTGCGGTGCGGGTTTGATCATTTAGTTCCCTAGGCGAGAATATTGGGAAAAATTCAAGCGCGCTTGGGGATCCTCTGGTGGCCACGGGGGCCCAAAGCAGGAGCTTAGTCATGCCTCGGGACGGCTCTGCATAGTACAGCATGGTGCAATATATACATTTACGGTATATGTCAATAAATAAAAATGAACAAAAATACAAATAGTTTTAACACGTTACATGGGTCAACCTTTGTTTATGTAGCTTATGTGCCTCGGAAAATCCCCTCAGATTTCACATTTCAGACCTTTTTCTCCACAGTCCTCCCCTGATAGTCCAACTCTGCTCCTCAGTTAAATTAAGATTCCAATACGTGACCGGCCTGCACATATCTCAAATTATTCGCGCCACTTACCTCAGAAATGGTTAGCTGGATTTTTCAGTTGTATCTGGTGGTTTTCAGAGTAAGAATCGGTGATTGGCCGGGTGAGATATTAATGGTATGGTCATCAGTACTTTTTCTAAACAAAATTAGAGTGTTCCGGCTGGGAAGGGTTAAACAGCCATTTTCTGATTAAAAGTAAATAAAACAAAAACATTATATATCAATTCTTTTCAAACCTTACCAGTTCAAAAGGTTAACAGGAAGGACCTTACTTTGAGTGCAGAAATACAGCACCTTGTGCTTGACATAACGCAGCCTTCTCAAATGTACAGGGGGGGTCGCAGTCCCGTTACCAAATTGTTACTGTATGACAATAAATTACCTTAACTGTTTAAATATGAAGTAAAAGTAATTTAAACGAGTTTATTTGTGTACTTTAATGAAATAATTGGTCACATGTTTAAAAAAGAATATATCTAGCTATATTCAGACAGAACCCAACCTCAATTTTATCAAACATCTATCATCTGATTCTTCATATTGTTTAATTGATGGATCAAACCAAATTTAAAACGAATTAGTTTCTCTTTATTCAAAAAAAAGAAACAGTTAAACAAATTAACTTTGGATTACAGGAATGAGTGATTGTATGTGTGTGTGAGAACAACTGGATGTGACAGAACTCCTGTGTAGAGGTTGTTATAATTGACAGGAAAAGATCTTCTAAAACACACTTTTAAAACATGATATACAATTGTATTTCACATAGAATTGCAATAAGTGCATGATCAAAAACTTGATATGCCTTTTCTAAGGAACTGTCTAGTTTGTCCCAGACTTCTTTGTCAATTTCCATGTGACGACCCGTGACTTGCCTCGCTGGTGCGATGGCACACAGGATTTCTTGAAACGGGTACCGAAGGATGTCTCGCGGGCTGGCCAGCAAAACCTGTTGACCCCAATTCTTTTCACATCAACGAACCCTAACGTGTGTTGTTTGTGTCTGGGATGAGGCCAGGATACAGTTCACTGTCGTACTTCAGCACACACCATTTGCCATCAACCTCAGGCTGACCACTGGTTTTCTGTGGTCATGGGGGTCTCCTGTGGATGGAAGGTGACAGGCCTGGCATGGAAACACTCATGGCTCAGTTGTTGCCGTGCTGCGCACAAGCAGCTGACATCCCTGTTAGGGCATCTCTCCATGGCCTAGGGTCACTGCCTGATGAGTCTTCGTCGTAGACGGAACTGGTGGCACATCCTTGGGCATCTCTGACACGGCTCTGTCGACTGCTTCCCCTTCCACAAAGGAAAACAACTTGATTGTGGTCTCCGTCTTGCTCAACACAGAAATAAGCTCCGAAGCATCGGCATGACAAGACTGCCAGCCGTCCTCTGCAGAGCCCCTCCCACTCCATCCGGGGCAAAGAAGTTCCACAGCAGTTAATCCTCTTCTGAACAGCTGTTCAAAAATGGAAATGATCCCTTACTGCTTGTACTGAGGGCTATCACTGTAGCACTGGTGACGGGTAGGGCTGCCAGATGGATGATGGGCCCTTCATCGTCATGCAGAAGGACACCAGATGGGGGATTGTATGCACTTAAAGCACACCTGTGCGCAATGCTGCCTGCCGGTGTGATGCTCCAAAGTGGACCGCCTGTATTTCTGGGCCACACTTACAGGGGTAATTTTCGGTCAACATGTATTAAGCATGCATGTGCTTTCAAGCCTTGTCTCAGTGCCCTGTAGTCGGTAAACAGATTATTGATGTTGTAAGTGGGCCTCCTAAACTTGCACAACTTCAGGATCAGCTGTTCCAGCAGTTGCTCTTGTGCGGTCTGGAACTCTCTTTTTTGATGGTGACGGTGATGGTGGATGTTCTGGTGGATGTTGGATGTTGCTGTCATTATTGTGCTCCTTATTCACAGTTGCCCACTGGGCGTAATTCTTAATTCGTAACACTTAATTCTTAATGAATTGGCCAGAGACGGGACGAGAGGTCCTGAAAACCTGGGGAAACAACTAAAATGTGTATTTTAACTACCATTTTATGATTTTCTGAGAAAATATGTTATGTCTAAATTGTAAATAGTAACACAATAATAATAATAGGAATAAAGATTTCCGACGGATTCTAATCATAATATTTCATGGTGAAGCGTGGGGGCTAAACTGCTGTTTTTTTCAGCCATATTTCAACGCTTGGGTGCGAAGGGGTAGCGTTGTTAAGCACAATGAATTCCAGGATACACTCACAGCTCAAGGGTTATTTTTTGTTGACTTCGCCAGAGGGAGTAAAATTGAAGGAATGCGGATTCTCCCTTCCCTTGCTTAAGACGGAATGGACCTGCCCTCCAGCTGGTCGCCATGTTACATTCGGAGATTTGGGGGATTTCCCCCTCTAATGATGGAAAGGAGACGTGATGAAGCAAGGATTTAGATGAAATTGGGATGCAGCCATTGACGTTCGAGAATATTGTGGCTTGTGCTGTTTGCTGCTCGACTACACAGCTGTATTAGGCCTAATGGGGCAATGGCATTTCAACTAGCGAGCAGTAAACTCATTAATTATGCAATAGAGGCACCAATTTACTCCAAAAACATCATATTTGATTCGCCCGATGATAGTCAATAAGAGTGGGGATAACACTTATCCTAGCTTATCCTGTTTTGCTGAAGCTTGTAGAGAAAGTTCAGCTGTTTACCAATGGCTAGTAATGTCATAGGTAGTGTAGACATTTGTTGCAACACACAGCGCTATTATTTCTTAGGCTACACTAAAAAGACATAACATAAAAGTTCATACTGTAACCATCGACGATTAATACCTTCATCTTTTCCACGTTTCTCCTCTTCTTTTTGCTTACTAAATTGAGCCCCAGATGGCTTTGCCCTTTTCATTATCGAGGGAGGATAAAGGGGCGCCCAGCCGTTCTGCACTGCAGTCGCCCCAAAAAGAGCGCTGCGCAGATTGGTGCAAACGGTCAAACGTGTGCCAACACCACCTCTCATCCCTTGGCAAGGAAGAGGTGAAACGATGTAACTGTAGTTGTTTCCAGCTTCCACATGGTGTCCCTGTTGGACCAGCTACGCTCCCGCGCCTGACAGCTTTTCAACGTCTCCACATTTGACGGCGTCAGTGAATGAAGGATTAAAATGCTTCAGTGAATCCAGGGGCGAGGAGCAGAGGAATCCCAATTGGCCAACTCCAAGATAAAATGAAAAGGGCTTAAAGGAAAGACAAGACAAGTTGAGAAACAATGGACAGAATTGTGGAGGTACGTCTGAATAAGTAATGTGTCATCCAAATATTTGGAGTATCTCTCTTTGAATTACTGTAGTTTGAATTTACTATTATATCTGTAAAGGATATGCAGTTCTGGGTAATCCCACGGATGATGTTTCCTGACTGAATGCATTGCACACAAAGGGTGATGGCAATATCCATCAAGCTTCTGCATAAGTGTACTTTTCAGGGTGCCATTGCTTTTACATACCGTCTGTTTCTAATAAACGTTGGTTCTCGTCAGGAATAAGTTTCCCACAAACACAGCAAAGAAAAAGATCAGCTGGACACATTTATATTTCAAATCCCAATGGCTTTATTTTATGTATATAGATTTGTATATATTTATATATATATTTATATAATAACTTTCACCTCAATTGCTTGATTATCATTTTTTGTTCTGTTAAATTCAAACGACAGGACAGAAAGACCAAGGCATTCCACATGATCATATAATACAAAAGAGTAAAGAAAAGAAGCTCGGAGTGCGGGCACCTCGTGCGCACCCACGTACATACATTGTACACGTTGTGTTTCTGTTAGTAGAAAGAACTGAAAAGATGAGAAACGACTGCATCCACTGAGACAAGAGACAAGCACACAGACAGAGAGAGAGAGAGAGAGATAATGTGCGACGTGCGCACGCGTGTGTTAGAGAGTCTAGCAAGGAATCGAGATATTAAACAAACAACTGTATTCTAATCCGAGAATTCTGTTGCATAGTTTGAAGCAAACAGGCGTAGTGTCATGGTGATAACGCGTCGTATTTACAAAAGAGGGGCAGACAGGAGAGAGTGAACGTGTGTCGTTTACTGCATCTATATGTATTTGAGTGTATACCTACAAGGTGAGACTCACACAGCAAAAGCTCTACGAGAAGGGTCCCACCCCAGACGGAAGAGTTAACCCCCACCACCACCACACAGGGAAGCACTTAGATGTTTCAGGAATTTCCTTTCATTCTTCAGATGGGTCTTTTGACTGTGCCGATCAAACCACCCGCCCTGATAGTCTAGACGGGCTGTGGACGCACCCTAACAAATCTAAATGAACACAAAACCAGAGTCCCAGTCACCTTCGACCAGCGCCAAGCTAACGCTCCCGCCAGGATAGACAACGACTACTCGTTGTCGACATTGAAATTAACAGCTCTGTGTCCAAGTGAAACGCCCTAACGTCTGAAACATCCCCCGACATGTTAGGGGGCCCACCTCTTATGCACGTCTTCCCTGCATGCAATAGTCCTCGACACGAACAACGTTTTGGCACAGCAACCTGTTCTGGATTGTGGAGGAGACGGAGGGCACCAAACTAGAGGAGAATGGGCATACAGCGTCAGTCCACGGCACGCTTCCCTAGCCCAGGGGAAGGCAGTGGTTTCCCGGGCGACGCAGCCAAGGCTCCGTTTCACAGTGACTGGCGGATGTAAACAAGTTGATGGACTCACACTGACACGGCGCAGGGAGGAAGGCTGGTAAAGACATGGCAGGAGGCTGGCAGGCCACGGGAGGGGAAGGGCATGGGATCTTGTGAAAGCCATGTGTGACACACACACACACACGTAGACCCTTAGATGAGTGGATTTGAGTGTGTGCGCCCTTTGCCTCATACACGTGCACACTCAAACACAGCTGCGGTAACCTACACACCCGGGTCGGGCTCGGAGACCGTAGGCAGACGCACAAACAGACACACACGGCTCTGCCAACTTCAAGCAGGAGTTTAACGTCGACATAACCTACCCTCCCATTAGGCAACTGACTCGGCAGAACAAGGCAAATATGAATGTTATGCGAGCCACTGTTTAATCTCCGTTTTAAACGTTTGACACACAAACCAGCCAGCCAGCCACATATCACCACATATTCCAGACATTTGAATCATGATCTTGAAATAAGTGTTTCGCAAACCAACGTCTGAGTATCCTAGACTCTTATCGGGGAGAGTTTAACAAGCTAATTGACGGGTCTGAAATGAAGGTTGAGTGCCAAAGGCCTACCTGGGTAATGAGTGTATTCTCTGGGTCAATGTGGGCTGAGATGGAACTGGGTGGTCTCATTAAGGCCCTTACTTTACGGGGAATGAGGTTCACTGGGTGCCGAATGATGGGACTACACAAAGGCAACCTTGCGGTGTCCCTTTCAGAAAGGTATAACAGCATTTTGTTGCGATGGGATTGTTGCATGTGACAAAAAAGACTGCGAGAGAATAGGACTTAGAGTTCAAGGGGTGCGGTGACATGGGAGTGGGGTCATCGTCATGCGCGTCCATGTGCGCATTCAGGAATGTATTTGAAGCTTAGGCAATGAATGACAGTGTAAACATAGTCAGCTTGCTTTGCGTTGATGACGTTGGCCATTGCTAATGGTAACACACTGGATTAGGAAAAGCAGTTGACTCGACTTCCCGCACCCGTTTCAACAAGTAGAATGTGCCCCCCCCCCCCGCCTCCCCCCTCTCCATGCAGAATTTTCTCTGTGTGCGTTTCACCTCACAGCATCTGTGTGTCTGCCTATGTGTGTTTCAATTTGGGAAGCAAGTAAACAGTTTGGGATGTCTCATTCCGTACTTAAACATGCAGAACATTGAACACATATATTGAACAGGTAGCTTTTTTTTTTTTATCCAAATGCAGTCATTTTTTTCCTCTTTTTGTACAGTGTGGTTTAGGCTACACAGAACACGACAGTACCAATCGCACCAGGTCGGACATATTGCTTTAAACCACCAAATTTGTTATACTTCATGCATGCCACATAGATGATATTATGTTTATACAAAAATAACACCAGTGCCTACTACTGAGTCTCATATCAATTACAGAAAAAAAAGTATGAGTCTTTTTCGCATTAAAATACAATAAAATGTATTAAAACACAAAACTGGTTTGGGTACATATCTGCCTATGTAAAATAAGTGGTTATGAACTTTTTAAATATTGATATTCCAGTTTCTTTTAAAACCTTTTTTTTCTCCTTTATTTACAACTGCTGACAAGGTTATTCAAAAGAATTACCCGATGAAAGAAAGCTGTCTAAGAAAAGCAGTGCTTGTAGAGTAAGCAATGCAGTCAAAAATTGAACAATTATTGCACAACAACCTTACAGCACGTTCTTTGCCAAAACACAAGTCAAAGTAAAGACCTGTTGAAACCAGGGTCTATCAAATTTATATGGAGACTTTTACTTACTGTTAAACACAACAGCTTTGTCCATGGCCTGCCTTTTCAGTTGGCTTACTTTCACGTTACAGTTGTGCCAAGGTTGAAAAATCAACCCGTGAAACTAGGAAATCAATGTATTTGTTTTCTGAGCGGCACTGTAGCAGATTTCTTCTCTGACACCTGTGGAATAGTACGAAAGAGCCATCGACTCGACGGTTTATTACAGCCACCCAACCATGGAAACAGAAGAGGGACAATCCTAGCCACGCACTCCCAGCTCTTGCATTCCTCCTGCACATTTGCATGCAACACCTGTTAAAGGGGATGACGGAGAAGAGGCTTCATATCCACAACAATAATCATTCAAAGCAATGTGCAAAAAAAAAAAAGAAGAAAAAAAAATTATTATTTGAAGCAACGATAGTACAAAAACAAGACTTTGGCAGAACATTCTTAAAGCTATGCTGAGTGTTCATAGACCGATTGCCCCCCCTTTTTCATTAACTAGATCGGATCAGTTAAGTTGAAATCATTGATATTGTACTGAACGCAGAAGTGTAGTTTTCCAAAAAGATTTGACAGTGGATAAAAAAATAAAAGACAATGAATAACCATTGACAATGTGTCCCTAACAGAGGCTTTCTCTTAAGTAGACTGGTGGACACCGCAGTGAATGCATCTAATGTTGTTTACGGACATAAGACAGGAGGAGGAAGGGATGTCACTGCCAGTTTGACCGTTCTGCTCTCTTCCCATGAACAGTTTCCGAAGCCATTAATAAAACGATTACATCTAAACGCGTGCCCTCTTGGACACTTGAACGCTTCGGGCATCAATTCCGTACTACCCAGTCATAGGAAAGCACCAATACTTACACAAAATTAATTAAATTGGTCATAGTAGCCTAGAAGAATAGAACAACAAAGCAAACAAATCCATCAATTACTTATATACTCCTAAATATTTTAGCATTACTTTAATGTCAAGTAACGTTTTCTCATGACTGTTCATTATTTAAACCCCATTTGACAAATAGCATAATGTTAGTGACTGAAAATAATTGTGATGAGATCATATTTGGTTCAAATGGGCAGTAAGACCGGATGGCTAATAGAGTATGTCCAATTGCATGGCCATCAGTAAGTAAACAAGAAATTGCAAGTTTCTTCGGCCCTCGCATTGGTCGACCAAGAAAAACGTGGCATAAATATATATATAGAACTGCAAAAAGACATACTCCACGGTAGAGTCAGCTCATTCATGTACTTTACTGTCACCAAACTCTTCAGCCTATACATATATATTCATATATTTCCAAAATATTAAAAAGTACTAAATATAAAAATACAGAAGAATTGTAAAAAATGAACAAAACATTGAGTTTTATATGAAAACCATGCAAGAAAGCTTTCCCATTACTTATGTACTATAAGACTCACAAAAAAGCAAGGAAATCAAGGAGACTAGCCAGAAGAGGGAAGCGCAGTAAGAGGCTAACTGCCGCTGAACTTGGTCTTTGTAAACATCGTAGTGGTCCATTAAACTGAAGTCGGCAGTGACTACTTTTTATTTTCTCTGTGTTTTTGGTCATGTACAGGGGAGGGCACGGGGTGGTTTGGGCTAGAGCTGGGAAGAGGAGAATACAGAAACTTGATAGCAGTGAGGTACAAAACAATAAAAACCTATACAATATGGCTCTGAGTCGAGAAGAAAAAGTCTTATCCGAGAAGAAATAACGTTGTTGTGAGAAACAGAAGCTGGAAATACGGTGGCAGTAGTATATTAGTAGCTTGGATAGCTTGTCCTAGCGAGTGGTGTCGCTATCTATTCATGCACTCATAGAGCGGCTAGCCTGAAGGGGGAATCAGGATTTCGCTCTCAGTCATTTCCAATCACACTGGGAGTAGATCCTCGCCTTACATCTCTTGTTGGATCGTTCTGTGTGCAGGGGATTGCCCGTGTGGTTGGACCAATCTCTGTGGCTGAGTTAAAAAGACATGTGCTGGCGACGAGTGCCGCGTCCCTATCCTAGCAGAGCAGAGTGGAAAAAGCAAGAGGGGGCCATATTGGATTTAGATCCCTGATGCTGATCGTTATCCCCTAGACGAGGGGAGATCAATACTCCCTCCGTGTCCCTCACCACGGCCAACACAGTGGGGTTCTGATAATCAACGCGGACACGCCAGCGAGCTCCACGCCCTTCAGCGGGATAAGAACGGCAATTCGCTTGAGTGACCGGACTGAGACTGCTTCTTGTGTTTTTTTCAAGGGTAACCAAATAAAATCCACCACCACCTTCCTACCCACCCTCCCCAAAATGAGCCCCATATATCCATTGCTAAATTCCCATGCTACTCAACACAGATGAAACATAACATGCATACTACAAGAGGGCGCTGACATTTTGTTGTAAAAAATAAATAGCACGCAGCTTCACTTCTCACTCCGTGCTGAGGCAGTGCGGTAAGCTGTAAGCCTACCCGGAAGAGGCTAGAGAGAACCAGAACCTTGATTGGATGAGATGAGTCAGACGCCCCTCCCCTTTTCCACGTCGTCTCGCTATGACCCTCCACCACATAAAAAAGGGGAGCCCTCCGATTTAAAGCAGCCATTTTGTTTTTAAAAGTATGACACATTCTGGCAGAACAGCGTAGCGCTGTCTGTCCACAAACACAGGAGTAAATTATCTAAAATAGAATCCATAGAACTTAAGAAAGAGAAAATTACCCACTTTTGACAATTAGACCTTCATGGCGAAGCTGTTATATATCAGTCTAAATTAAGACAACATTTTCCGTATTGACTTCAATCTCCAGCCAGTACAACTTGCTTACAAAGAGTAGACATTAATTTACAATTGAAGAGATTAAAAAGCAAAAACATATCCTAAAAGCCAAGAACAATTTGCCCATAAACGTAATCCACCAGCTTTTCGGCGTGTAGAAGAGCAAAAGCTATGTACACAAGGATCGAGGCGCTCTTTAAAGTTCTGGTTCATATGAGAGCACATGCAGGAAGCCAGTACAGAACAAACAGAACATGCTGCTTCATCAGTCCCTGGGCAAGAGTTCAAAAATCAAAAGGTTTTTAAGAAGGGTACAAATAAAAACAAAATCAGATACATAAACAGTGGACAGAAGGGCAAGGGGGTGGGTGTGGGGGGGGGGGGGCTCCAGGCCCAGCCCTTTGGTGAGTAGGGGCCCGGAGACATGGATAGATGTGCTGCACGTCACACTTGCTGTACATACTTACAGGCACGCGAGTGCCACAGTCAGTGCAAGCGGCCATTTCATAGTATATGGCCTGGCCGGCGAGGATGGGTGAAAACGCGGCTGCCGGGATTTGAGGGGAGGTTCTGAAGGGGGGAGTAGGAGCGCGATGAGAGGGGGAGGGAGGGAGAGGAGGCGAAGAGGAGCAGGTCAGGCGGAGGGCTCCTGGTGGGGCGAGGAGGAGCTGGCCAGGTTCTCGATGTCGTCCTCCTCGATGAGGGGGGTGCGCGCCTCCTCCTCCGACAGGGGCACAAACTCGGGGTGGGCCATGAAGTTGTGGATGGAGTTGCGGGATTCTGGGTTCTCTAGCCCCACGTAAAGGGAGCTACGGAACGCGTTCACCACCTTAATCTGGGAGGGAAAGAGAGAGAGAGACAGAGACAGAAAGAGAGGAGAGAGAGAGACAGACAGAGAGAGAGAGAAGAGAGAGGAATAGAGTAGAAAAGGTGCCAGGAGCACACCAAAAAATAGAGGGAGGAAGAAAAAAGGGAGATAAAAAAGTTAGTGTCAACGTGTCGGTGTCGTTTTGATGCATGTGGGATGTCTGATGAATGGAGGAGGAGAGGCAGGCGGGCAGGCAAGGGCTTATGGGTAAAGATCTGCTGATATGGGACAAAAGGTGGTCAGTGAGGAATTCTGGGAAGGCTCTCACGCCGCATGTCATGTCTGCATGTCAAACAGCAGGCAAAAGAAAACCAACATCACACACACACACACACACACACACACACACACACACACACACACACACACACACACACTCCAAGCAGCAAATATAAACAGCGCGACACGTTAGGGAGCGTTGTGGCCTGGGAGGCTGCAAAACAAAACACCAAAAATCAGAACACAAAAACCATGAAACAGGAGGACGCAGATGGAGGTGGTCAGATGGATAACACAATCGGAGCACTGCAAAAAAAAAAGCAACAACAAAAGCAAACGTGAATATAAATCATATTGAAAACATAAACAAACAAACGGGAAGGCGGTCAGGAAGGAGGGCGAGGAGTCCACGGGGGCACCGGCAAAACAAACCAGACCAAACCAGACCAAGCCAGGAACACAATGTTCTCATCACACACTCGCTGAGGGGATGAGGACCAAACATCGGGGGCAGGACCAACAAAACACGTGAACAAGCTCGACAGCCCTCTGCGAAACGCTCATCTCATCTTCTCTCCCTCTCCCTCTCCCTCTCCCTCTCCCTCTCCCTCTCTCTCTCTCTCTCTCTCTCTCTCTCTCTCTCTCTCTCTCTCTCTCTCTCTCTCTCTCTCTCTCTCTCTCACACACACACACACACACACACACACACACACACACACACACACACACACACACACGCCGTGTAGGCCAAAGGCTTCTTAATAAGTGACGATGGAATGCAAAGCAGGACACACGCTCCCCCACACAGCCGCGAGAGTGCGATCAGCGGAGGAGGTGAATGCAGCGGTGGGTGTTGGGTGGGCGAACCAGGCTGTGCCAGGTTGGCGGGTATTTGGTGGCAGGAAGAGAGGCGTTTGGTGAGGGAATGGGGGTGGCAGACTTTCGGAAAGGAGAGAGAAGACTGATGTGCCGCCAATGGTGGACACACTTTTCCTATTAATCAAATGAGCCGATTCACAGTCACACACGGCTTTAGCTTTCGTTTCGACCCTGACGTAATCCATATCTCTCCTGATCCATACACTGGCCGGCACTCTGTCCTCAAACCATCCTCGAACAGAACCGAGTTTGTTTAGGCTACACCAGTGGAAGACAAGTGGCAGAGCGGGGCTGGTGAGGACATTCCTGGGCCCGGGCTGAGGACTCCTCCGTCCCTCCAGATGGGAGCAGGCAGGCAGGGTGTGGATGGCTGCTCTGGAACGTGACCAACGGGAGACAAACGCAAGGAGACAGGGACGGGAGGTGAGGGGACTGACCACGGAGCTGTGAGTCCTGAAGCCCGGAGCAAGGACTAACGGCATGTTTGCGGGTGAAACAGGGCCGAAATAAGAGTGAATCATTCAGGGTGAACATTTTTGTGAGCACTCGCAAGGTGTGTGTGTGTGTGTGTGAGTGTGAGTGAGTGAGAAAGAGAGAGAGAGAAACAGAAGTGAAAAGAACGACTGAAGGAATTACTTTGGAATCAGTGAGTCAGTCAGCAGACAGATTAAGAACGTGTGCAATGTGTTTGTGTGCGAACGTGTGTGTATACCCAAATTCTGTGTGTGTGTGTGTGTGTGTGTGTGTGTGTGCATGTGTGTGTGTGTGTGTGTGTGTGTGAGGTAGTCACAGCTCTGCCTGTCAGATAAGATTGCCTGCCCCCCCCACACTCCCACTCCAGGATGAACTGGGACAAACTCTTTCCGTACCAAAAGTAGCCGTCCATCTCCTGCCTTATTCACAGAGTCTAGTTTGTTAGTGAAGTTTTAGATGCTGCTGTAGGTGTGTCTGTTAGTGACAGTAGAATGGCGTCGAGAACACACAGAACAAAACAACTCATTTAGTTTCAAAACTTCCTCAGGCCTATTTGGGATTTGGTTACTCATTTTGTGTCACCACTTACTTCAAATATGCTGTATTGCATTCAGTGTATATTCTAAAATATTCACATAAGCCTTTAAGTTTGCATAGCCCTGCCACTGCTTCCTTTTGGATTTGAATCCTCTCCGTTTGGGAAGAGGGTACAGTTTCTAGAGTGCTAAGCTTTGGGTCTTCAAGTTCTAAAACTGTCTGTCTCCCTGTCTCCCTCCCTCCCTCCCTCCCTGCCTCCCTCCCTCCCTTTCTCTTTCTCTTTCTCTTTCTCAGTTTTTCCCCCCCGATACCCTCTCCTTCATTATGTGTCTCTCACACAACTCTAGAAGGCTTTAAAGGCCTTTGAGGTGATCAATGCCATAGATGCAAACCTAAACATATCATGAGCGCTGGGCCCGGAATCCCACACAGCGCATCGACACAAACACACAGAGAGAGAGAGATGCAAAGGCTGTCAGGGAGAGAGAGGCACAGCTTAGGGGTCGCCTGCCAAGACGCATGAAACAGGACGAAACAAATGGAAACGCACGCACGCACGCACGCACGCACGCACACAGGATGAGTCATAAGTCTGAGCACTAAAAAGCTAAGCAGGAGAGGACGAGATGACACTGTTGATGAGGATGAAAGGAGAGCAAAGAAAAAGCGCAGCGTGTGTGTGTGAGAGAGAGAGAGAGAGAGAGAGAGAGAACGAGATTCTGGGAATATCACATGGGACGTGAGAGAGAGAGCGAGAGAGAGAGAGAGAGAGAATACAAGTAGGGAACTGTGTGTGTGTGTGTGTGTCGGTGTCGTTGTGTGAGTGTCTTTATGTGTGTGTGTGTGTGTCTTTGTGTGTGTTTGAATGTGAGGGTGAGATAGAGGAGCTTTCAGCATCTGTCAGCCATCTCCCTCCAGCTCTCAAAAGGGTGTGAGTATAAGTGTGCATACAGGAAATTGTGTGTGTGTGTATCTGTGAATACACGGCTGACTGGGTGTGTCTCTCTTAGGACTCTGTTGCTGGGCAGATGGCAGGTCGGCGTGGGTGCGTGTGTGTGCGTGCGTGCAAACCATTCCCCCCCTCCCTCCTTTCTCCTTCTCCATCCAAACCCTCGCCCATACTGGGGGACCAAGGTCAACTCCATCTTCCGCTTTCCTTCCCCAAACCCCACCTCCTGCCAAGTGAACGTCACGGAGAGACAGTGAGAGACCGAGAGGGATGGAGAGAGGAAGGGGAAAGAGGGACAACGTTCTCTCTGTCCTTCTAGGAAAGAATGTGAGACACAGAGAGAGACAGGAACAAGAGAGAGAGAAACAGAGGAAGAGAGGGCGAAAGCAAGAGAGCAAGATAGAGAGATGCCTCTTCTGACCAGCTCAGCAACTATTCTTTCTATTAGTTCTGTTCAGCAGAACCATGATAGCTGTGATTCGCTGCACTGCTGGTACAAATGACCATATCAGTACCCGCCACTTATCCCCCCCCCCCCCCCCCCCCTCTGTCTCTCTCTGTGTCTCTCTGTGTATCTGTGTATCTCTCTCTCTCTCTCTCTCTCTCTCTCTCTCTCTCTCTCTCTCTCTCTCTCTCATCACAGTGGGCCATCATCCGTTCTTAGGGGTTGGGTGATGGGGGATGATATGGCTCATGGACCAATGGACTGTGAGTATGATTAGCCCTTTAAAGAAAGAGGGGAGTTAACACACACACACACACACACACACACACACACACACACACACACACACACACAATCTGTCACTTACACATGCATACTTTGCCATGTTAGC
>CM030173.1:27133172-27148172 GCA_017639675.1 Aplochiton taeniatus
CTTCAACCGCTGGCGGCTTGACACGACTGTGCCTTTGCCTGTGTGTGTGTGTGTGTGTGTGTGTGTGCGTGCGTGCGTGCGTGTCACCTGCAGGACGAAGGTGCCCAGGACCACACTGCAGAAGATGGGGTTGCGGTAGATGCCCTCGAACACGTTCCTCTCGCCGTGGATCTTGCGGGCGTTGATCTCGTTGAAGAGCTGCATCATGACGAAGACGTTGAAGACGATGGTGTAGTGCTCGGAGGGCGGCGCGTGGAGGGGAGAGTTGCGGCCGCTGTCGATGTCAAAGAACTTCTCGCCTAGAACAGGGCCGGAGAGAGGACGGGTTTAACCACACAACACAATCTATCGTCGTAATCATTTCAAAAGCGACGGTGGAAGATTTGATAGCACCCGGCATTCCCTGCATGATCTGCACAGGCCTCAACATAACTCTAAAAGCCCTTTTATGATTATATTAACATTGTCTTTGAGGTTTCAAATAGAGCCTTTCTTTGTTGTTCTCAAACGGGGCCTGCAGGTTGATGTTTTTGGAAAACCAGCCCCGGATTCAAGAGAAAGTTGCAGACCAAGAGTAGCTTTGAAGAGATCAAAGAAACCCAAGCATTGTAACTAGATAGCTGAAATGGGGCACCCCTTCCTTACCTCTCTATTCCTCCATCTTAACACAGCGGGGCGGTGAAAAGGTGTGAATGAAACCACCTCAGATCTACACCATATGTCAGCATGCCCCGAAACGGCTGGCTGGAAGGACCCGTTGTTTCGAGTTCTTTTATTCTTCATTTCTTTCCTTTCTTTCTACCTTTAGGCTTGGAACCTTAATGGCTGGTATAGTGTGGAGAGTTGGGGAAGAGTCTGAGGAGTTGCAACCACAATTTTCCTTTCGAGGATCTGACCCGGAAATAGCGGCGTTCCCCCTCTTAGGAATGGAACGCGGCATTACGTTACTCCCAGCTTTTCAAAACTGTGCTCCGAGAGCTCTCAAAACATTCCGACAGCTCGAGCGGACCTGATCCGCCTTCCTTATCCACAGCTTCCGCAGCAAAATCTCATTTACTTCCCAAAATACACCTCCGGTCCTTTCACAGGATTCCCACGCCAACCCACGGTGCCAGGCACAGAGCGGAGACCCAGGCAGGAGCCGGGGAGGTAGGGGGGGGGAGACTCACCGGCGAACAGCAGAGTGAAGATGATGGTGAGCTGGTAGACGGCGTGGCCCAGGATGTTCTTCATCATGGTGCGGGAGATGAGGGGCTTGTTGCGGCCGTAGGGCTTCCGGAGCAGCAGGGACTCGGTGGGGGGCTCGGTGGCCAGCGCCAGGGAGGCCAGGGTGTCCATGATCAGGTTGACCCAGAGCATCTGCACTGCTTTCAGGGGGGAGTCCTGCCCGGTGGAGGGGAGGAAGAGGAGGAGGGGAGGAGGAGGAGGAGGAGGGGGGGGGGGGGGGGGGGGGGGGGGGGGGGGGGGGGGGGGGGGGGGGGGGGGGGGGGGGGGGGGGGGGGGGGGGGGGGGGGGGGGGGGGGGGGGGGGGGGGGGGGGGGGGGGGGGGGGGGGGGGGGGGAGGGGGGGAGAGGCTAGATTAGATTCAACTTTATTGTCATTGCACAGACTACAGGTGAGGAAGCTTTCGGCTGCGTTTCATTAGTCGTTCAACATGCCCTCGTTGACTTCCCCCCGGCACTTGCCCTTGGGGGAATCCCCGCCGCCATCATAAGTGTCTTTCCAGTTGTCTGAAAACCTGAAGTGAACTTGGTGAGATCGACCCTCGGAGGGCAGAGGGAACGAGGGAACCACAATGGCCACTCCTGAGTAGGTGTATATGGCCCAGAATGCATTGCGCAAAGCCTACAACGGCAGTCGATTGGATAGTTCGGGCTGGAAGCGTACAAGGGCAGGTGCGTTCCATTTAAATCCCCCGCCCACTTTCCCCCTGTTCTCCAAGTGGCCTCTGTGTGACGTATGCTGTTACGTAATACCAAGGGCTGAGGGGAAGTGAACTGAAGGGAAGTGATCTTCAGATTTTCCCGTCATCATCGTTTCCTAGGAGCAGCCCTTCCTGTCTTGAGTGTCTTCCTGCCAGTGAGTATTGACATCATCTTCCACCCAATAATTTTAAAGTGAGACTTTGGCAAACCCCCTTACCGAATTGAACATATCGATATTGACACATCCTCAGTGGTGAAAAGGTGGCCCTTGTTTCTTTGTATACACGGTCCCTAGCATGGATAGCACTTTAGTTCCAGGGAACGTTTATTTGGAATGGCAGATGTCCCCACCTGGGTGATGCAGGCCCCGGTGAAGGCCACGATCACGGCCACCACGTTGACGGTGAGCTGGAACTGGAGGAACTTGGAGATGCTGTCGTAGACGTTGCGGCCCCACATCACCGCCTTGACGATGCTGGAGAAGTTGTCGTCGGTCAGGATGATGTCGGAGGCCTCCTTGGCTACGTCTGTGCCGGCGATACCCTGAGAGAGGCGAGGGGAGGAGGGGGATTCGAGTTTAAGGACCGTGAAGACAAGGATATAGAACAGAATGTGTATTATCTGACATAGTTCGGGAATACAAAGTAAATTCTATATTAGAGGTGCCCCTAAATACTTTGGAGAGGTGATAGCATTGCATCCTATCGATGCACTAGACAATGCAACTAGCAATACCCCCATTAGGCCTTAAATTAACCTCACGCCATAAGTAAAAGGAACGCTGACCTAACTTGATTACAATTACATTTTAGTCATTTAGCAGACACTCTCTACACAGAGTGACTCCCAATGAGATTACAGGGACAGTCCCCCCGGAGCAATTTAGGGAATTTTAACTCATGACCTTTCGGTCTTGGCACTAGGGCACCACGGTTTCCTTCAATACTGTGTAGGAGGAAGAATCAAACCTGCACATACACGCAGAGAGGTTGCTCATCGCGTTAGCCGGACAAGGTGTGCGATATCTAAGATACGGAGCTCTGAAAGACGTACGGCACAAGTCAATATCCCTAACCCCAATCACTGACAAACGGCCTCAGTCCAAAGAACAAACTGAAAAAGGCTTGCCGTTTTTATTTCCTGTTATATTAGCAGATCCTATTGGTTATCGGCGTACAACCCAGCAATGAATCACTAGTTATTTTTTATCCTTAACCAGATTCTGATTGACAAAATGGCTGCCGAGTTTCAACCATTTTGAAAAGTTAGATTTACAAAACAACTGAGAGTCGTGAGTGAAATGTAATCACACTCCATGACAAAGGCGCCACTGTTTATGAAATAAATTCATTCGGGCACTTTTAGGAGCCTGTTCAAATCAAACCCTTCTGACTAGTTGCCCTTTTCTCCTCTCACTCATTGCAATTCATTATTGGCCAAATAGCGGGGTGAGCTATTGTAAGTCCCACAGCTTTTTCATCTTTCCACAACCTCTTCCACACAAAAAAATTGGGGCAGCGCTTACCCAAGGCCATATCATTATCTTTTCAATTACACTCTGTTTAATATTCTTTTTGTCTTTTTTTAAACCCCTCTCCTCCGATGCTTGGCTCACATGGGCTCGTTAGCCGTAAAGTGCACGTCATAGTGTTTTATGTGGATCAGAGTAAACAGTGATGTAACTAGCTAACTGGTTCCCCCGGTCCCTGTTTGACCCGGACGGCCTGTTATCATTAGCCTGGCCCAGACAAGACTAATACAACACAGACTGACCAAAGCTTTCACTCTCTCCTTTTCTCTTTCTCTCCCTACTCCTCTCTTTGACTCACTTCTCTACCTTAAAAAACAAAGAACACACACACACACACACACACACACACACACACACACACACACACACACACACACACACACAGTGCTCGTTCCCTTCCTTCTTTCTTTTGTTCTCTCGTTCTCGTCTTTCTTCTCCCTGTCTACTCGTGTGGGCTTAATGGCGCGTGTCTTGCTGAGCGTCTCTGATACCATTAGTCTCCCCTGGTTGCTAATGCTCTCTCTCCTCTGGACTCATTTGTTGGTGGGCCATCGTACGAGCCACGGGGTCTCCTAGTCAATGTGCCAGGGGCTGGGTAAGGGCGTGTGTGGCACGCCGTTTGTCATGCCAACGGGCCAACATAGCGCTGGAAAGTAGATGAGGGGTGCAAATTGATCACATGGGGTAGAGGACCACTGAGGCACCGATTAGCCCGCCCAGCAAACGTTACCGTGCACCACCTTAGTGAGACAACAACTACGTCAAGGAGACAGAGACCCAGACAGACAGAGAGACAGACAGACAAGCAGACAGACAGACAGAGGGACAGACAGACAGACAGACAAGCAGGCAGAGAGAGGGACAGACAAACAAGCAGACAGAGAGAGGGACAGACAGACAAGCAGACAGAGAGAGGGACAGACAGACAAGCAGACAGACTATTGGGCAAACAGACAGACATCCAGACAGACAAGCAGACAGAGGGACAGATAGACACCCATACAGACAGACACCCAGACAGAGCCCCAGACAGACGTGTGCAGTTTCTCAAAGGTAAAGCAAAGTAAAAGCCTCAAAAGTTAGGCAGGCTATTACAATTGTGTGCACGTGTGTGTGCGAGCATAACAATCAGTGTGATCGGGCTCTGTTGATAAGGCGAGCTATTCAGGCCTTACCACTATTGATTTCTGACTCAATTACACAGCCAACCTAATGGGGGAATAACATTGAATTGGAGACTTGGCAGGGATGGCGTTCACACAAATGAGTTTTTCATGGCTGTACTATAATTGTAATTATTAAATCGGCCTTTTCGCTAACAATGCTCTGTGAAGAAAATGAGGTTGGCAAAGTGACTGGTGAAGAGCTGCTCGGCAAGGTGGGGGTTGTCACGAATGCCAAAGTATCAAAAATTAAACAGAGAGAGAGAGAGAGAGAGAGAGAGAGAGAGAGAGAGAGAGAGAGAGTGAGAGAGAGAGAAACAAGGAGGGAGTGTTACCATGGCGAATCCGACGTCGGCCTTCTTGAGGGCGGGGCCGTCGTTAGTGCCGTCCCCGGTCACCGCCACCACCTGGCGTGTCTCGCCGACCGTGCTGTCAATGATACCTGGGTGACAACGGAGAAGAAAACAAACTTTTAGACACACACACACACACACACACACACACACACACACACACACACACACACACACACACACACACTTTTAGAACGGCCCTGCTCCTCTGCAACTGTGCTGCTGGTTACTTTTGAAAAGTGGAAGTGGCAGGAATGGTGACGCACACAGAGCCGCGCTCACTGGGCGAATTTCCTATTCCCCTCACCTCCCACGCAATGTGGCTTCTACGGGAAAATAGGGAGCCGGAATATAAATACTGGAGGTGCCGTGTTCACAAACAGGTCTCCTCCACTGGTCCCGTGCTTTGGCAGGAGCCACTGGAAACGTTGAGCCAGGTCTATACCCAGGAGGGGGGTGGGGGTGGGTGGGTGGGTGGGTGGGGGGGGGCTAGTGTACCCGCCACAGCCAAGTGGCAGAACCCTTGGAGAGGACGTGCTAGACACGCTGGGCCCGTGCTCTCCACTGGAGTGGCTCTGCGAGTGACACGCATAACTTCCATATTCATAACCGGCCCCTCGCTCGGATGAAACAGGCGGGTCTTTTGAAACAGCGCTGGGGATTGGAGGGGACGGGACGGGACGTATCGCACGCCTCCGAGTGTGCGCCCGCGTGTGTCTCGGTGCTCGACAGACACATGCAAGAGAGCGTGCATTCCTACGGGGAGGAGTAGGGAACGCTTCAAGAGGGAAAGTAGGTGCAAGAAGCCAGCGGTGGGCGTGCCATCTTGCTCCAGTCTGTTGCCACCAGTTACTCTAGCAGTCGATTACGACTGGGCCGGCAACAACCAAACACCCAATCCGCTTAGCATTGAACCTAATAAAGCGGCAGGCTATGGTACATTAAGGGCCAATCAATAGCTTTTCAATGGGCTCTCTCCTGTGCCGTTCAAATAATGGAGAGAGTGGGGCTAGTTTGGGGGAATTTCGGGGAGAGTGGAGGAGATTACAGGAGGGGACTAAAACAAACCACGACCGTGGGGAGCTTGGGACCCACCTACCTTTGACCAGAGTGTGTTTGTCCGTGGGGGAGGAGCGGGCCAGCACGCGCAGCTTGGGCCACACCTTGTCCAGGCGCTCTTGCTCCACCTAGTGGTCGGGAGGACAAACGGCGCCGTCAGCATCTGAACGGTTGTACAGTTTACTCGATGTGCTTTACAAATGTAGTCGGCAAAGTACTTTACACATCATGCTTTCTCTAAGGAGGAGTACTCCATGTTACCTTTGAAGTTATTAAACCCTCTTCTTGAAATCAGTTTCCTCTTTCTGTTTGGATTACCAATCCTAATGACGATTTTATTTAGAAAAAGGCTCATTCGCTAGTCTTTACCTCTCCTTGGTCGTTGCGAATCTGCTGGTTGAACTCCTTGCCCTCCATCGCCAGGAAGTCCTCTCCGGGCAAGAGGATGCCGCACTTGGTCGCTATGGCGCGGGCGGTGTTGATGTTGTCGCCGGTAACCATGCGCACGGTGATTCCGGCACGCTGGCACTTGGAAATGGCGTCAGGGACCTGGGAGGACAGAGGGAAATGGGAATACGTTGGACCCGGGTTACGGCTCATGGACATCCTTTCATAGGTCCATCTCAGCCCCCCCCATCCCCGTCCCACGGCGTTTCAGCACTGCGTGGACAGCTTCCACTCGAAGGGGTCCCCCTTTCATGGTAGCGTCCCTTGACGGACGACTAGTCTGGGTGACAACGCCTCTCCGTGCCAAAACTTAGATGACCCACCTCACATGACAAGCGCGGAATGTGCCAGTTAGCAAGAAGCTAGTCTTGCGTAGCCATCCCTCCGAATCTCGTTCCTTCAAACTTGACTGGAGGTCTGCACACTTTCATATACAAAAGTGCTCTTCTCTTAGACTTCCAATCTGGAGGGCGCGCATGTGATTGGCACTTATCTACGTCACTCACTCTTTGGTGAAACCCTCCCCCTTTCAAGACCCCCCCTCTTCCTGGTTTTGTGCGACTCTGTTCCAATATGGGAGAGCACCTACGCAGCTCCACCTCTGTCTTTGAAGCTACGCTCATTTCAATACTTCATTGGTTGTTTTGAATAGTAACAAGGTGCTAGTCTCCGACTCTTTCACACGCACTTTCACTATCAAACTTCCAACCGAAAGCTGGAACCGAGGCTAGCAAGAAGCCAACTAACCAGTTCCTAACGAGAGGCTCGAGCCCCAGTCCAAAGCACGTTGGAGCGACACCGCAGCCCTGCGGAGTTTTTTTTTTTTTTTTATTAATTCCATCTACTTTTTCCCCTATCCCCTCCACCCTTCCATTCAAAGTAGCTTTATTGTCAATTACTTCACATGTCGAGACATACAAAGGAATCGAAAAGACGTTTCCCATGCTCTTGCGGTAAACATATAAAGTGCACATTCAAACACAGATAAGACATATATACTAAAGCTAAAAGATGTCCAATAAAATTATATATATATATATATATATATATATGCAGAAGTGTATAGTCTACAATGTATTGCTAGGGGTAGCAGCATATGTCACTGTAAGTTTGTTTGTAGTATATATAAGTTAGGTTAGCAGCATAAGTTGATGTATAAGTTATGGTTGTGGTAGTGCAGACTACCAGTGCTGCTGTTAAACTGAGCTGGATTTAGCTAGTCGCTTCACTAGTAGAGTGAAGCGAGGCCTTCCCTTGAGTCATGCGCTCGCCTCCAAATCTCCTTCCACCTCTTCCCCCTGAGGCGGTGTTAACTTTAGACTAGTTGGAATAGCTGGAAACATCCCGAGTGTGTAGCCTATGTATAAAGACCCCCCTACTGTTCGCCCTAGCGCTGATCTCAGCTCAGTTAGTCTGAGTTACTTTAGTTTCCCTCTCCCAGCACCACAGTGTGAGGCTCTGACAGACTGTGCTCAGTGGAGCACGACCTCTCACCCTCCTCCTTGTGTGTGTGTGTGTCTGTACATGTCAGTTTGACTGAGGGTGGTTCGGAACTGTCATTGATCTGGCTGTGTGTGTGTGTGTGTGTGTGCCCCCGAATGTGTCTCCCGTAATTATCCACCCCCAGCCATGTGGTGAGTCACTCCTCATTAGACCAATCAGATCATTTATTTATAGATCATTAGAAACCCCCCCACCGTTGTAGGCTTTTCTTTGCCCACCAAAAGCCCCAAACCCACACACACACACACACACACACACACACACACACACACACACACACACACACACACACACACACACAAACCCAACAACCCGAACGTTCACACACGCATGGTATAAAAACTTTAGTATTCTCCTCATAATTGGCAAAAATAATTGCTCCGAAAAAAAGGAATAAGGAAGAAAAAAAACACCATAGGTAGCTATCTATATATATGTATATATATAGGTTATATATATATATCATATGCTATCTGCATATCGTGTTGGCGCGTCGCATTCAAACCTTGCGCTGCTATCTGTCATTTTGTCAGCTGCCCTTTCAACCCTACAGGGAGCGGGCGGGCTGGGAGTTGCCCCCCCGGCTGCCCAGCTATTTCCATCCACCCCGTCATCTGGCGCTTGACATTCAAAGCCCTAATGACGCTGGCTATCACTGGGGGAGCAACGTGGGGGGGCCGCTGGGGAGCGCAGAGGAGGAAACGGAAGGTCCTAAGGGACGACAGAGAAACTTTTGGGGCAGGGATTATCTTTTATCACGGCGGCATCAGAACTTTGCCAGTCAGTGTCTCTGGAGGTGTGTGTGTGTATGCGCCTAGCCCAGAGCAAACAAAAACACCTGATAACCTTGGCTCCCCCCCTTGGCTTAGCTACAGATGAAATCTTCAGTCACACCTCCATACAGCTGGCAGATCTGAGTTTCTGGTGCTTATTTCTGACACGCTGTGAGGCTGAGCTAGTATCTATCTGGGCCACGTTCTTCCCCTATAACCGGATGTTGCTAATTCGCCGTGTGAATGCCAGCATGATAATCAGGATCTATTTATACGCATACTCATTCAATGACAGTGCCTTTCTATAGTACCACGTCTCCACAGTGGGATCCAATTGCCGATGGGCTAACTTCTGACCCCAATCATACTAGACTACGTGGTCTGGAGCTAACTCCAAAGATTTCATGAGAATGCCATTCCGGGGGCCGTCGTTGCGACGCACTAACGCCTTTCCACAGGGAGCCGCTGGGAACGACTAGCGTGACCTTCGGTGTCTCACGCACGACCTCTGGAAATGTTTACGGAGAGGAGCCCAAACGCTCCCACGTTAAGGAAACAAACAACAAAAACGTCCAACAACAACCCCCCCCCCCCCCCCCCCCCCGGCCACGTCCCCCTCCATCCCCCGCCTAGAGGCCCCCGAGACCCCTCCGTTGTCCCTCGGGGGCGGCGGCCGCCCTCTCACCTCGGGCCGCACGGGGTCCTCGATGCCCACCACGCAGATGCAGGTGAGCTCGTTGAGGATGTCGTTCTCGGCGTCCCAGTCGGGCTCGCCGCCGGCCGCCGGGAAGTCGCGGTAGGCCACGCAGATGGTGCGCAGGCCGTCACAGGCCATGGGCTCGATGGTCTTCTTCACCATCTCGTCGCGGTCCTTCGGCTTGAAGATGCGCGGCTCCCCCTGGGCGTCCAGGATGGAGGAGCACCTGGGAGAAGGAGGGGGGGGCAGAGGATGTGGAAAGAAAAGAGGGAAAAGTGGAGGGATGAGAAGAGCGGTAGTTTGGGGGAGAGAGGGGTACATTTGGTCTCTTTTTCCAGTTCCTCTTTCTTTCCCTTTAAAAGTTACGCCTGACACTGACTGATCGTTTAATACTGCCAGATCAATACCGCCTCTGGAGGATAAAACATCCATCTATCGTTTTCGTCTAGCTATCTTCAATAAAACAACCTTCCCTCCCTCCCTATCTATTCCGAAGTCCCCGTCCCCCTCCCTCCCTCCCTCCCCTCCTCTAAAGCCCCCCCCGACTTCGCCCCCCCACCTCCCCCCGCCCCCGTCCTTCTCCGTACTTGCGCAGGACGATCTCGGAGGCGCCCTTGCTGTACATGCGGAAGCCGCTGCCGTCGGCGTTCTTCAGCACGGTGCTCATGGACTTGCGGGAGGAGTTGAAGGTGTAGACCTTGTAGAGCTTCTCCTCGGGGATCTCCTCGCGGATGGGCTGGTAGTCCCGCTTCAGCTCCAGCACCAGGCCCAGCAGGGAGCACTCCGTCTTGTTGCCCACGTGGCGCGGCAGGCCGCCCTCCTTCTCCGGGGGCTGATGTGGGAGGGGGAGACACCAAGAGGAGGGTTTTGTTAAAACAAGGGTTGGGTTACACGTTGGCGTGAGATGAGGGGTGGTCGCTGGACACGTGCGAAGGCCAACATGGCTGACGAGGTAAGAATGAATCAAAAAGACGCGTATGCGTTCTTATACTCAGACTCTCACACACACACGAGAGTACACACACACACACACACACACACACACACACACACACGAGTGTACACACACACACACACACACACTTACACTTACACTTACACACACTTACTCGGCAAGGCCCTTGGCCTGAGGGCTATTTAAAGCAGCCGCGTCTCTGGCCTTATGTGATTATCTAAAGTGGGGCTGTTGAGTTGATGAACGGAGGGAGTTCCACCGCCAGTCTCACGTTTCCGATGGGCTATAATGGAGGCTCTCGGCCTGAGTGTGTGGACCTGAGTGGGACGCCGCTGCAGGGGTGTGCGCTATGGAGTGCACCAGAGGGTGAAAGAGGGCAGCCGCTGTGTGCGTGCATACGTGTGTGAGGGAGCACGGTAGATTTAACCTCCCATGTTCACTCCGTGCCTTCACACGAGTGTGTGATGTGTGGGATGTGTGTGATGTGTGTCTGCGTGCGTGTGTGCTCAACCGGAATGACGATGTATTCAAGTGATCACGCATGCATCTCACATTCTACCAATGTATCTTACAAGTGCCCCCCCCCCGCCTATTACACACAAGACCTCTCCACCCCTCCAAGCAGTTATTACCATGATTGGTGGCCCACTCTTTATGTGTGTGTGTGTGTGTGTGTGTGTGAGTGTGAGTGGGGTTTGAGAGAGTCTGTAGATCCGTGTTTCTATATGTGTCTGAGTTTGTGTGTGTGTGTGTGTGTTTGAGATAGTCCGTAGATCTGTGTCTCTATATGTGTGTGTGTGCGTGTGTGTGTTTGAGAGAGTCCGTAGATTCGTGTCTCTATATGTGTGTGTGTTTGAGAGAGTCCGTAGATCCGTGTCTCTATATGTTTGTGTGTGTGTGTGTGTGTGTGTTTGTTTGAGAGAGTCGGTCCATCAGTGTCTATATGTGTGTGTGTGTGTGTTTGTGTGTGTGTGTGTGAGAGACTCCGTGTGTGTGTGTGTGTGTGTGTGTGTGTGTTTGTGTGTGTGTGAGAGACTCCGTGTGTGTGTGTGTGTGTGTGTGTGTGTGTGTGTGTGTGTGTGTGTTTGAGAGAGTCCGTCGATCCGTGTCTCTCCGCGTGCGCGTGCCGTCTCACCAGGATCTTGGTGGTGGTAGGCCGAGTTGATGGCGATGCTGTTGACCAGTATCTCCAGCGTGCGGGGCTGGATGGCGTCCGGCTCGGGCACGCTGCGGTAGTGCGTGTCCCCTATGTAGGCCTGCACCACCGTCATGCGGTTCATGGTCAGCGTGCCCGTCTTGTCCGAGCAGATGGCCGTGGCGTTGCCCATGGTCTCGCAGGCGTCCAGGTGGCGCACCAGGTTGTTGTCCTTCATCATTTTCTGCTCACGGGAAAGAGGGGTGAGGAAGAGGAAGGGTGGGGTTATTTTGTGACTAATATCTGTGAAGAGAGAGTTTTCATTTCTAGAGCACTACAAACACAACCAGTCATGTTGTTTCATAGCCTACAAAATGTGTTTGAAGTATAATAACACCTTGGTCAAATGATTATAACGGTGAAAAATACTATATATTACAATCTAGGTAAAACCGGAGGAGACTCCTGATAAATCGTGTGTGTGTGTGTGTGTGTGTGTGTGTGTGTGTGTGTGTGTGCATGCGCGCGTGTACCTTGACGGAGTAGGCCAGGGAGATGGTGACGGCCAGGGGCAGGCCCTCGGGCACGGCCACCACCAGCACGGTCACGCCGATGATGAAGAACTTGACAAAGTACTGGATGTAGATGGGCGTGCACTCCTTGAGCCAGGGCCGGCCCTGCACGCCGAAGGTGTCGATCACAAAGTAGAGGATCAGGATGATCACCGTCACCGCCGACATGATCAGGCCTGGGGGCGGGGGCGGGGGCGGGGGACAGAGTGAGTCAACGGGCGAGGGTGTGGTGGTCACGGGTCTCCATGTCGTTCGGATGGTAGGACCCCGTGACCAGCTCGTTTAATGTCACAGTCAACATGTTTAGTGTGTTCACACGCCCAAAGGTGTCCTACGGGCTACATGGAATCTGAACGACGACGTATCTTAGGTCGGGTTAGATATGTCATGTTATGGCCAGACCAAAGTTTCCCACGTTTCTCGGTACAGTCAACACATAGCTCTTTTAGGACATTTAAAAGAGCTATTTTTGGTGACTGGAAAGACTTCTGCCGTCGTAAAAGCTGTTATAAAAAGAGATTGAGCTCGTCAAGGTCACTGCAAATTAGGAAACAGGTTTGATTGAGAGCAGTTCATGTCCCCAATAAAACAGAGTCCTCAATAAAACAGAGTGGTCTCTGAGTCGTCCTTGACTTGAGTGACAGCTGTGTGCATCTCTGTGTGTGTGTGTGTCTATTTCAGCCTTCTGGGGAAATGAAATCCCACGATGGTGTGCGCTCACATATGAATGTGTGCGTGGTAACAACCGCAAACAAGTACTCTCTGTATTCCAAGAGGCAACTGTTTCCCCGTACCTGTCAGTAAGTGGATTTGGGGTTTTGAGTGAAACAGAGAGAGAGTGTGTGTGTGTGTGTTTATGTGTGTGTGTGTGTGTGTGTAGGTGTGAGTGAGGCCCGGCATCCTTACCGGCCTTGCCGATCTGCACAGCCAGCCGGGTGAGCTTGCCCTGCAGCACGGACTTCTCCTTCTTGGTCACGTTGACCTTCTTCACCGGCTTCACCTCCTCCTTCTCCTCTGACTCGGCCGCCTCCTCGCTCTTCAGGGGCTGGATCTCCAGGGCAATGCCGTCCTGGGTCTTAGCTGGAGGGGGGGGGGCAAGAAGGGAGCGAGAGTGGCGGGGGGACAGGGGTGCGACCAGGGAGAGGACGGGCCGGGGGGCCGGAGGAGGGGGGGGGGGGGGGGGTAATAGAGGGGGTGGGTTCATGGGAAGAGAAGGATGGGAGGGTGGACGGGTACAAAATAAGAGCCAGACAAAAAAGGAGCAGGGTCACAATGCAGAGGTGAGATGGGGGGTACGGAGGGGTTGAACAGGTCGATGATTGGGAGGAGGAGACGTTTCAAATAAAGGTGTAAACGGGATTGAAGGGGGGAGCAGGGATCGGAGGAGGGTGGAGAGGCAGAGAAGAGGTTTGGATTCAGTTAGTCAGTGAGGAAACAGTGGTAAGGCAGATGATCAAAGACAGACCTTATGACCCCCAGAACCGAAACCCAGTCGGGTAGGGATCACACAGCCCTATTCCAACAACACAGAGCCCTCCCAAACTACCGGAGGTATATATTTTATTGCAATAGCTGTTTAAGCACTTGGTCGATTGGGAAATCCATGTCGTATGGTTCAATGAAATAGTTAAAAGAAATAGTTTGGTAAAAAAAAACTTCTAAACAAATCGCTGCATTTAGCCGCTCCAGCAAACACGCGTTAGGCAAAAGGGGTTAGTTAGCAGAAAGCGTCATGGCGACCAGTGATAACATGGCACACAACAGAGGAGAAGGGATTCAGCCATGGTGTCCTCATGTAAAGACAACGTGTGTCAATCAAACAAGCCTTTTGTTGAGACATACGTGTGTGTGTGTGTGTGTGTGTGTGTGTGTGTGTGTGTGTGTGAACAAGTATATTCTGCGTTTTGCTCGTCGCTTCCCTGGTCTCTCGTCAACGGGGAGATAAGTCGTCCTGCTACACAGCTCTGCTCCTGTTTTACATAGCCAAATACGAACATTTGCATTTTGCTACATCAATGGCTTAGATTTGCTCTGTTTGTAATGTGTGTGTGTGTGTGTGTGTGTGTGTGTGTGTGTGTGTGTGTGTGTGCGCGCCCGCCTGTGTGTTACACTTTGATCCGTCTGATCTTTCACGCCGGGGGTACAACCTAGCGTTGCATTTAACCATCCTCTGTCTCCACTAATATTATGGTATTTATGAAACAGCAGCATATCAAAGGCTGGCTTATTAGGGGGAGGGGGGGGGGGAGCAGACAGCTATCCGGCTGACGTGCCTCGACTTTTGTTTGTTTGTTTGTTTTTGGCGGTGTTGGCGGACGTGAACGATTCAGATGGGATCTGAAATGTGTTTGAGGCGCAGCGTGTTGGCTGCTCTCGAAAAAGACAACCACGCTTCATGAATCGGCGCTCGGCGCTGAGGTAGACGTGTTAGCTTAGCGCTGGCGCGACAGCACAGGCTGTCATACCCAATGAAACTCCAGGGTGGGTGACTTATTGAACAGGCATATACCGTATTCTGTCTTCAAAAAGAATAAAAAAAAAAAAATAAGCATAAGGGTCTGATAGCATAAGCGTCAGGTCTTATTGGGGTTGCCTTATGTACTTTGTAACATCGATGGATTGTACCTTCATATGCTCTAATCCCCTCGGGCTGCTACGGGGGCCAGCTTGCGTCATAAAGCACCAACAAAACCACTTCCTGGATCAAGCCAGCAGCCACAACACAGAGGTCAGCGGCACAGCACCAAGTGACACAACCACACAGGGACTGGCGGACTGGACTGACGCAGACGGGGAGGGCGGGCGGAGGGACGGACTCATGGAACGGACCAACCAACGCACAGCACGGACAGACGCAGCACGGAACCATCCAAATAAACCACGCAGA